>OX369287.1:2261168-2726271 GCA_947284805.1 Coleophora flavipennella | reverse complement strand
CATTTCACATAGAATCCTCAAAGTACACACGCGCGTCCATCGGTCAGTTCGTCTGTCTGTCACGCCCGTTTTTCATTTTCAAACAGTTTTTAAACATAAAAACAAGTATTTTTCATTAACATCATACTGACCCACATATTTTGCAATTAATAAAAAAACAAAACATTTTTTTAGGAAACATCGAAGGGGCAAGTTTGGTGAGCATAAAAACAAACAAAAACTTTACTTTTAAAATTTCAACAAATTAAATATGTAAATAAAAACAAAATGTTTATTTTTTAAGATTATTTTGCCTGTCCGTCCATTAGTCCTTCCATCCGCAACAGACAGCTGTCATACATAACAAAAAATACTCAACTAGTCATAGCGTCCTAGCTTTTAAATTTTTGAACTGATCTGGCACAAAAACAGTTCAGATATACCTAAATTCTGAGAAGTATAAAAGAAACATTTTATTTTTTATTTTAGAGGTACAGTCACGATCTTTAATTTGGGACCCACCTAAGGTTGAATATCGTGTAGCAAACTGACAGTATTTAGAACTAATATTTTAAAGCAGTGTCATAAGTCATAATGTTTACCATCGACAACTTAAGTTTAGGTTTTAAGGGGCAACCGCTCAATTACGTCAACCGAGCGGAGCGCGGGCAAACGACTATTTCCGATTTTTTCCGAGTTTTTTTTTTATTAAAAATTTGAGTGCGTTTGGCTGCACCTCACCTGATGGTAAGTGCTGATGCAGCCGAGGATGTAACACGCAAGCTCAAATAGTGCCTATTCAGTAAATAGTAATTGTCACTTAGGAAGATAGAAAAGTATTTTCATCAATGAAAGCTGTAGTCGTCCAATCAAAGTTTTAATATGTCACTTCAATCAGAACAAAATAATTTTCTTGACTGACTCTGACACATGTTCATAATTAGAAAACCTTACAGCTTTTTGCAAAGATTCCGGCGTGGTCAACTTGTAAGACTCTTGTAAGGTTTGGTTGGTGGTAGGGCATTTTCTAAGCCCGCCTGGCTAGCTACCACCATCTTATCTAAGTCTTGCCGCCAAACATCAGTGTTAAACAACATTGATGTGTTACGGCTTGAAGGTAAGATAGCCAGTTCTCCATTGCATTCGGGAATCTTGTTAAGCCCGCTTCCATCTTCGGCATTATCGTCACTTACCATCAGGTGAGATAATGCCAAGGGCTAACCAATTGTGAATAAAAAAAAAAGAGATTATCATTTCAAGGCTCGATTCGATAAGACATTTAAATTTTTTATTTTCACATTTCAACACTATCGAACTGAAGTTTCGACCTTATTGCATTATGAATGTTCTAACAACATTTGATGGAAATGGGTCCCAAATTAAAGCTCGTGACTGTACCTAAGAGACCCAGTACGTGAACTAAACCTTTAAGGTGATGTTATTTTTGATCAAGTGTGCCCATTGCGGTCACACGACATCGGTACCCTTATAGCACCGGCAGCAACAAACCAAATCCTGGGCTGAAAGGTTCGACGAAGACAAATTTAGGTCGTTTCGATTCGTGCACACACAGGGTGATTAAGGTTTGAAGGTAAAGTAAAAAAAAGTAGTGTGTAGTTTTATAAAACCACGGTAAAAGTGAAACTTTTTTTCACATTATTTATAGACATTTACAGAGGACGAAACTATCATGGCTGAGCTCTCGTCTTGGAGCTACGGTACAGAGGGCGAAATGATCATACCGACCGTCACGCGACACACAGACGAAAAAATTTGAGACGATGTAATAAAAGTTTCACTTTAAAAGTAAAAGTGTAAAAGGAAGACACAGAAGTCTTATTTCAGATTTTATAAATGCCAAGACACGCACTTATAATTTCCTTAGTCTATTATACTGTAAGCCTGTTGAATATCGTTTTTTTACACACACAAAATTAGGTAATCTTTGACAGTTACGTTCCAATCATAAATACTACTTTATTATATTTCCTTACATACTTTGAAATCTGAGAATTTATCGTTTCTCTTTTATTATCATTAATAAAGCCTTCCTACGCTACGTTTTCCGGTGTGCTGTCGCCACTCGAAAACTTTACTGCCCCTGGTGGACCGATGACTTGGTGAAGATCGCGGGAAGCCGATGGATGCGGGCAGTGCAGGACCGGTCGTCGTGGAAATCCTTGGGGGAGGTCTTTGACCAGCAGTGGACGTTTTTCGGCTGATATGATGATAATGACGATTAAAGCCATAAGCAAAGGTCTCTCAACGATTTTTTTTTTAATCAGAGCTATGAGCTATCATCCAAATTAGTGAAGCAGGCCCTAGGGAAGAAAAAACCCTACAGCTGCCACTCGCATTTTTTATATCACCAGAGGAGATGATCGTCTAAAATCTTTAATAGTAAGATTTATTATTATTATAATTTGATCGAATTTCACTAAAAAGACGGTAAAAAGGGTAAGTGTCAAAAAAGGGGCGAGTAGCAACACTAGGGTTGCAACTATTTACTGCCGATTAACCACCTCCGTGGCATAATGACTCAGTTACATCAGGAGGTCGCGCGTTCGATACCTGGCTGAGTTTATCTTTGTGACACTCGGTTTGGTTGCTGTTCTAAGCTACAACCAATGTCCCCCTTTGCATTGGGGATTCTTGGTCATCATCGTCACTTACCATCAGGTGAGATGATGTCAAGGGCTTACCAATTGTTGATTAAATATACAGGGTGACCGTTAAATACTGAGTAGTTTATTACTTTTAAGGAGATAAACTACATTTAATTTACAACAGAAAAAGTCATATCAACTGGGGGTCGGAAATCAACGATTTTCGAGTGAAAGCCCATTTAATTTTTACATTTTGTATAAAAAACGCATAATGTGATTTTCCAAAAAGTTATACGACAGTTGGCATGCAAAATATGCTCGAAACTTCCTCATTTTATCTTTTTTTCAACAAAGTAGAAAAGTTTAAAAATATCAAATTTGTTGTAACAAAAAACAATAATTTCTGTCAAAAGGGTGCAAATTAAAATTTTCAGAAACATTATTTGCATTTTTTTGATTCCGAGATTTTTGATGTTTTTCACATTAACAGACATCTCTGACCCTCTAGCGTTAATGGCTATCTTTGATTCACAAGTTTATCCAAAAAAATCCAACTTGACTTTTTCGATACAAAAATTGTTGTATAATTTATTTGCAATACTTACCAGTCATCCTGTATATTATTATTAGTTTATTATTTTGTGTAATAAGCTCATAAATAAAACAACACCATATACATATACCAGAGGCAATATTTTTTCTGACGAAACTCGATGCGAATAAGTGTCTGTCAGGTGACATAACGGTCTGTCAAGACGGATCGTTCACTCTCTTCTCGGGCCCTGTCCGAGCCTTAACGAATGATCACGCCATAAATCTATTGTAAAAGAACATGGGGATCAACCCCTCACGTTGTAGAAGAAAAATGTTACAAGTTCCCATTACATTAATAGGGATGACGAATGCTAGTTTTTTTTTATTTTTCACAATTGGTAAGCCCTTGGCATCATCTCACCTAATGGTAAGTGACGATGATGCCGAAGATGGAAGCGGGCTTACCTAGATTCTCCAACGCAATGGAGAACTGGCTATCTTATCTTCAAGCCGAGCTATCTTCGTGCGGATGGTGGCGCATCGGGAGCCGGGTCGTTCCTTTCCCTCTAATATGGTTGAGAGGAGCGATGGCTGACTCTCGCGTTATACTCGTGACCGGGTGCTGTCCATGTGAACTGGCCTACTCTTCTCAAAGGCGTTCATGACATTCAATAATTTTAATGTACCTATAGTTATAGGTTTCTCGTGTCATATTGTTTTCATGTTCTAATGACATTATTTGTTTTTTTTTTATATCACGGATTGGATTTTGACGTAATTAACTAATGATTGTTTATTTCTTGATTGTTTACAAATGAAATTATGTAATCACTATTTTATGACTATCAGAAAGAGTGCACCTATTTTGAATAAATATCTTGAATCTTGAGACCTCCCAGACAGGAGGCGGCGGCCCTAGCCATTAATAGCCATTATAGGCGGCTTCAAAACTTTTGATAATTGGGTTTTCCACTAGCCCTAAAACTTCTCACCAACCCGAACTTGGCCCCCGTGTGCATGGTCTAACCTTCCCGACTTCTAGCGACACCGACACCCGTTTCCCAGCAGTGGAGACGTTTATGGGTTCATAACGATCCAATCGAGTTCATGCCTTCTACGGATAGATTCCTTCTACGGATAGATTCCTTCATGAGCCGGGTCGTTCCTTTCCCTCTAATATGGTTGATGGGAGCGATGGCTGACTCTCGCGTTATACTCGTGACCGGGTGCTCTCCGTGTGAACTGGCCTACTCTTGTGAAAGGTATCAATGACATTCAATAATTTTTATCTATAAATTTTCGTGTCATATTGTTTTCATGTTCTAATGACATTATCTGGTTTATTTTAATGATTGAATTTTGACATAAATAACTAATGGTTGTTTATTTCTTGATTTTTTACAAATGAAATTATGTTATTATTACTTTATGACTTTCAGAAAGAGTGTAATTTGCACCTATTTTGAATAAATACCTTGAATCTTGAATCTAGGCCGGAACACATCAATTTTGTTAACACTGATGTTTGGCGGCAAGACTTAGATAAGATGGTGGTAGCTAGCCAGGCGGGCTTATAAAATGCCCTACCACCAACCAAACCGAGTCTTACAAGATGACCCCACCGGGAATCGAACCCGCGACCTCCTGGTGTGAAGCGAATGGACTAACCATTACGCCACGGAGGCGGTTATAATACATCTGATTTACTTTTAAACATCTGTCAAAAACGACATTTTATTCTAAAAATGTTAGAAATACCTAGGCGTGACGTCATAGTTTTGCAGCGTCATATATGTACTCATTTTGTGATTTTGGTGAATTAAAAATCGAAGACTTGATGAAAAACAAAACGAGCAAGGTTTTCCGAAGTTTAAATAGGAGATAGGGATCAAGAGTTCATATTTTATTTCTGATGCTGTCGTCGTCCCTATTTCAGAATTTTCAGATATCTGGCACTGATAACTATAAAAACGAGTAAACGCTAGTTAGGAAAAAGAAATAAATCGCTGTTCTGCTAAGAAAAGCGATGTATTTCTTCTTCCTCTAATTAAATAGTATACCTACACCGTTTTGCGCGAGGGATGCGTTATGCAAAAACCGTGTTATATAGAAACAAATTAGAATAAATTCTAAATAATTCATATTTTATTGTTGATTACGTAAAATTGAGTTTAATTTATTGTTTTTAGTTTATACTCTATTGATTGAAGAAAAAAGAGTGTTATTTTTACAAACAAACACATTAGGCTGTAATAAATACAAAATACCGACGACGAGGCAAATAATAATAGTAATTTATTTAATTATTAGTTTATTGTACACAGGATACATAAAATACAATTTTTAAACATTAAGGTGATACGAAAGGTACAGCTTATTTCTATCAAGATAAAAACACATTAAAATACACTCGAGAGCGATGAATCCGGGTCACTTAAAGAATCCTAAAAATCTCGGAAACTAAGAAGGATAGCTTCATGAAATTTAATAGACACTTAAATACCCCTTAAATGAAAGTAATAAAATTTACGAATCACGACATTTTATTTAAAAAAAATTACATAAATTAAAAAAAAATGCTGATCTCGCCTTTAAACAAAAATAGGAAACATGACATTTTTGAACAACATTACGATTTACTTGAATTTTAATACTTCGTTTTGCCTCCTCGTGCTTCCATCACTGTGTTTACGCGGTTTGGCATGCTGTACACCAAGTTCCTTATACGATTTTGGGGACTATTCTCCCATTCCTCTGTGAGAGCAATTTTGAACTCACGAAGCGTGATTGGGGGAGGGCTTCTTTGTTTTACGCATCTCCCTAGCTCGTCCCAAGCATGCTCGATCGGGTTGATATCCGGGCTGCGTGCTGGCCACTCCATAAGAGTAATGTTCATCTCTTCCGCTATGACATTGCAATGTACGCGTGTCGTCCCGCTAATAAAAACAATTTAAATATCTAACCGCAGTGAAAGACCAATTAATTTGTGTGTGTGCAATCTGAAGTGCTAACCCAAGTACCTGCCGCAAGGAGTTCCAACTGGAGGAGAAGGATTTGAGCCAGCGCTGGCTAATCACGTGCCGCCTTTCACGTCGTGCATTGGTGAGTTCCTTTCCCTTTATACTGTTCTGCCTTTTTCTTTTACTTTCCTGTCTTATTCCAGGGCAGAGCAATATCCTACGCATGAAACTGAACACACATAGTCGCAATATCTCATCCGCTATATATCACCCCGCTCCGCAAAAATACAGTCCACTTAACCTTCAAAAATCCGAACCGGCTACACCATTCTTCACAATCCAACCCGTATGAGGCCGGGCATTGTCATGCATAAAAATAGCATCCTCGCCCAAATTGACCATAAATGGACCAACGTGTTCATTGAGGATTTCTTCCACATATCTTTCGCTAGTTAAAGAGCCGTTTTCTTTGAACACCAGTTCTGTGCGACTCTCAGAAGAAATTCCGGCCCACACATGTACAGACCCACCACCGTAGGCTACTTTTTTTTCGATGCATGCTTGCTTGAATCTTTTCCCTGGTCTTCTATACACTCTGTGTCTTCCATCGTGCTTGTAGAGCATACATTTTGATTCGTCGGAGAACATAACTTTTGACCAATCTCCAATAATCCAATTTAAGTGGTTCTGGGCATATCTTAGTCTTGAAATACGATGCCCACGCTCCAGTTTAGGGCCGTTTGCAGGTCTAAGTGGTTTCAAGTTAGCTTCAGCAAGTCGTCGCCTTACTGTCCATGCGCTTGGGTTACTTCCTCCGAGGCGCCGAAACTGATTTGTAAGTTCAGTTCCTGTGAGAAAGCGATTACGAAGCATTGTGTTCACCAAGTATCGATCTTCTCGTGCTGTGGTACACCTGGTTCTGCCTGTTTCCTGGTCTGCGTAGGTTAGAACCAGTTTCCTCGTAACGTTGGAGAACTCTTTGTACTGTTGAGAGCGACACACCGACAGTCCTGGCTGTATCGCGCTGACCCCGGCCGTTTTCCAGCATTGTGAGTATTCTGGTGCATTCTTCAGGTGTAAGCGACATGATTACTGCTTGAATAATAAATATTGAACACTATCAACATGGTTTATGTACCCACTTAAATGACAGATTAGAAACAAAAGCAAAAACAAATGTAGTAATTTCGTAGTTCCATCTTCGAAAGTCTCGCTTTTTCAAATTTGATTTTTTTATGACATAACTTTACAATAACTAAGAAGTTTTAATGACTTCATTTAAGGAGGTAAACCCTTGGCAGCATCTCATCTGGTGGTATGTGACGATGTTGCCGAAGATGGAAGCGGGCTTACCAAGATTCCCCAACGCAATGGGGAACTGGCTATCTTATCTTCATGCCGGAACACACGTAAGTTACAACATAAAATATGAACCTTCAGAAAACATAAAAGCACCTTCAAAGAGACATAAAACACCTTCGACAAAGGCTTAACTCAGGTAAGTTCAATATGTACCATCAATAAAATCCCTTTTGTCCACTGCTGATATCAGCTGAAATCAGTCACCTAACTGTTTTCCAAATAAGGTTGCTATCACGACACGTAAGGATAAGCGATTTAAGATCCTGAGTGACATCAAAAAACCAACCTTCCATCTTCGGCAACATCGTCACTTATCACCAGGTGAGATGTTGTCAAGGGTTTACCAATTGTGAATAAAAAAAAATAAAAAAAAACCAGGTGCGAGTCGAACTCGCGCACTTAGGGTCCCGTATCTCTCCACACGAGTAGGTATAACAATGACACTTTCTATTTTCAAACAAAAGATGTCAACGAGAGCGACAAAAAAATGGTTTCTTTTTATTAGGTTCGGGCTGACTCGGACTAAAACTTGACTTTTTAAAAGCTTTCATTTAACATGCAATGTATGTATGTTTGTTCGGGTGAAATCTTGCAAGTTCATTTTGATCCAATTCCCGGTTTCCGATTGAGCTGAAATTTTGCATGCAAATGTATATCGCGTGCCAATTGAATATTAAAAGCTTGTACCTAAAAGTTTTTAGGTTTTTCGAAAACTGTTTTTACATTATTTGTTATTTTAAAATACATAATGGCAATAACAACGTAGATTTACACCTAGTTATTTCTTCCATGACCGTTTTAACTATAGAACAAAAACAAACAAAAAAACTTTTGAAAAACACGTTTCTTGTATGGAGATCCCCCTTATTTAACAGGTTTTTGATTTGTTGTATTATTTGTTAGTAAACCCTCTATATTTAAGGGCCGCTACCTCCTATCTGGTAAGTCGTGGTTCGAGTCCTGCCACGTACCAATGTGTTTTCGAATTTCGATCTCATATGTACTTTTATCCGACGCTCTTACGGTGAAGGAAAACATCATGAGGAAACCTGCATACGCCTTCGAAGAAACTCGAAGGTTGTGTGTGAAGTTGACCAACCCGCACTGGGCCCGCGTGGTCGACCAAGGCGTAATCGGTGGAGATGTATATAATGTGTAACAAAATTAGCTGAAACTATTTTAACTGGTGCTTCTACCCATGAAACTGAACAACTTTCCCCATGAAACCCATTGTCAAATCTCAAAAAAAAATTGAACTTCCTATACTAAGTTGGCTGATCAGCTGATCGAGTTAGTATGGGAGAGCCAATTTTTTTTTGAGATTTGACTATGGGTTCCATGGTTAAAGCACCAGTTAAAATAGTTTCGGCTAATTTTGTTACACCTTTTATATGAGCTGATGTGATGAAACCCTCTATAACAACACATATTTTGTGAAAATTACAGCCAGCTACCTAATTCGGTTCCAAAGATACAACCTTTAAAGGTCAGACAGAGAAACGGACAGATACGGATGGCGTGCTTAGTAATAGGGTATGTTACCTGATCTGGAACGCTAAAAAGGAACAAAACTAAAATAGTCGAATGAGGTACAGCCTGAAATTTCGGGGTTAACATTAGATACGTTTTTAAAAATAGTAACATAAAAACATAAAATAAGCATTTTTTAACTAATAAACAAATAGGTGCGCATCTGTGACGTAACGGCTAGGGCCGTCACCTCCTGTCCGGGAGGTCGTGGTTCAAATCCCGCCACGTACCAATGATTTCTTGTACCACTGATTTTGAATATAGATTTCATATGTACGTTTATCCGACGCTCTTGCGTTGAAGGAAAACATCGTGAGGAAACCTACACACACACGCCTGCGAAGAAACTCGCAGATTGTGTGTGGAGTTGACCATACAGCACTGGGCCCGCGTGGTCGACTAAGGTCAGATCACCCTAATTCAGGGTAGGCTCGAGCCCCTCGGTGGGAACTTATATGAGCTGAAATGATGAAAAAATGTTTGGTTTCTAAAGTTTTAACATAACATACGTTTCATTAGCGATTCCACCCCTTTGTCGTTAATGTCCCACCTTTACGCACGAAGCGTTTTGCTTCTTCGTTCATTAAGCGAACGGCCAAGGAGTGGGATTCCCTGCGCCGGCGTGGCGTCTGTCTGTATTCCCCGATTCGTATAATTTAGGAATCTTTAAGACGAGAGTGAATAGGCACTATTTGAGCTTGCGTGTTACATCCTCGGTTGTATCGGCACTTACCATCAGGTGAGGTGCAGCCAAACGCACTTATATTTTTAATAAAAATAATTAAAATTAAAAGAAAAACCTTATCGTGCAATCCAGCCTATAGAAAAGTTTGTTTTTTATCCACAATTGGTAACACAGCATTATCTCACCTGATGGTAAGTGACAATGATGCCGAAGACCTAAGCGGGCTTACCAAGATTCCCCAATGCAATGGGGAACTGGCTATTCTACCTTCAAGTCGGAACACATCAATGCTGTTAACATTTATGTTTGGCGGCAAGACTAAAATAAGAAACGGTGGTAGCTTGCCAGGCGGGCTTACAAAATGCCCTACCACCAACCAAACCGAGTCTTACAAAAGCGGGAATAGAACCCGCGACCTCCTGATGTCAAGCTAATGGATTTAACCATTACGCCACGGAGGTAGTTAAAAGTATTATTAATGTCAATTACCTAACATGTACTTGTTAAGGTAATCTTAACTAATGATCTGATATAAAAATAGTGTTACCTCGTGGAGTCTCTAACCCTCACAATCAAGTCAAAGTATATATATTAATACTACATACAGTATATTATTTTTATTTATTATTATTATTATCATTTATTTTTCAGATAACAACGATCCAGAACTTATTAATAAGACTTAGCCTATGTTAGTTATTATTATTATTATTATTTTTTATAATACTATGTCAATAATTAATAGTCGACAGAGAGTATATACTAAAAATTATGGACACACCCTGCTGCTCTCTAGATTTCGACCTCACCCCCTCGTCACCCAGATTGATACAGATTGGTTTGCTTCTCGAAAGTATAGGAATCCGCCGTGATTTTGTTTGCTCCTTCATTTGTTTTTAGAAATGTCATTTCACGACCGTTTGTATGCAGTGTCCGGGGTGTGATCAAGTGTAACAAACGAGCTCTCGTTGAATTCGACTAACAGCACTGCACTGCTATAGCACAGTACTGAGTGTGGAAGCAAGATGAGGTTAAGGATTTACGGACTTACGCTGGGCGTTCAATGTATTCTCGGTATCGGATTGATTTGATATTATTGTGGATAATTAAAATATATCATTAGCTAACAACACTATCTGAGGGTATTCATATAAAATTTCATGCTGATAACTTCATTAGTTTATTTGCGTCCTCCAGTCAAAGATGACGAAAATGAGTGACGCGACAATGTTGAAGAAAATCGAGTATCGAGCGGTGATTAAATTCTTCACTAAACAAGGAAAATCTCAAAAAAGTATCCATGAAGAAATGGTAGCCGCTTATCAAGACTCTGCTTCTTCATTATCGACCGTACAGAAGTGGTCAAGTGAATTAAAAAAAGGCAGGGAAAGTATCGAAGATGACCCCTGCCCAGGTGGGCCAATCACGGCGGCTACTGAGGAAAATGAGAAAATTATCGAAAAACTTGTATTAGAAGATGCACGTGTAAAAATCAAGATCTTGGCAGAAATTGTCGGGACCTTTGAGAGATAGCTAAATTAGTTTATTAGGGATGTAACTCTTAATATATTATCTCTCTCCAGTCACCAGACAAAACTGATTTGATATGTCTTTTAGAATGGAATTGACTCACCAGATGTATACTTGTGTAGTGTTCATAAGGACGCCTGTGTAAGTCCGCTCAATCAGACCAGGTATCTCCGTCTGTTAATATAAAATATAACACTGATTTTAATTGTTTCATATCTAAGTACGGAGCGTAGAAACAATGATCTTTTATCTTGATAACCGTAACATTTAGTAAAGGACAGTCATTAATCATAAATCAGTCTCTCATAATTGGCCACTACTAGCTGGCCACGTTTATTCCCATCTGCCCCCTTCGGAGCTTGCCACCGGGGTGGCGGTTGGGACTAATTAGGTGACGTTCGCCACTACCGTTTATTCCCATCTGCCCCCTTCGGAGCTTGCCACCGGGGTGGCGGTTGGCACTAAATTTAGTGCCGGGGCGGTAAACGCCACCTAATTAGTGCCAACCTCCACCCCGGTGGCTAGCTCCGAAGGGGGCAGATGGGAATAAACGCACCAAATTTAGTGCCAACCTCCACCCCGGTGGCAAGCTCCGAAGGGGGCAGATGGGAATAAACGGTGGTGCTGAACGTCATCTAATTAGTGCCAACCGCCACCTCGGTGACAAGCTCCGAAGGGGGCAGATGGGAATAAACGCACTAAATTTAGTGCCAACCGCCACCCCGGTGGCAAGCTCTGAAGGGGGCAGATGGGAATAAACGGTGGTGGCGAACGTAACCTAATTAGTCCCAACCGCCACCCCGGTGGCAAGCTCCGAAGGGGGCAGATGGGAATAAACGGCTGGCCACATAGTTTGCCATACAGGCTTCTTTATAGACCACAATAGGTTTCCATTAACACTGGACACACAGTTGTCCATTTATATACACTTGTTCATGGATCACAGAAGACCCTTGCCATACAGGCTTTACACTGGCCACACAGTTGTCCATTGATATTGACTTGTTCATGGATCACAAAAGACCCTTGCCATACAGGCTTTACACTGGCCACACAGTTGTCCATTGATATGGACTTTTCATGGATCCTTTATAGGCCTTTAATAGGCCATCATCACGCCATAAAGGCTTCAAACTGGTCACACAGTTGTCCATTGATATGGACTTTTCATTGATCCTTTATAGGCCTTTAATGGGCCATCATCACACCATACAGGCTTCAAACTGGCCACACAGTTGTCCATTGATATGGACTTTTCATGGATTCTCCTTTAATGGGTCATCATCACGCCATACAGGCTTCAAACTGGCCACACAGTTGTCCATTGATATGGACTTTTCATGGATCCTTTATAGGCCTTTAATGGGTCATCATCACGCCATACAGGCTTCAAACTGGTCACACAGTTGTCCATTGATATGGACTTTTCATAGATCCTTTATAGGCCTTTAATGGGCCATCATCACGCCATACAGGCTTCAAACTGGCCACACAGTTGTCCATTGATATGGACTTTTCATGGATCCTTTATAGGCCTTTAATGGGCCATCATCACGCCATACAGGCTTCAAACTGGCCACACAGTTGTCCATTGATATGGACTTTTCATGGATCACGAAGATCCTTTAATTGGCCATCGTCACACCATACAACACACAATCATTCAACAATGTATTGTGTGTTCACAAATCATTTGCAAGTATAAAGGCTTTCAAACATGAGTAGACATTTAGGCATGGAACATTTAGGTTTTATGTTGTTATAAATGCAACACCCACAATAGGGCAGGTCACTTTAATAGCAGGTATGTAGAAATAAGTTATTTGTACAAGGACCGTCCTCAAACATGGAACACGTTAAAATCTCAAAATGTATTGATATCATGGGAGACTATATTGAAAAATATTTTTTTTTCAGGGTTTTATCTTTTTTCTAACATACCCATACCGAGAATACATTGAACGCCCTAGGTACCGACCAATTCTATGTAGTTACAAGTTGAAAGTTTAAAAACTTTGCTCCAAATAAATAAGTCTAAACCTGGATCCAAATAATTAAGTCTAAATCTCAAATCTAAATCTTCAAAAAAAATTATATTCCTTCTTTTTGGATTTGCCGTAGTCGGGTTTCAATATTGTACTTCATTTACATTTTTGACCTTAGAGTTTTCTCCTCTTTCATATTTTGACACCCACTCGATACGATAGCACAAAAAAATCCCCAACTTATTTGGATGTAACATCAGATTTTTTTTAATAAAATGTAGCCTTTTTTACCCGGACTATAATAACGAATCGATTTACAATCAAAATCTGCTTAGTAGTTTAAGCACTATGGTGGAACATGCACGTACCTACATACACATAGACTGCTAAGATCACGACCATTCCTTTTAACTTTGCCCAAATCGGGTAAAAATTGTCTCAAACTTAAAAACGCTTACACTCACGCTGTGGCCCAGACTTAAATGGCCCATCGCAGGCATGACCCGTATAATAAAACAATTAATTACTTGTCCCTTATCCCCTTGCTCTCCTGAATTATTGATGAAACATCGACAAACTCGTATTTGTCACTAAAGGATCCAAATGAGTTCTTATTTCTATAGTAATAAAGTCCTAAACAAGGAACGTAAGGAGTGTCATAACGTAGCCATGAAGTTGCAGAATATTGTGCCCTGATTAATTGCTGGAACGTCTTAAGGACTCGCGAAATATTTTGTAAATAATTGTGGTGATCATTGATTTTTTTGTAGTTGGAAATGATGAGGAAAAGATTAAACCGTCAATCATTCTAATGAAACATGCACAGATTATAAATATAAGTTTTCTCATGACTAAACATTGGGTTCTACAGTAAAGAGAAATTGATGAAAATGACAATATTTCCGAAGCATAAACAAACAGCGCCGCCAAACAACAATGTTAACAACATTGATGTTTTCCGGCGGCATGAAGATAAGATAGCCAGTTTTCCATTGCGTTGGGGAATCTTGGTAAGCCCACTTCTATCTTCGGCATCATCATCACTTATCGTCAGGTGAGATGATGCCAAGGGCTTACCAATTGTGAATTTTAAAAAAACCTATGTATGTATGTACAGGGCAAATGGACTCCCAGATTTACTTTAGTGAGTGCATAAAAAAGCTATTGATATATTTTATAGACAAGTATTATCGAAGGGAAGATACTTTTTTTTGGCCGAATATGGCCTCTTGCCATTACGTCTAAGGCGACCCATGCACCTTCAGTAATATTGTGCAATGTTTATAATTGCGCCAGTAACTTGTTATCCTGGATGCACTAAAAACAACATTTTAAAATCGAACCGCACACAATATTGTTGTTGCTTGCTTCCGATACACCGATGATACTGAAAAAAAAAACCGGCGAAGTGAGAGTCGGACTAGCACTCCGAGGGTTCCGTACCACCACAACTCTCCACACAACTTGATAACATAATGACAATGATACTTATTCACATTACATACAAAGGACATTAACGCAAGCGATAATAATATATGCTTTTTTTATCATTCAGTTCGGACTCCTTAGCGCGAGTACAACTTACATTTGGTCAATTTTAGTATTTTTTTGTTTTATTTCAGTATTAGTACTATAATCACACCAAATTTCACGCTTGTATGTATTACCGTTTTAACGATAGAGCTAAATCAAAAATACTTCTAAAGAACTAGAAAAATTGATTGATTGATTGAAAACACTTTATTGCACAACATAAGAGAAAAAAAAAAGATACAATGATTAAGGAAGTTGTACATACAGGCGGTCAAAAAAAAAAAAAAAAATATTGTATGGCGACCCCCCTTTTTTTTCGCTGAACTCCAACTAGCACTTAGCCTGTCTTCACAAGATGTCATATAATGCAGGATATAAATACAAACTTGCAGGTTGTGTGTGAAGTCGACCAACCCGCACTGGGCCCGCGTGGTCGACTAAGGCCCGATCGCCCTAATTCAGGGTAGGCTGGAGCCCCTCGGTGGGGACGTATATGAGCTGATATGATGATGATAAATACAAATCGTCTGTTACGTAAATTGTTGAAATCGGTGCACGCACTCGTTTTGATTGTATGATGCATCACATCACGTGCAGTGATAGCTTTCAAAACCACACGCTTATTTTGTAATTCGTATAGTTCAAAAAGTACTCGACGGATTGTCAAATTGTTTTTTATTTATTTTGTAGAAAATTTTATCAGGTTTTATTTAAATTAAAAAATATGTGACCATATAATAGGATATTTAGATCTTATTTTCATAAAAATAAAAATAAATGTAAAAAATATCCTTTTTTTAATTCAGCCGTCATCTTTAATTTCATGAGGAGTTTTTTTTTGTTATGGTTAAATGCAAATTGATTGACATCTCAATCACTAAAACCGGTGCAACCGTTTTGAGTCTATATTTTTTTTAATTATGCAGCCGCCATTTTGGAAAAAGTCCACCATCTTGAATTCCAGTGGATGAAATTTTCATTAGGTAGGTCCTTACAAACCCAAATTATTTGGAATCATTTTAACGACTCTGATATACCTTATTTCATTTTTCGCTGTAAGCGTAATGTTTATTGTTGATTTTTGTACGCTCTACTACGACAGACGGTAAAGGTTTCGCGAGAAATTATGCACAGCGTGGCTGTACAATTAATTTATCTTAGTGATTCCAACTTTTTTAACACTTGTTACGACACTACTACGCTACGACATTTCCGCTACGACGCCGTAGTACCAAGCTACGTGCGGGAGCGTCAAATGCAAAAATAATATAATATTTGACAGATTCGTAAATAAATAAAATTTCATCACAAACTGCGTTTGGAATCGTATTGATTTTACTATCTACTAATTTTATATCATCATCATATCAGCAGAAAGACGTCCACTGCTGGACACAGGGCCAAGGATTTCCACAACGACTGAATTTTTCAAAAAAAACTATTAAAAAAATATATATATTTCAAACATAAAAAAACATTCCAAATATTTCAAAAAAATATCCCTCCGCCACTGCCGCCACGCGATATATCGTCAACCACCTCCACGCGGCCGTAACGCTTTTTCGTGACAGAAAAAATCCTAACTTCAAAAGTAGGGTAACGCTTGTTCTATTATATACGTATGCATCTTTATCCTAAGTGGCGACCTCGAATAATATTTTGACACGTGATAGGTCCTAACCTTCACTGACATCTTATAGCATATTTCGGCATGTTCTCGGTAAGTCTGCCAACGCGTGACTGTAAGCAAAACTCTGCTCCGACGTGATTGGAGCAGAGTTTTTGTACCCCGATTTCAAAGCGCTAACACTACCTACATCTACCGTTTATTTATGATCTGAGGGAACGTGCTATTAATTTTTTTCTATCGTACATTATCACGTATTACGTGCGTGCTTATCGAGCGTGATTTAGTTTTATGGCTAATAGGTTTATACTTATTACGCCCATATTATGCGTCGTGGCACAAATTCTTCAAATGATATTTGGGTTTTCCCTTTATAGGGTTCCATAGTGAACAAGGAATACAGCACGCGGTAGTTTGTTATTTTAAGAAAAATCTAAATAAGGTACCTCCCATACAAATCCTGGCATTTGGTTACATTAGTCAAAAATGCCTCTAACGATTTTAATGAAACTTTGTGAACAACTAGGATTTAATAAGGGCATTGCAATAGGTAATTAAATATTCCAGGAAAATTGGAGTAAGCTGCCTCCCGTAAAAAGCGAATTATTTTGTAAAATTTTCATAAAGTCTGATCCAGACACACGGCAGTTTGTCCGCCAAGCTCGAAGACATAAATGTGACACCGGCCGTGGGTTATATACTACACGAACCATTTCGGGTCACTTTTGACCTGATGATGATGATCTATCCGACCGATTTCTTAAGTGTAATGTTTATTGTTGATTTGTGTATGCACAGCGGCAGCGTGGCTGTACAATTTATTTAAAATATACATTATATAGCGTAGGCAGGCCTCCCACGCGGTGGACCGATGACCTGGTGAAGATCGCGGGAAGCCGATGGATGCAGGCAGCGCAGGACCGGTCGTCGTGGAGATCCTTGGGGGAGGCCTTTGTCCAGCAGTGGACGATTTATGCCTGATATGATGATGATGATGATGATACATTAAACATAGAAAATACTACAGAACCATATGTTTAGTTTTGGAAAATCCACTTTGGCAAAAATCCTGGATCATGGAGCAGAGTGGACATAAAAAGTACAAAAAGATCCATCAATGGATTTTTGTGGACCTAGCGATTGTGTGGGGTATCGATGAAAAGGTCTTTCAAAACGACTGAGGACTTGCCGTGGCATTTTTTCGATAATTGATAAATTTTCACCACCTCCGTGGCGTGATGGTTATTCCATTCGTTTCACACCAGGAGTTCGAGGGTTCAATTCCCGGCGGAGTCAACTTTGTAAGACTCGGTTTGGTTGGTGGTAGGGCATTTTCATAGACCGCCTGGCTAGCTACTACTATCTTATCTAAGTCTTGCCGCCAAACATTAGTGTGTTAAAACCATTGGTGTGTTCCGGCTTGAAGATAAGATAGCCAGATCCCCATTGCGTTGGGGAATCTTGGTAAGCCCGTTTCCATCTTCGGCATCATCGTCACTTACCATCAGGTGTGATGATGCCAAGGGCTTACCAATTGTGAATAAAAAGAAATTAAAAAATGAATCATTTTGACCACATTAGCCATGTGGGATCAAAACTTGCGTCCTACCCATCTGGCAGTAAGGTTTTTGTCCTTGTATTTAAGTCGGTCGAAACGAATTTCATCTGGAAGTAAAGTGTTTTGACCCCTGTCTACGTCGGTCGAGACGAATTTCTGTTGTTCATTTTTGTCTCCACTGCTGAAGCCTGAAATTTGTCGAGGGTTTTTAATTTTACTAATTATTGAATACTGATTTTTTCACAGTTACATGCCCCGCCACTATGAGATAAATTTATATTTTGGGAAATCTGAAACTATTGGAAATAGTAGTGTATATTTAATAATTTAAAAGGAATATTATCACGGTTAAGCGTCGGTGGCTCAACCGGTAACGACTCGGTCCTTCTAACCAGAGATACCGTGTTCAAATCTGGACGGCCAATGTACCAATGAGTTTTTCAAAAACTTACGTACATGTACTTACCGATTGCTTTAACGGTGAAGGAAAACATCGTAAGGAAACCTGCACACAACTGCGAAGAAACTCGCAGGTTGTGTGTGAAGTCGACCAACCCGCACTGGGCCCGCGTGGTCGACTAAAGCCTGATCGCCCTAATTCAGGGTAGGCTCGAGCCCCTCGGTGGGGACGTATATGAGCTGTTATAATAAGCTTTCTTAGTTAAGTAGTAATAGTCGGCAAACTTAAGGTATGCAGTTGGAATTGTAAAAAATCATACATTTCCTTACAAAGGTTTCATACCAACGGCAAAAATAACTTTGTTTTTAATTTAAAGGATGACTTTTAATTAGTTCTTGATAGCAAAGGATATGAACGTACTCGTGATTACAAACAACTTTCCCTAAGAAACTATATGTCAAATATGAAAAAAAAAGTGGTCCTTCATACATTTTTGTCGATTTGATAACTTGTTATGTATCGAGGACCTAAAATTTTTTTCTGATTCGACATATAGTTACTTTGGGAAAGTTGTTTGTAATCACGAGTACATTCATATCCTTTGCTATCAAGAACTAATTTAAGGTCACCCTATATAGTTAGGTACCTACCTACATTTATTTTTTGTAAAGACTGCTGAATCCTACTTTGGGTAAAGTCCAACACGCACTTGACCACCTTATTACTTGAGGGTACAGGTAAATCACCGTAACATAAAAGACATAAAAAAGTTATTTACGAAGTTATCTAATAAATACAAGTTAACTGTGACCCCACACTAGGCTAGGCCTGTCTCGTGGCGGTCAAAAGAACCTATTATTATATCAGCTCGAGCCTACCCTGAATCAGGGCGATTAGGCCTTAGTCGACCACGCGGGCCCAGTGCGGGTTGGTCGACTTCACACACAACCTTCGAGTTTCTTCGCAGGCGTGTGCAGGTTTCCTCACGATGTTTTCCTTCCCCGTTAAAGCAATCGGTAAGTATGTACGTAAGTTTTTGAAAAACTCATTGGTACATTGGCCGTCCAGATTTGAACCCGGTACCTCTGGAAAAAAAAGAACCTATACTTACATAAAACAAATTTAAAAGGTGGCGGCCAAGCAACTTAACAGAAACTAAGTAATTATTACAGGAACTGAAAAACAACAAAAAGATTAAAGAAAAATAATATAAACAATGAACAGATACCAGAACATTATGTGTGTGTGTGAGTGTGTGTGCGTGTGTGAGAGTATGTGACAGGTGGCTACTATGTATTTTACTGAACAATTCTTAACATGGTTCTTGCATACGTATATGAACACAAAGTTTTCGCGATCCCGCATTGCAGATCCAACGTGCTCTTCCATGCTCCTCTTATATCAGCACTACGAATTTTAAATGGAATTTCGCGTGATCTTGATTTGTTGTTTGCGAGATTCACGGAAGACGTTGTAAATTTTCTTAGTAACTAGTATGTAGTTTAAGATGATGGATTATATTAAATACTAGCTTTTACCTACGGCTTCGCCCGCGTGTACATCGTTGTAATGACTGTCTTAGAGGGTGCGCGGTGCGCGAGCCGCGAGCGTCTCGCGAGCGTGGACATGATTGACAATAATGTGGACAAAAAATCACAATAATCTATTGTTCCGTTGCGATGTTAAGGAAATTAACCAAAAAAAGAGTATTTTTTAAGTTCCCTCAGGAACTATCCCTCAGGGCTATGCTATTTTCACGGGATAAAAAGTAGCCTATGTCCTTCCTCGTGACTCAGGCTACCTGCATGCCAAATTTCATTAAGATTGTTTAAGGACGTTGAAGCGTGAAAAGGTAACAAACAAACAAACAAACACACATTTTCACATTTATAATACGCTTAGATTACACCATACGCTTAGATTATGTTATCGTTTTGGGTATATACTGGTATAAGCCTATAAAGATAATGTTAATGATATTTTTAAATTCTGAATAAATGCAATGAAAAGAAACAGGGAACAGAGGGCGAAATGCGGTGAGTGCTGGCCACAGAGATAAATAAGTAAGTAATTGAGTTAAGTTGCAAAACGCTTGCCGCTTTATAATATCACCCCTTGCACCCCTTTGTTCTTGATGTTCCACCTTTCCGCACGAAGCGTTACACTTTCTCATTTATTATGCGTACAGCAAAGGAGTGGAACTGTATTTTTTAAGGGCCTCATAAGAAGGCTCAAGGTCACCCAAAGGGCAATGGAGCGTGCTATGCTCGGAGTTTCTCTGCGTGATCGAATCAGAAACGAGGAGATCCGCAGGAGAACTAAAGTAACCGACATAGCTCACAGAATCGCTAAACTGAAGTGGCAGTGGGCAGGGCACATAGCTCGTAGAACAGATGGCCGATGGGGCAGTAAAGTTCTCGAGTGGCGACCGCGCACCGGAAAACGTAGCGTAGGCAGGCCTCCCACGCGGTGGACCGATGACCTGGTGAAGGTCGCGGGAAGCCGATGGATGCGGGCAGCGCAGGACCGGTCGTCGTGGAAATCCTTGGGGGAGGCCTTTGTCCAGCAGTGGACGATTTGTGGCTGATATGATGATGACAGCAAAGGAGTGGAACTATACTTGCGTTTGTCAGTGTATCCCAATTTATATTTAATTAATATCCCCATTTGGGGGCTTTAAAGGTGAGAATGAATAGGACTTTTTAATAGGGGATCGGACTGCATCAAAAATAAATTCTGAAATATGATTTCCTAAATTGCTCCCCTCTTAGAGTTTCAAAAAACCTTACTTGTTTTGTTTTTCCATCACGTCTTCAATTTTTAATTGATCTAATTAACAAAATAAATGACTATATAGCAGTCCGATCCCTTATTATTGCGTGTACCATCCTCGACTGCATCGTCACTTACTATCAGGTGAGTTGCAGTCAAACGTACTTACATTTAATTTTTTAAATAAATGTAAGCACTTACACAGATGACTAACGTGTAAGTATGATTTGATTGTGCTGTACTGGTCATATCCGCCTCCGTATAATGGTTAATCCATTCTCTTTACACTTGGACGAATGCTTTATACCAGGAGGTCGCGGGTTGGATTCCCGGTGGGGTCAAGTTGTAAGACTCGGTTTGGTTGGTGGTAAGGCATTTTTTCTAAGCCCGCCTGGTTTTGCTATCACCATCCTATCTAAGTCTTGCCGCCAAACATCACTGTTAACAACATTGAAGTGTTTCGGCTTGAAGATAAGAAAGCCAGTTCTCCTTTGCGTTGGGGAATATTCATTAGCCCGCTTCCATCTTCGGCATCATCGTCACTTACCATCTGGTGAGATGATGCCAAGGGCTAACCAATTGAAGAAAAGAGAGTGTGACATAAAATAAGAGTGGCAAGATTGGATTGAGGTCTCTCTCTCTCTCTCTCTCTCTCTCTCTCTTATCGTGTGGCACAATTGATCATGCTATCCAAGGGATAAACGGCGGTTACTGTACAGTTTTTTTTAGTTGAATATTGTAAATAAAAAAAATCTGTTCTTGTATGTACTGACTGTAATACATTTTATTTTAACATTGAAAATGTTTTTTCGCTCTCTCCGGTACGGGGACCTTTTTTCGCCCGCTCCGGTAGGGGGGCCTTTTTTTGGTCGTTTCGGTAGGGGCACCTTTTTTCGCTCGCTGCGGTAGAGGGACCTTGTTTCGCTCTCTCCGGTAGGGGGACCTTTTTTCGCACGCTCTGGTAGGGTTACCTTTTTTTCGCTCGCTCCGGTAACGGTACTTTTTTTGCGCAGGACCGGTCGTCGTGGAAATCCTTATGGGAGGCCTTTGTCCAGCAGTGGACGTTTTTCGGCTGATATGATGATGAAAATTAAATTTAAGAAGATACTTGAGAAAATAATATTTATTTCCTAGGTTCATTTTCAATGTACACGATTACTTGTCTTCTGTGGCAGCATGATCCGTAAGATGCCTGAGCAAAAGCTGAGGGCATCATGTCTGGTGGGGGCAGCACAGGGTTCTCTTCCCTAGTACCCTGCCTCCTGAGGAGAGGTTGCCTGACGTCAGATACGGTATTTCAGATTTTTTTTGTTGAGCTGCTTACGGTGTTGGCCCAATTAATGATCTAAGATTTCGACCTCGAGCGACTAGCGGAACCGTGTCAAAAAGCGTCTCTTTCTCAGTTTTTAATTATTTTTTTTATTTTTATATTATTATCTGCAATTCATAAGTCTTGAGTCTTGAGATCTCAAGACTACGGTCTTTGAACAGTGTGTGTGTTGCCAGTGATGACTTACGGAACTGAGACATGGTCGCTTACTAATGGGCCTCATAAGAAAGCTCAGGGCCATGGAGTGTGCTATGCTCGGAGTTTTTCTGCGTGATCGAATCAGAAACGAGGAGATCCAAAGTAACCGACGTAGCTCACAGAATCGCTAAACTGAAGTGCAGTGGGCAGGGCACATAGCTCGTAGAACAGATGGCCGTTGGGGGCAGTAAAGTTCTCGATTGGCAACCGCGCACCGGAAAACGTAGCGAAGGCAGGCCTTCCACGCGGTGGACCAACGACCTGGTGAAGATCGTGGGAAGCCGATGGATGCAGGCAGCGGGCCGGGGCAGCACAGGGTTCTCTGCCCCAGTACCCTGCCTCCTGAGGAGAGGATGCCTGACGTCAGATACGGTAATTCCGATTTTTTTGTTGAGCTGCTTACGGTGTTGGCCCAATTAATGATCTAAGATTTCGACCTCGAGCGACTAGCGGAACCGTGTCAAAAAGCGTCTCTTTCTCAGTTTTTAATTATTTTTTTTATTTTTATATTATTATCTGCAATTCATAAGTCTTGAGTCTTGAGATCTCAAGACTACGGTCTTTGAACAGTGTGTGTGTTGCCAGTGATGACTTACGGAACTGAGACATGGTCGCTTACTAATGGGCCTCATAAGAAAGCTCAGGGCCATGGAGTGTGCTATGCTCGGAGTTTTTCTGCGTGATCGAATCAGAAACGAGGAGATCCAAAGTAACCGACGTAGCTCACAGAATCGCTAAACTGAAGTGCAGTGGGCAGGGCACATAGCTCGTAGAACAGATGGCCGTTGGGGGCAGTAAAGTTCTCGATTGGCAACCGCGCACCGGAAAACGTAGCGAAGGCAGGCCTTCCACGCGGTGGACCAACGACCTGGTGAAGATCGTGGGAAGCCGATGGATGCAGGCAGCGGGCCGGGGCAGCACAGGGTTCTCTGCCCCAGTACCCTGCCTCCTGAGGAGAGGATGCTTGACGTCAGATACGGTAATTCCGATTTTTTTGTTGAGCTGCTTACGGTGTTGGCCCAATTAATGATCTAAGATTTCGACCTCGAGCGACTAGCGGAACCTTGTCATAAAACGTCTCTTTCTCAGTTTTTAGTTTTTTTACTTTATTTTATTTTATTATCTGCAATTAAAAAGCCCTTGGCATCATCACGTGGGTAAGTGACGATGATGTCGACAATTGAAGTGAGCTTAACAAATTTCCCCAAACTGGCTATATTGTCTTTAAGACGGTACACATCAATGCTGTTAACATTAATGTTTGGCGGTAAGACTAACAGTGGTAGCTAGCCAGCCTTTCATTTTAAAGTAGATATTTTCGTCTCTAAACACATAGCTCGTAGAACAGATTGCCGTTGGGGCAGTAAAGTTCTCGAGTGGTGACCCCGCATCGGGAAACGTAGCGTAGGTGGGCCTCCCACACGGTTCAGATTTCAAAGATACCGAAATACTGATTTAAAAAAAAAACCTAAGACCAGCATTTTCTCTTTACCACTTTGACGGATCGTCATTCTTATTTGTCCGTCAACTAGTAACTACGTACGTGTACAATTAAATTTTCATTTCAGATCACATTTCGGAAGCTTTATCTGAATACCAGAAAAAGTTTCAAGTTGCCATAAGCCGATGAGACCATTAGCTAGCAAGCATTCTTGTGGGTTTATCTCGGCTAAAAGTAAAAACTTTTTTATGTTGGAATTTCTGGACTCAACCAGTGAGGAAATCTAATCCTCCTTTTTATGCCACTTCCCATTAAATAATTAAATTCTTACTTTTTGTTTTATTCTCAATTGGTAATCCCTTGGCATCATCTCACCTGATGGTAAGTGACATAAGTAAATTAAGTTTCTGTAATGTTTTTTTGGTATGCACTAAAGGATATTTATTATAATTATTTTGCCCTAATTCAGGGTAGGCTCGAGCCCCTCGGTGGGGACGTATATGAGCTGATATGATGATTATTATTAAGTGACGATGATGCCAAAGATGGAAGCGGGCTCACCAAGATTCCTCAACGCAATGGGGATCTGGCTATCTTATCTTCAAGCCGGAACACATCAAAGTTGATGTTTGGCGGCAAGACTTAGATAAGATGGCAAGACTTTTCAGGGTTCCGTAAAAATAGAACCATTATAGGATCACTCGCGTGTCTGTCTATCTGTCCGTCCGTCCGTCAGGCCGTCTGTGAAATCCAATTTGCTCCGAAACTACTAGACTGATTGAGTTGATATTTGGTACCTACACATATGTAACTCGGTGACCCAAAGACGGACGTGTAACTTGGTTAAATGAATTTTAAAGTTTTCCATCAAAATGAAACAGAGAATCTCAAATATATATTTTTTTTATAATTTTTAAATAAATAGTTTTGAAGTTATTTAATAAAATAGACAAAAAAATACCTTCCCCCCCCCCCCCCCCCCATTCACCTCCACAACCTTCGGGCCTAAAATCTTGAAAGGTCTTGTTCTGATGGTAGACAAGCAGACGGACGGACAGACAGCGTCGGCTTAGTATAAGAGTTCAGTTACCTGTTATGGAACCCTAAAAACAAATAATTATTGAAAATTAGGAGGTATAAAATATAAAAAACGTATCAAATATAAAGAGCGTCGGTGGCGTAACGGCAAGGGCCGCCGCCTCCTGTCCGGGTGGTCGTGGTTCGAATCCTGCCACGTACCAATGTGATTTCGATTTAGATTTCATATGTACGTTTATCCGACGCTCTTAGGGCGAAGGAAAACATCGTGAGGAAACCTGTATACGTGTACACGCCTGCGGAGAAACTCGCTGGTTGACTAAGGCCCGATCGCCCTAATTCAGGATAGGGTCGAGCCCCTCGGTAGGGACGTATATGAGCTGATATCATCATTACACACCTGCTTAAAAAACTTGGTGTAATTAAATGGTAAACTCTTCTGAGTGAGGGAAGAAAAAGCTTTACTGTGGGTCTCGGTGATGTATTTTGTACGTATTGAAATTAATTGATAGGTATATTCTTTGAAGTTTTGAGGGCTGGCTCACCCACACTTGGCCAGTTTTTTTCTTCTATTCAGATCTTCATTTTGTCATTCGCCCCTCTAAAACAGTAAAATGTTTAAGACTTATTATTACTCTTTTCTAGAATTACAAGCTGTTGCAACACTTATAAAATAATTTTAAATAATCTTCGAAAAAATATGAAATATACTCATGATTAAAAGAGTGAAGAAAAGAGAGTGTGACATAAAAGAAGAGTGGCAAGATTGGGGTGAGGTCTCTCACTCTCTCTTATCATGTGGCACCATTGTGGCACAGTTAATCATGCTATCCAAGGGATAAACGGCGATTACAGTACAGTTTTGTAAGTTGAATATTTTGTAAAAAAAATAAAACTAGAACAATTGGTGCGAAAAGTCGTTCTTTTATCGCTTCGCGTCTTTTCATTAAATGCTAACGGTTCTTTGTCCTACTCTGTGTTTTTTTTTTCCTTAATTCGTTGCGTTCTTTTTTAAACGGTCATTAACACTAGAAATGTTTGTTTCAGTGAAAAAAAGCAATTCTAAGAATACCCTCTATTGTTCAAAGAAACAAATACGATACACAACAGTTAATCGATACCAACGAGTACCTACATATTCAAGGAAAATAACTTCAAACCATAGTAAAAGGAAAGAATAGTAGGTTGTCTTCATACAATAGTACAACGCGCGGTTTGTATGTGTGCGCGCCCCAGTAGGCATGCACCATACGCACGCCACTACAATAAATAAGAATGGTCTATGGCATAGTGAAGCGTCGGTGGCTCAACCGGTAACGACTCGGTCCATCTAACCAGAGGTACCGGGTTCAAATCTGGACGGCCAATGTACCAATGAGTTTTTCAAAAACTTACGTACATACTTACCGATTGCTTTAACGGTGAAGGAAAACATCGTGAGGAAACCTGCACACGCCTGCGAAGAAACTCGAAGGTTGTGTGTGAAGTCGACCAACCCGCACTGGGCCCGCGTGGTCGACTAAGGCCTAATCGCCCTGATTCAGGGTGGGCTCGAGCCCCTCGGTGGGGACGTATATGAGCTGTAATGATGATAGCATAGTAAAAATAAAAAATTGTAGGTCATCTTCATGCGCGTCAGTTAGCACGCACGCACACTACAATAATAAGAACGACTTCTTTCCTTTTACTAAAGCCTACTGACGCGCACACATTTAAACCGCGCGATGTACCATTGTATGAAGATAACCTACTATTCTTTCCTTTTACTATGTTTATGGTCTTATGTCATTCCTATTTATTGTAGTGTACGCTGTGTGCGTGCGTATGGTGCGTGCCTACTGGCGCTCACACATACAAACCGCCTGATTTAACATTGTATGAAGACAATCTACTATTATTTCCTTTTACTATGTTCAAAGAAACGTTAGATGACACAGTTTGATCAAACAATAAATATTGTAGAAATTCAAAGGCTCTTTGATATTTATTTACAATGTTGAGATTTACGGAGCTTACTGCATCATAGGGTCTTCCTAATACTGTATCAAAATTACAAGAGGATTGTGAAGCTGCGACTTTTCATACAAACGGCGTTAACGTATTTTACCTCTTACATGGTAACCGATTTGGACCATTTTTTGACAGGTTGTCAGTCAGAACAAAATCTAGGCTTATACGTTTCGTTTTTTAAATTACTGTATAAAAATAAACAAAAAATGGTCGAAATTAGTTTTGTATGAAACCACGTGACCGATCTGAAACTATTGGGAAATTTGTTCTATGGGACCACATCGTCAATTTAAGAGTAAAATAAAAAACCGCCCAAGTGCGATTCAGAATAGCGCAAAGTAGGGTTCCGTCCGTAGTCTTTTCATAAACAAATGTATATTTTAAAATGTATTTTATATTTTAATAACAAAATTGTTTTTGCAGTTGGTAAAAGAGTATTTTTCATGTAAAATCTAAGAACTATTTACAAATTCAACTGAACATCTTAAGTTGGTCGACTATTACTCCTAAAGAAAGAAAGCCTACTTAGCCGTAGTAGTTTTCTTTTTAAATCGATTACATGTCCTACTTTTTATTTATTTTTTTAGATATCCTGAAATAGCGGTTTAGATAGTGGAGGGGGTGGGGGGGACAATTGACTCTAACAAAAATTAGCACTTTTAACAAACCTTAAGCAGTTTCCAAAGACCTATTCAACGATACCCTACACGAAAGTGTACGTAAACGAAAGAAAATTCACCCCCTCTTTACATATAGGGGAGGTACCTAAATATACATTTTATTTTTTCAAGATTTTATTGTACCACTTTGTCGGCGTAATTAATATGTATACCCATGCTAAATTACAGCTTTCTAGTGTTAATAGTCTCTGAGCTAAGTCGCGGACAGACAGACAGACAGACATGGCGAGACGCTAAAGGGTTCCTTCATGACTACGGAACCCTAAAAACTGATGCACGACTTGGAAATCGAACGCAATCGTTTATTTTGAAATTGCGACATTTGGAATTTTTTTATTATTTTAGAAATGAGGTTTTAGTAAGATTTGTTTTTTTACAAAGCACGCTTATTCATTACCGCCTTGTTTTGTTTTGTAACAAAAATCACTAACAACAACCGGTTTCCATTTCTAGGCAACTCATGAGTTTTTACCCGACTTTTTTTTAAGCTATTGTATAGCTTTTATCGCGGGCTTTGAGGGGACCGAATCAAGAAATTTCGTAACGAAAATAAAACTGTAGGGACGGATGGTTCCTACTCTCGAAAACAAAGGGAGATATCTCCACCAGGCGAGGTGTTGTGCCTGGGGTCCGGCCGTGGACCAACCGTGAATGGTTGGTGCTTGTATATATGCTTAGCGCTGAAGAAATTCTAATAGCGCGTTCTAGATGCCATCTATCGAGATGAAGATGTAATTCCATATAGTATGATCGATGGTTCAGTCTTGAGTTGAGGCTATGTAGTTGTATGTGGCGGGTACTGCAGATGTCGCCACATTACTCCCCCTCCGAGACCGGAGGTCGATATCCATATTGAGTTGGCTGTCCAATGTTGCGGGTGCGGCGGAGCGACGATACGCGTCGCGATGCGGCGTCTGCGGTGAGTCGAGACGCCAGGCCAATGTTGCTCTACTCGAGTCCACGGTGAGTCGGGACGAGGAGGTGGTTCAGGCGTACGGTGCAAGGGAAGCAGGTAACGTGGAGCGCGTGCTCTACAGCGTGAGCTGCCGACGACTTGCTGCCTGAAGAGTGAAGCTGCTGTGCAGGTCCTTGATGCTGCGTCGATGGCTGCGAACCTGATGAGGCTTCGGGTTGAAGTACACAGGGCCAGGAAGCTTGATATGACGGCTGCGATGGTCCTGGTAAACTTCGCATTGGACTGCTATGCTGCTGTTGGCTTGCTTTACCGGCTGGAGGTCTGTTGAGGAGTTGTTGCCGAAGGTGCGTCAATGTTCATCGTCGGAGTCACCAATGTAGGAACGGTGTTGCTGGCTGAAGGTGCGTCGATGTTCTGCGTCGGGTCACCAATGTAGGGACGGATGTGTTCCTACATGAGGAGAACAAAGGGAGATATCTCCGCCAGGCGAGGTGTTGTGCCTGGGGTCCGGCCGTGGACCAACCGTGAATGGTTGGTGCTTGTATATATGCTTAGCGCTGAAGAAATTCTAATAGCGCGTTCTAGATGCCATCTATCGAGATGAAGATGTAATTCCATATAGTATGATCGATGGTTCAGTCTTGAGTTGAGGCTATGTAGTTGTATGTGGCGGGTACTGCAGATGTCGCCACAAAACCTGACACCCCAAAAAAAATAATTATTGAGTTCTAAAAAACTTACAGTGCCATCTATCTATCCATGATGATGATGATGATGATGGCGATGGCGATTGATGATGGCGATTGATTATGGCGATTGATGATGGTGGTTGATGATGGCGATTGATGAAGGCGATTGATGATGGCGACTGATGAAGGCGATTGATGATGGCGATTGATGATGGTGAATGATGATGGCGATTAATGATGGCGATTGATTATGGCGATTGATGAAGGCGATTGGTGATGACGATTGATGATGGCGGATGATGATGGCGATTGCTGAAGGCGATTGATGATGGCGATTGATGATGGCGAATGATGTTGGCGATTAATGATGGCGATTGATTATGGCGATTGATGATGGCGATTGATGATGGCGATTGAAGATGACGATTGATGATGATGAAGAAATTTCTTTAGAAATAAGCTGTACCCTTTGATTGACCTTACTTTTTTTATGATGATGATGAACTTTTATAGTGATAATTTATTACATAAACATCCCGCGCCCCAAGGACTATATGGTACTGGTAAAAACTGCATAAATAAAAAATTAATAAATAATTATAATTGCATAAGTTGATAAAAAATGCTATGCAATAGCTTTACCGCGACAGTCCCCGAGTGCCACACGTCTTTTTTTTATTCACAATTGGTAAACCCTTGACAACATCTCACCTGGTGGTAAGTGACGATGTTGCAGAAGATGGAAGATACAGATAGATAGATTACCTTATCTTCATGCCGGAACACACCAATGATATCAACATTGATATTAGGCGGCAAGACTTAGATAAGATGGTGGTAGCTAGCCAGTCGGGCTTAAAAAAAGCCCTACCACCAACCAAACCGAGTCTTACAATTGACCCGCCCGGGAATCGAACCCGCGACCTCCTGAGTAAAGCCAGTGAACTTTGCCTCTGAGCTACGGAGGCGGTTTACCGATTACCGACTGCCAAACCGGGAGGTAATGTTTTTTAGAAATATATCAATTCATTTTTGCTGTAGGTACTCTAAAATGGACGACATATTCCCATGTCACAAACTCTACTCCCGATAGTTCATGATTTTTCATACAGATTCCATTTTCAATCGAAAGTCGGCAGTCCCGACTTCCTTTTTATTTCACGATTATATAATATTGGTTTTAGGAGAATAATCTTTAAGGGCTACTATTTGGAATATCTTTACGCGTTGTTTTGCGAGGTACTCCTTAAATTTTTGGCGTACTCTGTTCACTTTTATGTGACATCGTTTCTGTATTTCGCAGTATTGTTTACATTTCTTGAGGTCTTATAACAATTTTCCATTTTTCCGTTTCAGACTTCCGGTGTTAATTTTATCCGTGAGTCGGATTTTCACGCATCCGCCTTTACCGCTTTGGTCCACATTTTCACTGGGGTAACCGACAATGTTTTGCAAGTTTTTTCAGTTTTTGACAACCCTCCCAACAAACAAACTAAGCTTATAAAATTAAATCTATAAGGTCTAAACTCTTATAGTTGTTTTAAAAGAGCAATCAATATGTCAATGTACCTTATAATGGTACATTATAAGAAGATTTGGTTTAAATTACCTTTATTCTTATAATTTGGCTGGGTAAACGTTAATAAATCCAATTAATATGGCTACAATAAGGGTTCAAAATGTGTTATTCTTATAGAGGCTATTTACATTGCTCTTTAGCCGTATAATATTCAAAGCCGTATAAAGGCTTTAAATATGACCAATTATTCTTATAAAAGTAATGCATAAGATAACTAAGATGCTTTTTTACTTATAGGAGTATTTTATAAGATGGCTATCCAACAAACGATTTATAACATTGTATATGGTCTTTACAAGAATTAAAGCAAGTCATATTCACTTATATAGTAATTATAAAATCATTATTCTCTTTACGGTTACATTAAAATGTTTTACATAACAAGATTCGCCATTTTGAAAGTGCTGCAGATTGTTACATGGATCAATTACAGTTTTAAAAGTTTGCTTTTAAAAAATGAATTCAAAAGACTGGAAGTTTAAGTAGAGTGGTGGTTATAGAATATAATTTGAAAAAAAAATACGAAAACATGGCTATAAAGGCTTTAAATATGACCAATTATTCTTATAAAAGTAATGCATAAGATAACTAAGATGCTCTTTTACTTATAGGAGTATTTTATAAGATAGCTATCCAACAAACGATTTATAACATTGTATATGGTCTTTACAAGAATTAAAGCAAGTCATATTCACTTATATAGTAATTATAAAATCATTATTCTCTTTACGGTTACATTAAAATGTTTTACATAACAAGATTCGCCATTTTGAAAGTGCTGCAGATTGTTACATGGATCAATTACAGTTTTAAAAGTTTGCTTTTAAAAAATGAATTCAAAAGACTGGAAGTTTAAGTAGAGTGGTGGTTATAGAATATAATTTGAAAAAAAATACGAAAACATGGCTATAGCATTACACCCACCACTTCTACTCCTATAATACTACGAAATGACCAAGCTAAACCAATGAATCAGCCTGTGGTTCCGTAGATGATCATTTTATAGAACATGACAATGGTCAGGAAAGAAGTGAGGAAGAATATTATTGTAGCGATAGTGATAGTGATATAGACATTATAAATGAAGGGTTGAAGAAAGTTGATAGCTTGAAGAAAGTCCATATTCGTCATGATATCAGAGACTGGGCAGTGAAATTCAATATTTCCCATATGGCTTTATGTGAACTATTAAAAATATTACATAATTTAATGCCATACCAAATGCCATTGGATGCGGGTACATTGCTCAAAACAAATAAAGTAAAAATATGCATCACTGAAATTGGTACTAGAAATTACTGGAATAACGGAATACTTTCACAATTACAAAAATCTTACGAAACCATGAAGTGCCCATAACTGAAATGCTCGGCGAAATGCTCGGCGAAATGCTCGGCGAAATGCTCGGCGAAATGCTCGGCGAAATGCTCGGCGAAATGCTCGGCGAAATGCTCGGCGAAATGCTCGGCGAAATGCTCGGCGAAAGGCTCGGCGAAAGACTCGGCGAAAGGCACGGCGAAAGGCTCGGCGAAAGGCTCGGCGAAAGGCTCGGCGAAAGCCTCTGCGAAAGGCTCGGCGAAATGCTCGGGGAAAGGCTCGGGGAAAGGCTCGGGGAAATGCTCGGGGAAATGCTCGGGGAAATGCTCGGGGAAATGCTCGGGGAAATGCTCGGGGAAATGCTCGGGGAAATGCTCGAGGAAATGCTCGGGGAAATGTTCGGGGTATTCTTTGAGCCACTTTTGTGGATCAGTATAACTGCAGCAAAACCATTCCTCCCTTCCTTCCTACTTACTCTTACAGGTTTTGTTGTCCGTATGTCGAAGATTATTTAAATTCTTCACGAACTCAGGCGCCAACCATCCTGGCTGCTGCAGCGCTCCTGGTGGTCTACTGCTGTAAAACATGTTAAAACCTAGGTACTCTGAAATGACACCTACAAGACAAGACAAGACAAGACAAGACAAGACAAGACAAGACAAGACAAGACAAGACAAGACAAGACAAGACAAGACAAGACAAGACAAGACAAGACAAGACAAGACAAGACAAGACAAGACAAGACAAGACAAGACAAGACAAGACAAGACAAGACAAGACAAGACAAGACAAGACAAGACAAGACAAGACAAGACAAGACAAGACAAGACAAGACAAGACAAGACAAGACAAGACAAGACAAGACAAGACAAGACAAGACAAGACAAGACAAGACAAGACAAGACAAGACAAGACAAGACAAGACAAGACAAGACAAGACAAGACAAGACAAGACAAGACAAGACAAGACAAGACAAGACAAGACAAGACAAGACAAGACAAGACAAGACAAGACAAGACAAGACAAGACAAGACAAGACAAGACAAGACAAGACAAGACAAGACAAGACAAGACAAGACAAGACAAGACAAGACAAGACAAGACAAGACAAGACAAGACAAGACAAGACAAGACAAGACAAGACAAGACAAGACAAGACAAGACAAGACAAGACAAGACAAGACAAGACAAGACAAGACAAGACAAGACAAGACAAGACAAGACAAGACAAGACAAGACAAGACAAGACAAGACAAGACAAGACAAGACAAGACAAGACAAGACAAGACAAGACAAGACAAGACAAGACAAGACAAGACAAGACAAGACAAGACAAGACAAGACAAGACAAGACAAGACAAGACAAGACAAGACAAGACAAGACAAGACAAGACAAGACAAGACAAGACAAGACAAGACAAGACAAGACAAGACAAGACAAGACAAGACAAGACAAGACAAGACAAGACAAGAAAAGACAAGGAAATGTTCGGGGAAATGTTCGGGGGAAATGTTCGGGGAAATGTTCGGGGAAATGTTCGGGCGAAATGTTCGGCGAAATGTTCGGCGAAATGTTCGGCGGAATGTTCGGCGAAATGTTCGGCGAAACGTTCGGCGAAACGTTCGGCGAAATGTTCGGCGAAATGTTCGGCGAAATGTTCGGCGAAATAATCGGCGAAATGTTCGGCGAAATGTTTGGCGAAATGCTCGGCGAAATGCTCGGCAAAATGCTCGGCGAAAGGCTCGGCGAAATGCTCGGCGAAATGTTGGGCGAAATGTTCGGCGAAATGCTCGGGGAAATGCTCGGGGAAATGCTCGGCGAAATGTTCGGCGAAATGTTCGGCGAAATGTTCGGCGAAATGTTCAGCGAAATGTACGGCGAAATGTTCGGCGAAATGTTCGACAAAATGTTTGGCGAAATGCTCGGGAAAATGCTCGGGGAAATGCTCGGGGAAATGCTCGGCGAAATGCTCGGCGAAATGCTCGGCGAAATGCTCGGCGAAAAGCTCGGCGAAATGCTCGGGGAAAGGCTCGGGGAAAGGCTCAGTGAAATGCTCGGGGAAATGCTCGGGGAAATGCTCGGGGAAATGCTCGGGGAAATGTTCGGGGAAATCTTCGAAGAAATGTTCGGAGAAATGTTCGGGGTATTCTTTGAGCCACTTTTGTGGATCAGTATAACTGCAGCAAAACCATTCCTCCCTTCCTTCCTACTTACTCTTACAGGTTTTGTTGTCCGTATGTCGTAGATTATTTAAATTCTTCACGAACTCAGGCGCCAACCATCCTGGCTGCTGCAGCGCTCCTGGTGGTCTACTGCTGTAAAACATGTTAAAACCTAGGTACTCTGAAATGACACCTACAAGACAAGACAAGACAAGAAAAGACAAGACAAGAAAAGACAAGGAAATGTTCGGGGAAATGTTCGGTGAAATGTTCGGGAAATGTTCGGGGGAAATGTTCGGGGAAATGTTCGGGGAAATGTTTGGGGAAATGTTCGGGGGAAATTGTCGGCGAAATGTTCGGCGAAACGTTCGGTGAAACGTTCGGCGAAACGTTCGGCGAAATGTTCGGCGAAATGTTCGGCGAAATGTTCGGCGAAATGCTCGGCGAAATGCTCGGGGAAATGCTCGGGGAAATGCTCGGGGAAATGCTCGGGGAAATGCTCGGGGAAATGTTCGGGGAAATGTTCGGAGAAATGTTCGGAGAAATGTTCGGGGTATTCTTTGAGCCACTTTTGTGGATCAGTATAACTGCAGCAAAACCATTCCTCCCTTCCTTCCTACTTACTCTTACAGGTTTTGTTGTCCGTATGTCGTAGATTATTTAAATTCTTCACGAACTCAGGCTGGCTGCTGCAGCGCTCTTGGTGGTCTACTGCTGTAAAACATGTTAAAACCTAGGTACTCTGAAATGACACCTACAAGACAAGACAAGACAAGAAAAGACAAGGAAATGTTCGGGGAAATGTTCGGGGGAAATGTTCGGGGACATGTTCGGGGAAATGTTCGGGCGAAATGTTCAGCGAAATGTTCGGCGAAATGCTCGGCAAAATGCTCGGCAAAATGCTCGGCGAAATGCTCGGCGAAATGTTCGGCGAAATGTTCGGCGAAATGTACGGCGAAATGTTCGGCGAAATGTTCGGCGAAATGCTCGGGGAAATGCTCGGGGAAATGTTCGGGGAAATGTTCGAAGAAATGTTCGGAGAAATGTTCGGGGTATTCTTTGAGCCACTTTTGTGGATCAGTATAACTGCAGCAAAACCATTCCTCACTTCCTTCCTACTTACTCTTACAGGTTTTGTTGTCCGTATGTCGTAGATTATTTTAATTCTTCACGAACTCAGGCGCCAACCATCCTGGCTGCTGCAGCGCTCCTGCTGTAAAACATGTTAAAACCTAGGTACTCTGAAATGACACCTACAAGACAAGACAAGACAAGACAAGAAAAGACAAGGAAATGTTCGGGAAAATGTTCGGGGAAATGTTCGGGGAGATGTTCGGGGAAATGTTCGGGGAAATGTTCGGGGGAAATGTTCGGGGAAATGTTCGGGGAAATGCTCGGGGAAATGCTCGGCGAAATGCTCGGCGAAATGTTCGGCGAAATGCTCGGCGAACTGCTCGGCGAAATGCTCGGCAAAATGCTCGGTGAAATGCTCGGCGAAATGCTCGGGGAAATGTTTGGAGAAATGCTCGGCAAAATGCTCGGCAAAATGCTCGGCAAAATGCTCGGCAAAATGCTCGGCGAAATGTTCGGGGAAATGCTCGGGGTAATGCTCGGCGAAACGCTCGGCGAAATGCTCGGCGAAATTCTCGGCGAAATGCTCGGCGAAATGCTCGGCGAAATGCTCGGGGAAATGCTCGGGGAAATGCTCGGCGAAATGTGCGGTAAAATGTTCGGCGAAATGTACGGCGAAATGTTCGGCGAAATTTTCGGCGAAATGCTCGGGTAAATGCTCGGCGAAAAGCTCGGCGAAATGCTCGGGGAAAGGCTCGGGGAAAGGCTCAGTGAAATGCTCGGGGAAATGCTCGGGGAAATGCTCGGGGAAATGCTCGGGGAAATGTTCGGCGAAATGCTCGGCGAAATGCTCGGCGAAATGCTTGGCGAAACGCTCGTCGAAATGCTCGGCGAAATGCTCGGGGAAATGCTCGGGGAAATGCTCGGCAAAATGCTCTGCGAAATGCTCGGCGAAATGCTCGGTGAAATGCTCGGCGAAATGCTCGGGGAAATGCTCGGGGAAATGCTCGGCGAAATGTTCGGCGAAATGCTCGGGGAAATGCTCGGCGAAAAGCTCGGCGAAATGCTCGGCGAAATGTTCGGCGAAATGCTCGGGGAAATGCTCGGCGAAAAGCTCGGCGAAATACTCGGCGAAATGCTCGGCGAAATGCTCGGCGAAATGCTCGGGGAAATGCTCGGCGAAATGCTCGGGGAAATGCACGGGGAAATGCTCGGGGAAATGCTCGGCGAAATGTTCGGCGAAATGTTCGGCGAAATGCTCGGCGAAATGCTCGGCGAAAAGCTCGGCGAAATGTACGGCGAAATGTTCGGCGAAATGTTCGGCGAAATGCTCGGGGAAATGCTCGGGGAAATGCTCGGGGAAATGCTCGGGAAAATGTTCGGGGAAATCTTCGAAGAAATGTTCGGAGAAATGTTCGGGGTATTCTTTGAGCCACTTTTGTGGATCAGTATAACTGCAGCAAAACCATTCCTCCTTTTCTTCCTACTTACTCTTACAGGTTTTGTTGTCCGTATGTCGTAGATTATTTAAATTCTTCACGAACTCAGGCGCCAACCATCCTGGCTGCTGCCTCGGCGAAATGTTCGGCGAAATGTTCGGCGAAATGTACGGCGAAATGTTTGGCGAAATGCTCGGGAAATTGCTCGGGGAAATGCTCGGCGAAATGCTCGGCGAAATGCTCGGCGAAAAGCTCGGCGAAATGCTCGGGGAAAGGCTCGGGGAAAGGCTCAGTGAAATGCTCGGGGAAATGCTCGGGGAAATGCTCGGGGAAATGTTCGGGGAAATGTTCGAAGAAATGTTCGGAGAAATGTTCGGGGTATTCTTTGAGCCACTTTTGTGGATCAGTATAACTGCAGCAAAACCATTCCTCCCTTCCTTCCTACTTTTACTCTTACAGGTTTTGTTGTTCGTATGTCGTAGATTATTTAAATTCTTCACGAACTCAGGCGCCAACCATCCTGGCTGCTGCAGCGCTCCTGCTGTAAAACATGTTAAAACCTAGGTACTCTGAAATGACACCTACAAGACAAGACAAGACAAGACAAGACAAGACAAGACAAGAAAAGACAAGGAAATGTTCGGGGAAATGTTCGGGGAAATGTTCGGGGAAATAATCGGGGGAAATGTTCGGCGAAATGTTCGGCGAAATGTTCGGCGAAACGTTCGGCGAAATGCTCGGCAAAATACTCGGCGAAATGCTCGGGGAAATGTTCGGCGAAATGTTCGGCTAAATGTTCGGCGAAATGCTCGGCAAAATGCTCGGCGAAATGCTCGGGGAAATGCTCGGCAAAATGCTCGGCAAAATGCTCGGCGAAATGCTCGGCAAAATGCTCGGCGCAATGCTCGGCGAAATGCTCGGGGAAATGCTCGGGGAAATGCTCGGCGAAATGCTCGGCGAAATGCTCGGCGAAATGCTCGGCGAAATGCTCGGGGAAATGCTCGGGGAAATGCTCGGCGAAATGTTCGGTAAAATGTTCGGCGAAATGTACGGCGAAATGTTCGGCGAAATTTTCGGCGAAATGCTCGGGGAAATGCTCGGGGAAATGCTCGGGGAAATGCTCGGCGAAATGTTCGGTAAAATGTTCGGCGAAATGTACGGCGAAATGTTCGGCGAAATTTTCGGCGAAATGCTCGGGTAAATGCTCGGCGAAAAGCTCGGCGAAATGCTCGGGGAAAGGCTCGGGGAAAGGCTCGGTGAAATGCTCGGGGAAATGCTCGGGGAAATGCTCGGGGAAATGCTCAGGGAAATGTTCGGCGAAATGCTCGGCGAAATGCTCGGCGAAATGCTCGGCGAAACGCTCGTCGAAATGCTCGGCGAAATGCTCGGGGAAATGCTCGGGGAAATGCTCGGCAAAATGCTCGGCGGAATGCTCGGCAAAATGCTCGGCGAAATGCTCTGGGAAATGCTCAGGGAAATGTTCGGCGAAATATTCGGCTAAATGTTCGGCGAAATGCTCGGCGAAATGCTCGGCTAAATGCTCGGCGAAATGCTCGGCGAAATGCTCTGCGAAATGCTCGGCGAAATGCTCGGCGAAATGCTCGGCAAAATGCTCGGCAAAATGCTCGGGGAAATGTTCGGCGAAATGTTCGGCGAAATGCTCGGCGAAATGCTCGGCGAAATGCTCGGCGAAATGCTCGGGGAAATGTTCGGAGAAATGTTCGGGGTATTCTTTGAGCCACTTTTGTGGATCAGTATAACTGCAGCAAAACCATTCCTCCCTTCCTTCCTACTTACTCTTACAGGTTTTGTTGTTCGTATGTCGTAGATTATTTAAATTCTTCACGAACTCAGGCGCCAACCATTCTGGCTGCTGCAGCGCTCCTGCTGTAAAACATGTTAAAACCTAGGTACTCTGAAATGACACCTACAAGACAAGACAAGACAAGACAAGAAAAGACAAGGAAATGTTCGGGAAAATGTTCGGGGAAATGTTCGGGGAGATGTTCGGGGAAATGTTCGGGGGAAATGTTCGGCGAAATGCTCGGCGAAATGCTCGGCGAAAGGCTCGGCGAAAGGCTCGGCGAAAGGCACGGCGAAAGGCTCGGCGAAAGGCTCGGCGAAAGGCTCGGCGAAAGGCTCTGCGAAAGGCTCGGCGAAATGCTCGGGGAAAGGCTCGGGGAAAGGCTCGGGGAAATGCTCGGGGAAATGCTCGGGGAAATGCTCGGGGAAATGCTCGAGGAAATGCTCGGGGAAATGTTCGGGGAAATGTTCGGAGAAATGTTCGGAGAAATGTTCGGGGTATTCTTTGAGCCACTTTTGTGGATCAGTATAACTGCAGCAAAACCATTCCTCCCTTCCTTCCTACTTACTCTTACAGGTTTTGTTGTCCGTATGTCGAAGATTATTTAAATTCTTCACGAACTCAGGCGCCAACCATCCTGGCTGCTGCAGCGCTCCTGGTGGTCTACTGCTGTAAAACATGTTAAAACCTAGGTACTCTGAAATGACAACTACAAGACAAGACAAGACAAGACAAGACAAGACAAGACAAGACAAGAAAAGACAAGGAAATGTTCGGGGAAATGTTCGGGGGAAATGTTCGGGGAAATGTTCGGGGAAATGTTCGGGGAAATGTTCGGGGAAATGTTCGGGCGAAATGTTCGGCGAAATGTTCGGCGAAATGTTCGGCGGAATGTTCAGCGAAATGTTCGGCGAAACGTTCGACGAAACGTTCGGCGAAATGTTCGGCGAAATGTTCGGCGAAATGTTCGGCGAAATGCTCGGCGAAATGCTCGGCGAAATGCTCGGCAAAATGCTCGGCGAAAGGCTCGGCGAAATGCTCGGCGAAATGTTGGGCGAAATGTTCGGCGAAATGCTCGGGGAAATGCTCGGGGAAATGCTCGGCGAAATGTTCGGCGAAATGTTCGGCGAAATGTTCGGCGAAATGTTTGGCGAAATGTACGGCGAAATGTTCGGCGAAATGTTCGGCAAAATGTTTGGCGAAATGCTCGGGAAAATGCTCGGGGAAATGCTCGGGGAAATGCTCGGCGAAATGCTCGGCGAAATGCTCGGTGAAATGCTCGGCGAAAAGCTCGGCGAAATGCTCGGGGAAAGGCTCGGGGAAAGGCTCAGTGAAATGCTCGGGGAAATGCTCGGGGAAATGCTCGGGGAAATGCTCGGGGAAATGCTCGGGGAAATGTTCGGAGAAATGTTCGGAGAAATGTTCGGGGTATTCTTTGAGCCACTTTTGTGGATCAGTATAACTGCAGCAAAACCATTCCTCCCTTCCTTCCTACTTACTCTTACAGGTTTTGTTGTCCGTATGTCGTAGATTATTTAAATTCTTCACGAACTCAGGCTGGCTGCTGCAGCGCTCTTGGTGGTCTACTGCTGTAAAACATGTTAAAACCTAGGTACTCTGAAATGACACCTACAAGACAAGACAAGACAAGACAAGAAAAGACAAGGAAATGTTCGGGGAAATGTTCGGGGGAAATGTTCGGGGAAATGTTCGGGGAAATGTTCGGGCGAAATGTTCAGCGAAATGTTCGGCGAAATGCTCGGCAAAATGCTCGGCAAAATGCTCGGCGAAATGCTCGGCGAAATGTTCGGCGAAATGTTCGGCGAAATGTACGGCGAAATGTTCGGCGAAATGTTCGGCGAAATGCTCGGGGAAATGCTCGGGGAAATGCTCGGGGAAATGTTCGGGGAAATGTTCGAAGAAATGTTCGGAGAAATGTTCGGGGTATTCTTTGAGCCACTTTTGTGGATCAGTATAACTGCAGCAAAACCATTCCTCACTTCCTTCCAAGACAAGACAAGACAAGACAAGACAAGAAAAGACAAGGAAATGTTCGGGGAAATGTTCGGGGAAATGTTCGGGGAAATGTTTGGGGAAATAATCGGGGGAAATGTTCGGCGAAATGTTCGGCGAAACGTTCGGCGAAATGCTCGGCAAAATGCTCGGCGAAATGCTCGGGGAAATGCTCGGGGAAATGTTCGGCGAAATGTTCGGCGAAATGCTCGGCGAAATGCTCGGCAAAATGCTCGGTGAAATGCTCGGCGAAAGGCTCGGGGAAAGGCTCGGGGAAATGTTCGGGGAAATGTTCGGGGGAAATGTTCGGGGTAATGTTCGGGGAAATGTTCGGGGAAATGTTCGGGGGAAATGTTCAGCGAAATAATCGGCGAAACGTTCGGCGAAACGTTCGGCGAAATGTTCGGCGAAACGTTCGGCAAAACGTTCGGCGAAACGTTCGGCGAAATGTTCGGCAAAATGTTCGGCGAAATGCTCGGCGAAATGCTCGTCGAAATGCTCGGCAAAATGCTCGGCGAAATGCTCTGCGAAATGCTCGGGGAAATGATCGGCGAAATGTTCGGCGAAGTGTTCGGCGAAATGTTCGGCGAAATGTTCGGCGAAATGTTCGGCGAAATGTACGGCGAAATGTTCGGCGAAATGTTCGGCGAAATGCTCGGGGAAATGCTCGGGGAAATGCTCGGGGAAATGCTCGGGGAAATGTTCGGGGAAATGTTCGAAGAAATGTTCGGAGAAATGTTCGGGGTATTCTTTGAGCCACTTTTGTGGATCAGTATAACTGCAGCAAAACCATTCCTCCTTTCCTTCCTACTTACTCTTACAGGTTTTGTTGTCCGTATGTCGCAGATTATTTAAATTCTTCACGAACTCAGGCGCCAACCATCCTGGCTGTTGCAGCGTTCCTGCTGTAAAACATGTTAAAACCTAGGTACTCTGAAATGACACCTACAAGACAAGACAAGACAAGACAAGACAAGACAAGACAAGACAAGGAAATGTTCGGGGAAATGTTCGGGGAAATGTTCGGGGGAAATGTTCGGGGAAATGTTCGGGGAAATGATTGGGGAAATGTTCGGGGGAAATGTTCGGCGAAATGTTCGGCGAAATGTTCGGCGAAACGCGCGGCGAAATGCTCGGCAAAATGCTTGGCGAAATGCTCGGGGAAATGTTCGGCGAAATGTTCGGCTAAATGTTCGGCAAAATGCTCGGCGAAATGCTCGGCAAAATACTCGGTGAAATGCTCGGCGAAATGCTCGGGAAAATGCTTGGGGAAATGCTCGGCGAAATGTTCGGCGAAATGTTCGGCGAAATGTTGGCGAAATGCTCGGGGAAATGCTCGGCGAAAAGCTCGGCGAAATGCTCGGGGAAAGGCTCGGGGAAATGTTCGGGGAAATGATAAGGGGGAAATGTTCGGGGTAATGTTCGGGGAAATGTTCGGGGGAAATGTTCAGCGAAATAATCGGCGAAACGTTCGGCGAAACGTTCGGCGAAATGTTCGGCGAAACGTTCGGCGAAACGTTCGGCGAAACGTTCGGCGAAACGTTCGGCGAAATGCTCGGCGAAATGCTCGTCAAAATGCTCGGCAAAATGCTCGGCGAAATGCTCGGCGAAATGCTCGGGGAAATGCTCGGCGAAATGTTCGGCGAAATGTTCGGCGAAATGTTCGGCGAAATGTTCGGCGAAATGTACGGCGAAATGTTCGGCGAAATGTTCGGCGAAATGCTCGGGGAAATGCTCGGGGAAATGCTCGGGGAAATGCTCGGGGAAATGTTCGAAGAAATGTTCGGAGAAATGTTCGGGGTATTCTTTGAGCCACTTTTGTGGATCAGTATAACGCAGTAAAACCATTCCTCCTTTCCTTCCTACTTACTCTTACAGGTTTTGTTGTCCGTATGTCGTAGATTATTTAAATTCTTCACGAACTCAGGCGCCAACCATCCTGGCTGCTGCAGCGCTCCTGCTGTAAAACATGTTAAAACCTAGGTACTCTGAAATGACACCTACAAGACAAGACAAGACAAGACAAGACAAGACAAGAAAAGACAAGGAAATGTTCGGGGAAATGTTCGGGGGAAATGTTCGGCGAAATGTTCGGCGAAATGTTCGGCGAAACGTTCGGCGAAATGCTCGGCAAAATGCTCGGCGAAATGCTCGGGGAAATGCTCGGGGAAATGTTCGGCGAAATGTTCGGCGAAATGCTCGGCGAAATGCTCGGCAAAATGCTCGGTGAAATGCTCGGCGAAAGGCTCGGGGAAAGGCTCGGGGAAATGTTCGGGGAAATGTTCGGGGGAAATGTTCGGGGTAATGTTCGGGGAAATGTTAGGGGAAATGTTCGGGGGAAATGTTCAGCGAAATAATCGGCGAAACGTTCGGCGAAATGTTCGGCGAAACGTTCGGCAAAACGTTCGGCGAAACGTTCGGCGAAATGTTCGGCAAAATGTTCGGCGAAATGCTCGGCGAAATGCTCGGCAAAATGCTCGGCGAAATGCTCGGCGAAATGCTCGGGGAAATGCTCGGCGAAATGTTCGGCGAAATGTTCGGCGAAATGTTCGGCGAAATGTTCGGCGAAATGTTCGGCGAAATGTACGGCGAAATGTTCGGCGAAATGTTCGGCGAAATGTTCGGCGAAATGCTCGGGGAAATGCTCGGGGAAATGCTCGGGGAAATGCTCGGGGAAATGTTCGGGGAAATGTTCGAAGAAATGTTCGGAGAAATGTTCGGGGTATTCTTTGAGCCACTTTTGTGGATCAGTATAACTGCAGCAAAACCATTCCTCCTTTCCTTCCTACTTACTCTTACAGGTTTTGTTGTCCGTATGTCGTAGATTATTTAAATTCTTCACGAACTCAGGCGCCAACCATCCTGGCTGCTGCAGCGCTCCTGCTGTAAAACATGTTAAAACCTAGGTACTCTGAAATGACACCTACAAGACAAGAAAAGACAAGGAAATGTTCGGGGAAATGTTCGGGGGAAATGTTCGGGGAAATGTTCGGGGAAATGTTCGGGGAAATGTTTGGGGAAATGTTTGGCGAAATGTTCGGCGAAATGTTCGGCGAAACTTTCGGCGAAATGCTCGGCAAAATGCTCGGCGAAATGCTCGGGGAAATGCTCGGGGAAATGTTCGGCTAAATGTTCGGCGAAATGCTCATCGAAATGCTCGGCGAAATGCTCGGCGAAATGCTCGGGGAAATGCTCGGGGAAATGCTCGGCAAAATGCTCGTCGAAATGCTCGGCAAAATGCTCGGCGAAATGCTCGGCGAAATGCTCGGCGAAATGCTCGGCGAAATGCTCGGGGAAATGCTCGGGGAAATGCTCGGCGAAATGCTTGGCAAAATGCTCGGCGAAATTCTCGGCGAAATGCTCGGCGAAATGCTCGGGGAAATGCTCGGGGAAATGCTCGGCGAAATGTTCGGCGAAATGTTCGGTCAAATGTTCGGCGAAATTTTCGGCGAAATGCTCGGGGAAATGCTCGGCGAAAAGCTCGGCGAAATGCTCGGGGAAAGGCTCGGGGAAAGGCTCGGTGAAATGCTCGGGGAAATGCTCGGGGAAATGCTCGGGGTAATGCTCGAGGAAATGCTCGGGGAAATGCTCGGGGAAATGTTCGGGGAAATGTTCGGGGGAAATGTTCGGGGAAATGTTCGGGGTAAATGTTCGGGGGAAATGTTCAGCGAAATGTTCGGCGAAACGTTCGGCGAAATGTTCGGCGAAATGTTCGGCGAAATGTACGGCGAAATGTTCGGCGAAATGCTCGGGGAAATGCTCGGGGAAATGCTCGGGGAAATGCTCGGGGAAATGTTCGGGGAAATGTTCGAAGAAATGTTCGGAGAAATGTTCGGGGTATTCTTTGAGCCACTTTTGTGGATCACTATAACTGCAGCAAAACCATTCCTCCCTTCCTTCCTACTTACTCTTACAGGTTTTGTTGTCCGTATGTCGTAGACTATTTAAATTCTTCACGAACTCAGGCGCCAACCATCCTGGCTGCTGCAGCGCTCCTGGTGGTCTACTGCTGTAAAATATGTTAAAACCTAGGTACTCTGAAATGACACCTACAAGACAAGACAAGACAAGACAAGGAAATGTTCGGGGAAATGTTCGGGGAAATGTTCGGGGAAATGTTTGGCAAGGCAAGGCAAGGCAAGGCGAAATTTTTATTAATGTCATTATTTTATACTACTTTTTATATACTTATTACAAAATATTTACTTATAATACACTCACCTACTAATTATTATTGTCAATTTTAATTTAATAATCTTGTAACTATCTAAATTATAGGTTACAATATTCACATTCATCTTGTTCGTTTGTTTGTTTGTAAACTCTTTATTGTACAAGAAAATATACAATTATTGATACATATTAGCAGTAGCATGCACAAAGGCGGACTTATCCCAAACAGGGATCTCTTCTTTCTCTTCTCTTCTCTTCAATAAAGTAATCGTAAATGAAATAATTTTTACAATTTTGACACAAAATGAAAGTGAATTGTTGCAAGACGTGTACCTATATTTTCACGACCTATCACAAAGTTTTGAAAGACTGGTATTTACAATTAAAACATTTCTTTCTTAGAATAATATGTGTCCAATTTCATGGCCATTTTTTGTTACGTAAATTACGTAGATCTTTACTTTTATACAAATTGGTCTGCATCGGCGAATACTACCATTGTTAAATCTGCGGACAAACAAAATTTATATAACTAGCTATCGGATTTTACTAGTGAGAAAGGAACCCTAACTATATGTAAAATGGCAGTAGCATAAGCAACAAATTTTGCCATTATTAAGTTTTTACTCTTATAGAGTCCTTGTAGACGATGTGCAAATTGCTATTACTCTTATAATAGCATTGTTTAAAACATGACTAAATAAATTACCATATTTGTAGCACAAAACAGCTTAAATTCAAAGGCGCGTTGATAATACAACACACTGCGTACCACATTTTATCATGCATTTTAATTCCCACACAATTTTCACTATAAACAAGCACATATTCAGGTAAACTACATAAAATAAATAATAGTAACTTACTGTTTTATTTTCATTAAAATGGTTGACGCCTTCACTTTGTCACCAAACTGTTGCGAAAAATAAATTACTAAGGAAAAATTGCAGTCATAAACACAGTTATAAGGGCCAATGACTTTTTAAGAGTTTTTGCTTTGCCGTTATGAGTTTAACTCCTCTTGTTTCTGACTAGGACTAGAATAAAACATGTATAAGGGTGATCGCCCTTATTAACGCTTTCAATATGTTTCTTATAAGTATATTGGGTTTTTAATAGCTTTTTTCTTGCCATTATAAGTTTAACTCCCTTGTTGCTTGCCATAATAAAGCACGTATAAGAAAAAAAAGCTTACAATAAAGCAACTATAAGGGTTGTATAAGGTTATTGTCCTTATAATTTGTGCCCAAACCCACCCTTATTAGCGATAATACGGCTCTTATAAGAATATTATTTTTGGCAAATAAAGCCACTATAAGAGCAATTTTTGTTTGTTGGGCCTATTGGTCTTTAATGTTTTACTAGTTGTTTGGTTTCTCCTGTTTTCTTAAGTGACTAGTTTTAGGTTCAAATACACAGCGATCCTTTAATACTAGTGTGTTCTTGGGGTTATTAAGGTTAGTTCTCTTGTTGATGGGGTTTTTGGCGTTTGTATGTGTACGCGAATCGTGTATAAATGTCATTTTCTTTCAACTTCAAGTGAACGTTAGTAGTTAGCTAGTTGCTTAGGGAGTTTTTATTTTTCTTCTGCAGGGCTGTCCAACGACTATAGGGTTGTCCAAATTTCTAAAATTTTTTGGACTTCTCGCCTAATTTTTTTTTGTGAGTTTGTGGGTATTTTGAAGAGCAAAGTATCGCTTCAAAGCCGATCTTCTTTCTTGCGTTTCATGATTAAATGCTCTTTTGGTTTGGTTCGTCTATGAAAATTTAATTTGAAAATGATTGTTACCTTTTGACAAGAGGTCATCCAATGTACATCACATCTTTTTCTAGTATATTGTTCCTTCCTTTTTAGAAAGATTATTATAATATATATTCCAATTTACCCCATAATATTTTTCTTAAAACTCCGTTTAGGTCCGATCCTCTAAACCTTACGTATCATGTAAAAAACCCGTAACTGAGTAGTTTAAACCAGTTTCTCTTATTTTTGTTACAATATGTATTACAGCTGTTGACCACCAGGGGGCCTGCAGCAGCCAGGATGGTTGGCGCTTGAGGGCTTCTCGGAAACTTTCAACCGATTCCGATGCTGTTTTTTTTGTATTATATAGGTGTCACTTCCGAGCAGGTTTCTAGATTTGTATTACAGGTGTTGACCTCCAGGGGGCCTGCAGCAGCCAGGATGGTTGGCACTTGAGGGCTTCTCAGAAACTTTCAACTGATTCCGATGCGGTTTTTTGCAATATATAGGTGTAATTTCCGAGTAGGTTTCTAGATATGTATTACAGCTGTTGACCACCAGGGGGCCTGCAGCAGTCAGGATGGTTGGCGCTTGAGGGCTTCTCAGAAACTTTTAACTGATTCCGATGCGGTTTTTTGCATTATATAGGTGTAATTTCTGAGCAGGTTTTTTGCTTTGTATATAAGTGTCATTTTTATAAGCTTTTCTTTAACTTGTAATTGTCGTATGTATGTAAGTTGTAAATGTAATCTATCTACAAACTAGAATTTCGAGTTTTGCTTATGTGTCTAAAGTTTCATTAGAATCGGCTTATCTATTTTCAAGAAGTTGTAATTTTAAGTTTGTATGGGAAACGATTTTGTGAATACGCTTTTACTCCTATTTCCTCCATCCGGCGCAGGATTTTCAAAAAAAAAATAATTTTGCTTTTTGTATGTACGGTATTCGCCGCATGGATCGACAATAGGGATAACGACAGCATCAGAAATCAATTATGAACTCTTGATCACTTAATTGCCCTCCTACCTAAACTTCGGAAAACCTTACTCGTTTTGTTTTTCATCAAGTCTTCGATTATTAACTCACTAAAATCACAAAATCGAGTAAATAAATAACGCTGCTAAACTATGACGTCACACCTACGTATTTCAAACATTTTTAGAACAAAATGTCGTTTTTGACAGATGATAAAAAGTAACTCAAATGACTAGCATTCGTCATCCCTATTTTTTTTTTTTGGGAAGGGAAGGACCATTTGACTGCAGGGAACCTTTATCCTAAGTGTTAAAATATATTACTATTTTAAAATTAAACATAAATTAAAATTATTTAATTTTGTTTAGGAAACAACTTTGTGAATTCGTTTTAAATGATAGTGTAGAGATCGTATAGCTCTACATTTTCGCACTCGCGACTCCTTTTTGCTACTTTATTGCCAGCGCGAATCGAATTAAGAATATTAATTTAAATTTGAATTGGTAAATCGTTCGAAAGCTTTCCAAAACAATAGAGATTCATTCTATGGTGGGCCGTGAGCCAGGACACAGGTCCATTTTCAAGTGTATTATATATGTAATCCGCGCGTCAGGGCAGAGATCCCTATACATGCAATCTCATGGCAAGAAAGTAGTTTGAATAGTTTCGCTAAAAGAAATAATAATCAGTCAGCCGACAGAGCTATTTCCGTTTCTTTACGTATTAAAATAAACTTATCTTCGATGATATTTAATACGTAAATGCATATTTTATTTAAAAACATTAATCTACCGAACTACGACCCCACGGCGTCTCGTAGACGACGTCGCAATAGTTTTCGGCAACGGCTCACGTTTTAAATGATAGTGTTCGGCAACGGCTCGCGTTTTAAATGATAGTGTTCGGCAACGGCTCACGTTTTAAATGATAGTGTTCGGCAACGGCTCACGTTTTAAATGATAGTGTTCGGCAACGTCACTAGCAAACCCATTGCTAAAAGCCGTTGCCGAACACTATCATTTAAAACGTGAGCCGTTGCCGAACACTATCATTTAAAACGTGAGCCGTTGCCGAACACTATCATTTAAAACGCGAGCCGTTGCCGAACACTATCATTTAAAACGTGAGCCGTTGCCGAACACTATTGCGATGTCGTCTACGAGACGCCGTGGGGTCGTAGTTCGGTAGATTAATGTTTTTAAATAAAATATGCATTTACGTATTAAATATCATCGAAGATAAGTTTATTTTAATACGTAAAGAAACGGAAATAGCTCTGTCGGCTGACTGATTATTATTTCTTGTAGCGAAACTATTCAAATTACAAATCAAATCATTTTTAATCCTTTTTAATGATTTTGTTTAATCAGGGCTGTGATTAAAATAACTAAAAAAGAGATTATAAGGTTTTCTTATTTGTTTACTTAGCTTAAGTAATAAAAATATGTATCGTTTATTTAAGTAAATAAACTTTAAACAAAAAAAAATGTTATGAGGACAGGTTATAGCGGTGAATACTTATAACCTGTTTTGTCCGTTAAATTTGGAACCATATTAAAATAAATAAACTCATGTGAGTCCAACTATGTAACTTAATTAATTCATTCATTAACTTTAATTATCTTAACGTTAGTTAAAAACACTATAATGTTAAGAAATTATAAAGTCACATGAACAATGCGTTCATAAATCTTATTATTGGTCAACTGACAGCCAAAACCATGTGCTAACACTGGTCTTATGTACAGTTGGTAATATTACAAATTATACAGTCAGTCATTCAAATCACCTACCCAGATAACCAGGGTTGTCAATTTTGAACTACATAAATATAATCGTAAAGTTTAAAAGACACTTACAATTACAAATTTTGAAATTACATAAATACAAACGCCAATTTAAATTTCCAATTAATTAACCAAGAAAGTGTAACAACGGTACTTTTTAAAGATTAGCTGGACCGATTTCGATGAAATTTTCAGACAATCTTCAGATTCCAAGTAGGTCCTCTCTCTCTCTCTCTCTTATCTTTTCTTTCTCCATTGGCCCGACTGACCTAGGGTGCTTTTTACTTTTAAATTGCATATTTTTAACACCGTTTTTCAAACAACTATCAAATGTCCACGTAAGTTATTTATCTCTTGTTATTGAAGTCTGGTTTTCCTTAATAAATGCGATGTAGGGTAAATGCACCAATTATTGACCGGTTAAGGGTTTTTCGTTCTAAAATTTACCGCAGATAAATTATTATAAATTTTAAAAGAGTGGTTTAAAGTTTTTATTACTTATTAATAATTAAATTTACGAAATGAAAAGCTATTTTCTCGAGTTTTTATTAAAAACATATTAAAAATAGCTTTTTAAAGTCGATTACAGAAAAACACCAGTAGTTGACCGGTTGATCCAATAATCTGACCACCTCGCACCAATTAGTTGACCGATCAAAATATCAATTATTTATTTAAATAAAGGTATTTTTTCATGTTGAATGAACGTATTTTGCTTTAAGAATTATTATTTACATCTAAAAATTTCATTACTAAACTATCGATGTACATAATAACGTTGAAACGTTACATTTAATAACCATAACCTAAACAAGCTAATACTGACAATTTTGAGGTGCCTGACAATTTTCAAATTATTTTTTAAAAAAATTAGAAAATTATTATACTGCAATTTAAAAAAAAATTGTAGATGAATTTCTTTAATTTCATCGGCGTATGTGAATTAATTTTATTATTTAATAATGTGTTCATTAAAAAATAAAAAAACTGTCTGTTGTTTGTTTTTTTGAAAATCACTTAGTATAATGAATGTGTGCATATTCCAAAACTTGATTTCAATGAATAATTGTTTATTATTTGAAAAAATAGTTGTGAGTAAATGATCTTTATGTTAAACAGATACTATTATTAATAATAAGTAAGAATTTATAGTGATAAGTATGTGGTCAATGTATTGAAGCAATGGTGTTTTTGCGGTTCCAGATTCTGACCGGTCGTTAAATTTATATTTATCTAATTTTTTTTGCATTTTCACATTAATAAAGGTATTATACAACTTTTAAGGACTTGTATAAATTTTATTTTATCAAAATTCATCCAGTAGATCTTATTTTATTAATTGAAGAATGTAGCCGTCTTTTAAACGCGCTACTATAGTATCTCACTGATTTCCGCTAAATCACTCAATGAGTAATTTTTATAAATTATTTTTTCAGATATAAACACTGTTAAATAATTTGCAAAGTTATGAATTGTGCAAATAATATGTGCATCTATAATTAAAAATTATTTCGAGACACTATAATCTTCGTTTAACAATTATTCTTATTATATTTATATACAACCGGTCAACAATTGGTGCCCGGTCAAAAACTGGTGCATTTACCCTATGCTGACCACTCTTATCTAAAAAGTTTTATGTTTACCTATTTTTAGTTCAGAATTCCTATGACTAATATAATGTGTTTGTTACAGTCGTTATCTAACAGAAAAACGTATTGTTTTGAGATTAGGGAAAATCCCAAAGTTCTGTCATCCTCGGATTGTAAGTACAGTCACCATCAACCAACTGATCTATCTCAACTGATCTATCTCAACCAGTTCACGTATTTTGGGTACCAACAGTCGCTCCTGCTTTGTGCACTGAAATGCCTATAATCTCTTTTGCATTTTGTGTATCTAATTTAAGAAGCTAGTGGGTGTTTGATAGACATAAAATTAGCATATGATTTGACTAGGTTAGGGATCATCTATTTTGAATGAAAATTATTTATTTAAAAAAATGGTCAGATTTCAGACAAGTTTTTTCATCAAATAATTCCCTTGTAACGCTGCTAAACTATGACGTCACACCTACGTATTTCAAACATTTTTAGAACAAAATGTCGTTTTTGACAGATGATAAAAAGTAACTCAGATGACTAGCATTCGTCATCCCTATTTATTTTTTGGGAAGGGAAGGACCATTTGACTGCAGGGAACCTTTATCCTAAGTGTTAAAATATATTACTATTTTAAAATTAAACATAAATTAAAATTATTTAATTTTGTTTAGGAAACAACTTTGTGAATTCGTGTTAAATGATAGTGTAGAGATCGTATATCTCTACATTTCCGCACTCGCGACTCCTTTTTGCTACTTTATTGCCAGCGCGAATCGAATTAAGAATATTAATTTAAATTTGAATTGGTAAATCGTTCGAAAGCTTTCCAAAACAATAGAGATTCATTCTATGGTGGGCCGTGAGCCAGGACACAGGTCCATTTTCAAGTGTATTATATAATATGTAATCCGCGCGTCAGGGCAGAGATCCCTATACATGCAATCTCATGGCAAGAAAGTAGTTTGAATAGTTTCGCTAAAAGAAATAATAATCAGTCAGCCGACAGAGCTATTTCCGTTTCTTTACGTATTAAAATAAACTTATCTTCGATGATATTTAATACGTAAATGCATATTTTATTTAAAAACATTAATCTACCGAACTACGACCCCACGGCGTCTCGTAGACGACGTCGCAATAGTGTTCGGCAACGGCTCACGTTTTAAATGATAGTGTTCGGCAACGGCTCGCGTTTTAAATGATAGTGTTCGGCAACGGCTCACGTTTTAAATGATAGTGTTCGGCAACGGCTCACGTTTTAAATGATAGTGTTCGGCAACGTCACTAGCAAACCCATTGCTAAAAGCCGTTGCCGAACACTATCATTTAAAACGTGAGCCGTTGCCGAACACTATCATTTAAAACGTGAGCCGTTGCCGAACACTATCATTTAAAACGCGAGCCGTTGCCGAACACTATCATTTAAAACGTGAGCCGTTGCCGAACACTATTGCGATGTCGTCTACGAGACGCCGTGGGGTCGTAGTTCGGTAGATTAATGTTTTTAAATAAAATATGCATTTACGTATTAAATATCATCGAAGATAAGTTTATTTTAATACGTAAAGAAACGGAAATAGCTCTGTCGGCTGACTGATTATTATTTCTTGTAGCGAAACTATTCAAATTACAAATCAAATCATTTTTAATCCTTTTTAATGATTTTGTTTAATCAGGGCTGTGATTAAAATAACTAAAAAAGAGATTATAAGGTTTTCTTATTTGTTTACTTAGCTTAAGTAATAAAAATATGTATCGTTTATTTAAGTAAATAAACTTTAAACAAAAAAAAATGTTATGAGGACAGGTTATAGCGGTGAATACTTATAACCTGTTTTGTCCGTTAAATTTGGAACCATATTAAAATAAATAAACTCATGTGAGTCCAATTCATTAACTTTAATTATCTTAACGTTAGTTAAAAACACTATAATGTTAAGAAATTATAAAGTCACATGAACAATGCGTTCATAAATCTTATTATTGGTCAACTGACAGCCAAAACCATGTGCTAACACTGGTCTTATGTACAGTTGGTAATATTACAAATTATACAGTCAGTCATTCAAATCACCTACCCAGATAACCAGGGTTGTCAATTTTGAACTACATAAATATAATCGTAAAGTTTAAAAGACACTTACAATTACAAATTTTGAAATTACATAAATACAAACGCCAATTTAAATTTCCAATTAATTAACCAAGAAAGTGTAACAACGGTACTTTTTAAAGATTAGCTGGACCGATTTCGATGAAATTTTCAGACAATCTTCAGATTCCAAGTAGGTCCTCTCTCTCTCTCTCTCTTATCTTTTCTTTCTCCATTGGCCCGACTGACCTAGGGTGCTTTTTACTTTTAAGTTGCATATTTTTAACACCGTTTTTCAAACAACTATCAAATGTCCACGTAAGTTATTTATCTCTTGTTATTGAAGTCTGGTTTTCCTTAATAAATGCGATGTAGGGTAAATGCACCAATTATTGACCGGTTAAGGGTTTTTCGTTCTAAAATTTACCGCAGATAAATTATTATAAATTTTAAAAGAGTGGTTTAAAGTTTTTATTACTTATTAATAATTAAATTTACGAAATGAAAAGCTATTTTCTCGAGTTTTTATTAAAAACATATTAAAAATAGCTTTTTAAAGTCGATTACAGAAAAACACCAGTAGTTGACCGGTTGATCCAATAATCTGACCACCTCGCACCAATTAGTTGACCGATCAAAATATCAATTATTTATTTAAATAAAGGTATTTTTTCATGTTGAATGAACGTATTTTGCTTTAAGAATTATTATTTACATCTAAAAATTTCATTACTAAACTATCGATTTACATAATAACGTTGAAACGTTACATTTAATAACCATAACCTAAACAAGCTAATACTGACAATTTTGAGGTGCCTGACAATTTTCAAATTATTTTTTTTAAAAATTAGAAAATTATTATACTGCAATTTTAAAAAAAATTGTAGATGAATTTCTTTAATTTCATCGGCGTATGTGAATTAATTTTATTATTTAATAATGTGTTCATTAAAAAATAAAAAAACTGTCTGTTGTTTGTTTTTTGAAAATCACTTAGTATAATGAATGTGTGCATATTCCAAAACTTGATTTCAATGAATAATTGTTTATTATTTGAAAAAATAGTTGTGAGTAAATGATCTTTATGTTAAACAGATACTATTATTATTAATAAGTAAGAATTTATAGTGATAAGTATGTGGTCAATGTATTGAAGCAATGGTTGGCAACGGCTTTTAGCAATGGGTTTGCTAGTGACGTTGCCGAACACTATCATTTAAAACGTGAGCCGTTGCCGAACACTATCATTTAAAACGTGAGCCGTTGCCGAACACTATCATTTAAAACGCGAGCCGTTGCCGAACACTATCATTTAAAACGTGAGCTGTTGCCGAACACTATTGCGACGTCGTCTACGAGACGCCGTGGGGTCGTAGTTCGGTAGATTAATGTTTTTAAATAAAATATGCATTTACGTATTAAATATCATCGAAGATAAGTTTATTTTAATACGTAAAGAAACGGAAATAGCTCTGTCGGCTGACTGATTATTATTTCTTTTAGCGAAACTATTCAAACTACTTTCTTGCCATGAGATTGCATGTATAGGGATCTCTGCCCTGACGCGCGGATTACATATATAATACACTTGAAAATGGACCTGTGTCCTGGCTCACGGCCCACCATAGAATGAATCTCTATTGTTTTGGAAAGCTTTCGAACGATTTACCAATTCAAATTTAAATTAATATTCTTAATTCGATTCGCGCTGGCAATAAAGTAGCAAAAAGGAGTCGCGAGTGCGGAAATGTAGAGCTATACGATCTCTACACTATCATTTAAAACGAATTCACAAAGTTGTTTCCTAAACAAAATTAAATAATTTTAATTTATGTTTAATTTTAAAATAGTAATATATTTTAACACTTAGGATAAAGGTTCCCTGCAGTCAAATGGTCCTTCCCTTCCCAAAAAAAAATATAGGGATGACGAATGCTAGTCATTTGAGTTACTTTTTATCATCTGTCAAAAACGACATTTTGTTCTAAAAATGTTTGAAATACGTAGGTGTGACGTCATAGTTTAGCAGCGTTATTTATTTACTCGATTTTGTGATTTTAGTGAGTTAATAATCGAAGACTTGATGAAAAACAAAACGAGTAAGGTTTTCCGAAGTTTAGGTAGGAGGGCAATTAAGTGATCAAGAGTTCATAATTGATTTCTGATGCTGTCGTCATCCCTATTGTCGATCCATGCGGCGAATACCGTACATACAAAAAGCAAAATTATTTTTTTTTTGAAAATCCTGCGCCGGATGGAGGAAATAGGAGTAAGAGCGTATTCACAAAATCGTTTCCCATACAAACTTAAAATTACAACTTCTTGAAAATAGATAAGCCGATTCTAATGAAACTTTAGACACATAAGCAAAACTCGAAATTCTAGTTTGTAGATAGATTACATTTACAACTTACATACATACGACAATTACAAGTTAAAGAAAAGCTTATAAAAATGACACTTATATACAAAGCAAAAAACCTGCTCAGAAATTACACCTATATAATGCAAAAAACCGCATCGGAATCAGTTGAAAGTTTCTGAGAAGCCCTCAAGCGCCAACCATCCTGACTGCTGCAGGCCCCCTGGTGGTCAACAGCTGTAATAGATATCTAGAAACCTACTCGGAAATTACACCTATATATTGCAAAAAACCGCATCGGAATCAGTTGAAAGTTTCTGAGAAGCCCTCAAGTGCCAACCATCCTGGCTGCTGCAGGCCCCCTGGGGATCAACACCTGTAATACAAATCTAGAAACCTGCTCGGAAGTGACACCTATATAATACAAAAAAAACAGCATCGGAATCGGTTGAAAGTTTCTGAGAAGCCCTCAAGCGCCAACCATCCTGGCTGCTGCAGGCCCCCTGGTGGTCAACAGCTGTAATACATATTGTAACAAAAATAAGAGAAACTGGTTTAAACTACTCAGTTACGGGTTTTTTACATGATACGTAAGGTTTAGAGGATCGGACCTAAACGGAGTTTTAAGAAAAATATTATGGGGTAAATTGGAATATATATACCTTTTGACAAGAGGTCATCCAATGTACATCACATCTTTTTCTAGTATATTGTTCCTTCCTTTTTAGAAAGATTATTAAATATATATATATATATACGACTATAGGGTTGTCCAAATTTCTAAAATTTTTTGGACTTCTCGCCTAATTTTTTTTTGTGAGTTTGTGGGTATTTTGAAGAGCAAAGTATCGCTTCAAAGCCGATCTTCTTTCTTGCGTTTCATGATTAAATGCTCTTTTGGTTTTGTTCGTCTATGAAAATTTAATTTGCAAATGATTGTTATTGGATGACCTCTTGTCAAAAGGTATATATATTCCAATTTACCCCATAATATTTTTCTAAAAGGTAACAATCATTTGCAAATAAATTTTCATAGACGAACAAAACAAAACAAATGTACATCACATCTTTTTCTAGTATATTGTTCCTTCCTTTTTAGAAACATTATTAAATATATATATATATATATATAAGGTCTAACAAAATTAGCTGAAACTATTTTAACTGGTACTTCTACCCATGAAACTGAACAACTTTCCCCAAGAAACCCATAGTCAAATCTCAAAAAAATGTTTGAACTTCCCATACTAAGTTGGCTGATCAGCTGATCGAGTTAGTATGGGAGAGCTAAATATTTTTTGCGATTTGACTATGGGTTCCATGGGGAAAGTTGTTCAGTTTCATGGGTAGAAGCACCAGTTAAAATAGTTTCAGCTAATTTTGTTAAACCTTATATATATATATATATATAAAGGAAGGAACAATATACTAGAAAAAGATGTGATGTACATTTGTTTTGTTTTGTTCGTCTATGAAAATTTAATTTGCAAATGATTGTTACCTTTTACAAAAATATTATGGGGTAAATTGGAATATATATACCTTTTGACAAGAGGTCATCCAATAACAATCATTTGCAAATTAAATTTTCATAGACGAACAAAACCAAAAGAGCATTTAATCATGAAACGCAAGAAAGAAGATCGGCTTTGAAGCGATACTTTGCTCTTCAAAATACCCACAAACTCACAAAAAAAAATTAGGCGAGAAGTCCAAAAAAAATTAGAAATTTGGACAACCCTATAGTCGTTGAACAGCCCTGCAGAAGAAAAATAAAAACTCCCTAAGCAACTAGATAACTACTAACGTTCACTTGAAGTTGAAAGAAAATGACATTTATACACGATTCGCGTACACATACAAACGCCAAAAACCCCATCAACAAGAGAACTAACCTTAATAACCCCAAGAACACACTAGTATTAAAGGATCGCTGTGTATTTGAACCTAAAACTAGTCACTTAAGAAAACAGGAGAAACCAAACAACTAGTAAAACATTAAAGACCAATAGGGTTGTCAAAAACTGAAAAAACTTGCAAAACATTGTCGGTTACCCCAGTGAAAATGTGGACAAAAGCGGTAAAGGCGGATGCGTGAAAATCCGACTCACGGATAAAATTAACACCGGAAGTCTGAAACGCGATACGCAAGAGTCTAAAGGGACAACTCTACTGAAAAATAGGCCATTTGAGGTAAGACAAGGGCAAGATTAATGAAAGAAGTTTGAAAAATGGAAAATTGTTATAAGACCTCAAGAAATGTAAACAATACTGCGAAATACAGAAACGATGTCACATAAAAGTGAACAGAGTACGCCAAAAATTTAAGGAGTACCTCGCAAAACAACGCGTAAAGATATTCCAAATAGTAGCCCTTAAAGATTATTCTCCTAAAACCAATATTATATAATCGTGAAATAAAAAGGAAGTCAGTCCCGACTTTCGATTGAAAGAAATCTAGAGTCTGGCCATTGACTACTTAAATTAAAATTATCTTGGAATCGTAAGGGAATACATAGGCAAAAACAACTCAACAACACGAAAGCAATTAACCGAAAGAGGAATAATGCCATTAAGCCGGGGAAAAAACGACCCGTGTGAAGAGAAGCAAAAAAATCCCGTGCATACAAACAAAAAAACCACACGTTTCCAAGAAAACTGCAGGATTAAATTAAGTAAGGGGGTCTTGAGGTATTAAAACTTGAACCATAATATCCGGTAAACGGATCCACCCACGAACGACAAAAAACGGGTACGTTAGGGAAAGATTAAAGGCAGAAAAGGGGATAAAAAAGGCAGAAAGGGGTTCGGGCGCCATTTTGTAACAAAAATAAGAGAAACTGGTTTAAACTACTCAGTTACGGGTTTGTTACATGATACGTAAGGTTAAGAGGATCGGACCTAAACGGAGATTTAAGAAAAATATTATGGGGTAAATTGGAATATATATATATTTAATAATCTTTCTAAAAAGGAAGGAACAATATACTAGAAAAAGATGTGATGTACATTGGATGACCACTTGTCAAAAGGTAACAATCATTTTCAAATTAAATTTTCATAGACGAACAAAACCAAAAGAGCATTTAATCATGAAACGCAAGAAAGAAGATCGGCTTTGAAGCGATACTTTGCGTTTCAATATCTAGAAACCTGCTCGGAAATGATACCTATATAATACAAAAAAACCGCATCGGAATCGGCTGAATAGAAGCCCTCAAGCGCCAACCATTGCAACCATCCCTGGTGGTCTACCGCCATAAAACAAATCTAAGATCCTGCTCTAAATAAACCTTTTAAATACAAAAAAACCGCAACGATATCGGTCCAGTAGTCTTCGAGAAAAATGGTATCAGCATACACACACACGAACATCTTACCACACCCTGGACACTTCATACAACGGGCCAGAAATGACATTTCAAAAAAGGAATGAGCGCACAAACAAAATGGCGGCGACATCCTATACTTTCGATAACGAAACTGTAACCAATCTGTATCGATCTGGGTGACGAGGGGGTGAGGTCGCAATCTAGAGAGCGGCAGGGAGTATCCTTAATGTATGTTAGTACTAATATACAGCGTAAACTTTATACAGCGACACGCAAGGGACCGGGCATTTTGTGACGTTATTGAGAGTTTTCGTTATACAGAAATTAGCGTCAAAGTAAACCAACTGAAGCTAGAAAATTTTGACGTTTCAAAGAGTTAATCGTTATATCGAGTGATGTTTTACAGAGTTCACAATGTATATACTTTGATCCTGCTCTTATCCCAGACGCATATACCGCCTCCGTTCTGTTCCGTCCGTTGTGGTTTAAAAAAAACTAAGCATGTGCCTATGTGACATGCCATAACGTTAGTGTTTATATTCTTTACCAAAAAAAATTCAAATAACTGTCTTTACCTACTCTAAAATTAAAGAATTTTATTAAGTTATAATATCCTAACAATATGACTTTATCCTGCTGTCCGAAAACACAAAAATCACCTTATTTGCCCCAGGTTTGCTTGTGTTGTGGTGAAGTTTGGTGCAGAATCTGATGCTGTCAGGTTTTTTCCAAATCTTGGAATATAAATTATCTTGATGAGAAAACAAAAAACTAAAGGACAAGAATAGATTCTTGCAGAGTATCGCAACGATCGGTGTCTTTTACTTTCGAAGTATAGTAAGTATGATTGATATATCAGTGTAACAAAATTGGTGTAGGTCCCGTTAACTAAGGCTTCTACTCATCATAATGAACAACTTTTGTTCTACGATTTTGCCGAAAACGTAAAAATAATTTTTTACTCTTCATACAAATCGATCAGCTGATCGACCGATTTTGTGCATTTTAGTATGGAGGGTCCAAATTATTATTTTTTAAGAATTGACTATGGGTTCCTTGGAGGAAGTTGTTAAGTATGACGAGTAGAACCCCCCCTTTAATGGGACCTACACCAATTTTGTTACACGCTGTATAAAAGACCAACATTTTCTTACGGCTTCGCCCGCGTAGACATCGACTGTCCAGGATCACCTGATTAGGCTCGCGAGAGTGGAAATGATTTTTCTCCACATCTCCCGGAAATTATCTCAGGCTAAGCTAATAAGTAGAGCGTCGGTGGCGTAACGGTTAAAGCCGCTACCTCCTATCCGGGAGGTCGTGATTAGAATCCTGATACGTACCAATGTCTTTTCAATTTCATATTTGCGTTTATCCGATGCTCTTCATCATTATCATCGGGCAATGAAGCGTGCTATGCTCGAAGTTTCGATGCGTGATCGAATCATGAACGAGGAGGTCCGTAGCAGAACTAAAGGCGCTCCAAAGGAATAAATCGCGAGGAAAACCTGCACACGCCTGCGAAGCAACTCGAAGGTTGTGCGTGGAGACGACCAACCCGCACTGGGCTCACGTCGTCGACTAAGACCCGATTGCCCTAATTCAGGGTAGGCTCGAGCGTCTTGGCGGGGACGTATATGAGCCGTTATGATGATGCTAATAAGTAGTCTGTTATTTCAAACCTCCTCAACTGTCTTTTTGCAAAAAAAATATGTCAATCCGTTGCTCTGTTGCGATGAAACAGAAATCAATCATCATCATCATCACCATATACTGTCCACTGCTGGATAAAGGCCTCTCCCAAGGATTTCCACGACGACCGGTCCTGAGCTGCCCGCATCCAGCGGCAATAATTGTTATTTTTTTATTTGTCCAGGTACTGTATCGGACGATGCTATTTTCACTAACCAACATGCAACCACCACCGTGCATTCGTAAGGTTTCTGAATGGTGCATCAATTTATGAAACGCTGGTGGAGAGCCAATTTATTTTAATTCTATGGAATGATACAACTCGCGCCAAACTTTATTACTGATCTGAGAAACCAGTAGTAGATACCTACCTTTACGTCCTACTAAAACCCAAAGTTTACTACTGCGACGCGTCTTGCGACCAACTTCAGAGCCGTAATACCACGGATCAGATAAATAAGGTTGGATTGGAAATGTGCGCTGGGCAGGCGCGCCTCAAGTATGATTAGACAATCATACTTAACCGAAGCCCGCGTTCATACTTTTTATTTGCGTGTGGTTGTGTTTAACGTACAGATTCTCGGAATGGTGTGAGACACAATTGCAGCCCTGTGTTCTAAGTGTGTTTTGTTTATTAATGCGCGCAAATCGTGTATATGTTTTATTATTGCTTGTGTAGTGGAGTTGATGGGTGGGAGACAGGCGGCGACGCTGGTTTTCAAACAGAAGTGTGACTTTTGCCAATCCAACCTTATTTATCTTATCCGTGTGCAACCACCACCGTGCGTTAGTAAGGGTTCTGAATGATACATCGATTTATGAAACGCTGGTAAAGAGCCAATTTATTTTAATTCTATGGAATGATACAGCTCGCGTCAAACTTTATTACTGGTCTGAGAAGCCAGTAGTAAGTAGATATACCTTTACGTCTTACTAACACCCAAAGTTTGCTACAGCGAGTCTTGCGAGCAACTTTAGAGCCGTAATACAGTTTGGCGCGAGCTATAAATGTATTATGTGGTATGTGTAAACATATCGTTGCAGGTAACCTTAGCAACTGTAAAGGTTACGTAAATGGAAAGTGTGTTATACCAGATATGTGTAAAAGTGGCCAAGATAACGTACAAGATAATCGAGCAGACCATTCGAGCGGTGATAACGCTCGCCGTGGCAGGCGCGTCACTGTTGGCCTTGGCTGCAGCGGTCATCGTGATTGGTGCTTATCTTGCAACGTAAGCCTATTCTTGATTAATTTTGTTTTATTTCTTTAATGAAACCTACAGCAACAATTTTACGAGTAATATTTAAATTTTAAATATTTAATTATATTTTTTTATACTGGCTAAAGTATGACGAATCACGATGACCGCTGCAGCCAAGGCCAACAGTGACGCGCCTTCCACGGCGACCGTGATCACCGCTCGATTATCTTGTACGTTATCTTAGCTACTTTCACAAGTAAATGGAAAGTGTGTTATACCAGATATGTGTAAATGGAAAGTGTGTTATTATACCAGATATGTGGTTTTTTTTATTCACAATTGGTAAGCCCTTGGCATCATCTCACCTGATGTTAAGTGACGATGATGCCGAAGATGGAAGCGGGCTAACCAAGATTCCCCAACGCAATGGGGAACTGGCTATCTTATTTTCAAGCCGGAACACACCAATGTTATCAACAATGATATTTGGCGGCAAGACTGAGATAAGATGGTGGTAGCTAGCCAGGCGGGCTTAGAAAATGCCCTACCACCAACCAAACCGAGTCTTACAATTGACCCCGCCGGGAATCGAACCCGCGACCTCCTGTGTAAAGCCAGCGAACTTTGCCTTTGAGCTACGGAGGCGGTTAATGTTCAAATATTGCTGATGACAATAGTCATAAAAGAATTGTGAAACTACGACTTTTCATACAAACGGCGTTAACGATTTACCCTCCAGAACAATAGCAAGGCTTATACGTTTCATTTTTTTAATTATCTGATTATAAATAAACAAAAAAATGGCCTTAATTAGTTTTCTATGAAAACACGTGAACGACAATAAAATTAAACTTATTAACTTTATCGAAAAAACAAAAACGTCTAAGCCTAGCTTTTATTCTGACTGACATCCTATCAAAAATTGGTTCAAATCGGTTTACATTTAAGAGGTGAAAATCGTTAACGCCGTTTGTATGAAAAGTCGTAGCTTCACAATCCTCTTAATACTGTGCCTATCTAAGATATTGATGACAACACTTGCCTCTCAGGTCGAGTTGCCCGCGCGAGCAGTGCACGCGCGGGCAGATCTTGCTCGTGCTGACCGGCTGCGTGCTCACTCTCGCCGGCGTCATTCGCGTCATCAAGACATTATCCAATTAATAAACATAGTATGTACAAAAAGGTACCATTTAGTGTTTTTTTTTAATTTTTTTATTCACAATTGGTAAACCCTTGACAACATCTCACCTGGTGGTAAGTGACGATGTTGCCGAAGATGGAAGCGGGCTTACCAAGATTCCCCAACGCAATAGGCAACGGCTATCTTATCTTCATGCCGGAACACACCAATGATATCAACATTGATATTTGGCGGCAAGACTTAGATAAGATGGTGGTAGCTAGCCAGGCGGCCTTAGAAAATGCCCTACCACCAACCAAACCGAGTCTTACAATTGACCCCGCCGGGAATCGAACCCGCGACCTCCTGTGTAAAGAAAAAAAACGTAAAAACATTTAAAATGAGTAAGTATCTCTTGACTCAAGAGATGTAGCGCGAAGTGGTGTATAATTGTCGGCAGCAGATCGTGAAATTCTGGCATATTGTTTTTTTTTATTATTTACAATTGGTAAGCCCTTGGCATCATCTCACCTGATGGTAAGTGACGATGATGCTGAAGATGGAAGCGGGCTTACCAAGATTCCCCAACGCAATGGAGAACTGGCTATCTTATCTTCATGCCGGAACACATCAATGTTGTATGTTAATCTGTCCGGATATTTCCAGAGAGATCGTGATAAGCCCAGACATTTCATCGCGGCGCTCCGAAAAATACTAAGGCGACGGAGCCCTCCTACGGTAGCACCAGACATGTGAAACGAACCTAACCTTTAGTGTTTCTCAGAGCCCGCGATGAAATGATGAAATGTCTGGGCTTTTGACGATATGCCTGGGAATTCTGGCCTGATAGCGATCTGCTGGATTTTTACTATCGGTCGCCGACATATAATTCTGAAAACAGACCATTTAACTAATCGCTAATAAAAATAAACGGTCTTACAAAACATTCTCGCAGCACTAATTTATGTAAAAATCAAGAAATGTGTACAGAACTGATCTATAATGAGCGAATCTATCTCAAAGAAAAGTCCTGGAAAAAAAAGAGTAGCATTACCTCACCTACCTTAAAGATTTTTGAAGTGAAAACTTCTTTAGGCACGTTGGGTATTTTTTGAGGTGGGAAAAAACCATTGAACTCGCGGCCCTGTTAGTTACTGTTACTGTTACCGAAACATTTTTTTTTAAGAAATGTTAACGTCTCTGGGTACAAGCCCTTTAAGTTTTCACTTCTGTCGACACTCCCGGAGTGGTTAGGTTTTTTTGACAGTTATCATCTTTAGGGTAACGTTTCCGTACCAGGTAAACTTCAAAAACTATAACATGCTAGTTATCTGATTTACTTTTTATGATCTGTCAAAAACGATATTTTGTTTTAAAAATGTTTGAAATACCTAGGCGTGACGTCATAGTTTTGCAGCGTCATTTATGTGCTCATTTTGTGATTTTGGTGAATTAAAAACTGAAGACTTGATGGAAAACAAAACGAGTAAGGTTTTCCGAAGTTTAAGTAGGAGGGCAATTTAGTGATCAAGAGTTCATAATTTATTTCCGATGCTGTCGTCATCCCTATTGGGTGACATTGTACGTCGGGTTATAATAAAAAATAAAACAAGCTTATGTTACTTTTTTCTATTCGACAAAAAACTATTGATGAAATTAAAAAATCGGCCAAGTGAAAGTCGGACTCAAGCAAAGTAGGATTCCGTAGTCTTTTCAAAACATAAATGTACATTTACAAAACAAAATTATTGTTGCAGTTGGTAATAGAACATTTTGTATGGGAAAATCTATGAACTTTTTACAAATCCAACTGCTCATCTTAAGTAGGTCGGAAGCCGTAGCCGTGATAGTTTTTCTTTTATTGATTTAAGTCCTAGTATTTTTTTTCAATTTCAGCTTTCAATAACGATTTAGCTGGACATTTGACTCTAACAAAAATTTGACACTGAATAATCTTCACACATCCTCAATATTTTTGAAAGACCACTGCAACAACACCTCACTCGTGTGATAGACCCTCAATTTACGCGTAGGGGAGGTCCCCTAAAAATTCATTTTAAAGGTTTTATTTTACCCTTTGTCGTCGGGATTTGTATGTACCCATGCCAAATAACAGCTTTCTATGAATCTCTGAGCTAAGCCGAAATAAATGTAATTAAAATCTAAATGCCTTACACGTGACTGCTGGTGATGCTTAGTGCATCACCAGGCAACCGCTGTTATCCCTTGGATAGCACGGTTAATTGTGCTACACGATAAGAGAGAGAGAGAGCTGTGGACAGAAAGACAAACAGACGGACATGGCGAAACTATATAAAAATGAGATGTTTCAATGGTGTTTGGGTTCGGCGGTAAATCTCCAATGAGTATGCCCCCAGTCTTTCATAATGGAGCTGCCCTGCAGCGAGTTTACAAGTTTAAATATCTGGGGCATATTGTTTTCGCCAACCTCAAGGACGATGATGATATTGAGAGGGAGCGGAGGGCGTTGTCAGTAAGAGCGAATGATCTGCGGGAGGTTTGCTCGTAGCTCAAGGGATGTGAAAGTCGCACTATTTAGAGCGTATTGTACATACCTGTATACCAGCAGCCTGTGGGCGAACTATACCCAGCGAGCTTACACCGCCCTCCGTGTCCAATTCAATAACGCCTTCAGGGTGTTGATAGGGCTGTCGCGCTTCCGAAGTGCCATAGATTGCGGTGAGGTGCGCATAGATTGTTTTTATGACACAATGCGCAAAAGGTGCGCGTCCTTGGTACGCAGAGTGCGCAGTAGTGCCAACAACACCCTGGTTATGATAGCAGACAGGTTTGATTGCTGCTACATGAATCATTGTTGCAATGTTCATGTGCCGGCAATCAAACCTCAAAGAAGTTTCTGATTTTATATTATTTTTTGTTATATTTTACTGACATTTAGTGTATAAGCTTAGTTTGTAAGATTACTAACACAAATTGATCCTTGAGTTGGTCGTAAATAATTGATTATTATTTCAATATATAAAATTTAAGCTACTCTGCTCACTTCGCACGAGGCGAAGTTACACGAGCACCTCCAGCGGAAGCACAGTCGGCTGGAGTTCAGTGCGACGGGGAGAGAAAGCGTCGAACTATCCGGGCATTGTCGAGGACTACTTTCTGAATTGCTGCAATTATTAGTCTGCTTCGGAGATCCAGCCGCCTTAGGTGACGTTCAATTTCGGCTAAAATTAGCCCGTTTACGGATAGGACTACGGGGATGATTCTTCGTCCGATCGAGTTACGATTTTTTTGTTGGATAGCTGATGAATTGCTTGTCATGTCTGGTGTACATATTTTTTTGTCCACAGTATATACTTCTGAGGCTGTAATTGAAAATAGGGAGCTTTTCTAGATTTAATTTCCATATAATTTAAAACATTTTCGTAACTGTACAACTCAGATGATCTTGTGTATTACATCATTATAGAACACTTAATTCTCTTTCATTTAACACCCGACACAGTATATAGGGTACATGGAATCAGAATAGGGGATCGCCCGTCCCTACGGCAACGGAGTACGTTTCTCCCCTGAAGACGGCGACGAGTACCGCACGGTGCAGGGGTACTTGACATCACTGCAGGGCATATCATGGTTCGCGTACACGCTGCCGGCTGAGAGGCCCCTCAAGGTGGCCATCAGAGGCCTCCCATCGATCACCGAGCCCGCCGAGATCGTCGCCGCCTTAGCCACACACGGCTATGAAGCGGAACACGTAAAGGCCATCCGAGCGCGCGCAGGACGCCCCGGATGCCTCTTCTACGTCCAGATCCGGCGGACCTCCAACATCGCTGCCATTTACGCCATCACGGAGCTCCTGCACATGCCGGGCATCACTATCGAGGCCTGGCGTGGCAAGCGTGGACCCGCGCAATGCCACCGGTGCCAGGCATTCCGGCACTCTTCTCACGGCTGCCACCGCCCGCTGGCCTGCGTCCGCTGCGGCGAACCCCACGCCGCAATGGACTGCCCTCGGCCGCGGGAGGACCCACCCACCTGCGCCAACTGCGCGGGCCCGCATCCCGCCAACCACATCTCGTGCCCGGTGTTCCGCAGGGAGCTCCGGAACAAAAAGGCCGGGACAGTCGCCCGGACTACCACTGCCCCTCGACCTGCAGCGCCCGCCGCCACTGCTGAGCGCGCCGCACCGGCAGCGCCCGCCGTGCTGAGCGGCTCGGCAGAGGCACCCGAACCATGCCAGAAACGACGCAGAACCCGCCGGAGGAGGAAGAGGCCCTTAGCCCCCGCTTCCGCCGCCCCCACCACCACCAACACCACCACCGTGCCCTCCCAGAGTGTCCTGCAAGCTCTGGGAGTACTCCAGCAGTTTCTCGCCCCAACCGGGGCTGGAGTGACTGCCAAGGGCCATGCGCCCACCCAAGGACCCGCTCATCGTGATGGGCGGCGGAAGCAGCCACGTTAAGGAGGCCTCGCCTCGGGAACGTTTCCCCGTCGCCCCCTTCGGGGGCAACGAGAAGAACACCACGGCATAGGGGATCGGACTGCTAGTCATTTGAGTTACTTTTTATGATCTGTCAAAAACGAAATTTTGTTCTAGAAATGTTGGAAATACCCACAAGTTACGTCATAGATTTTTAGCGTCATTGACGAATTTATTTTGTGAATTTTATTAATTAAATCTTGAAAACGTGATGGAAAAACAAAACAAGTAAGGATTTCTGAAACTTCAAAAGGAGAGCAATGTAGGAAATCATATTTCAAAATTTATTTTTGATGCAGCCTGATCGCCTATTATTCGCAATTTTCAAATAACGGCGACCGCCATTTTGATATTTGATATCTTCGGATCCAGGCACTTTACAGGTGGGGTCCTGAGGGTCCATATGATAGAATAACATGTTTAATAACATACTAAAATTTGGTGCTGGTATCACAAAGTGGAAATGGAAATGGGCAGGCCATATGATCAGAGGACGGGATAAATGGAGTAAAATAATCACACAATGGTACCCAAGGGATGGAAAAACAAAAAGAGGTAGACCACAAAGAAGGTGGGGTAATAACTTAAGACAAGTCGCGGGAATAACATGGGGTAGAGTGGCCATAGAAAGGTCAGAATGGAGAATATTGGAGGAGGACTTTGCCACCTGGCAAACGGACACACAAAAATGGAACAAATAATACTATATGAATAACAAAGAAATATAGTCATGTCCGAATAAAGGCTTATAATAATTACTATTCTGGCCTTTTTCTAAGGCTAACAGAACGCACTAGTAGGTTATCTTCATACAACAACGGTACCTCACGCGTTTTGTTTGTGTGCGCGCCAGTTCGCACGCATAGTACTCATGCACACAACGAGAATAGGGTATTTTGACAGTATCTAAAATAAATTAAAAAATATTATTCACTAAATAGCATTTCTCCTACAAAAGCATAAAAACTCATTCATTTCATATTTTAATTCAATTTCAATTTTACATTCATCAAAATCATTAAATTAGTTCTTGAAAAACAATGACGTCACAAGACTGTAATACGAACAATTTCAGAACAAAATATCGTTTTGACAGTTGATAAAAAGTAACTCAAATGACTAGTAGTCAAATACCGGATTTTGCGGCGCTGGGCCTAGGCTACCTGTATTTCCCTCCGCGCGAATAGTTGCACCTCTTGCCCTTTGTATGGTAGTGTATTATTCTTACTCTTCTTTTCGTGTCTATGGTTACTTTGCTACAGCAATCTCGAACAGATTATCCTTACTTAATATTATAAATGTGAAAATGTGTTTCTTTGTTAGCTTTTCACGCGTCAACAACTCAACCAATCATGACGAAATTTGGCATGGAGGCAGCCTGTGTCACTGGGAAGGACATAGGCTACTTTTTATCCGTTGAAAATAGCATAGTCTTTTACTGTTCCTGAGGTAACTGAAAAAAATACTTTTTTGGTTCATTTATAATCACAGTCATAAAAACCATGCCCACGCGAGCAAAGCCGCGGGCAAAAGCTAGTATATTAATTCACATCAGCCGGAGGACGTCCACTGCTGGACAAAGGCCTCGTTTGCACTTACCTACATTTTTTGATGTGTAACATCTTTGCTCTCGCTTTCCTGCAATTTGTGGGTGATTTCGTGAAATGGGACGGAAAAGTGTCCCATGGGACGGAAATGTGTCCCAGGGAGTCGCGTTTTTTCAGGCTTAAAAAGCGCGGAAAAGGCAAACCATACAGCCTAGTCTGCCGTATCTTTGTCGTCCTTTTTTCAGGCTTTAAAAGCGCGGAAAAGGCAAAGGTATCTATGACCATACAGCCTAGTCTGCCGTATCTTTGCCGTCCTTTTATAAAGTATTTTGTCACATGTTACACATCATATGCGAGTACTGTAGGTCTCGCTCGAATTTTTTTTAAATGGCACTTCTCTGTGGCCCTATGTGAGTAGGCTAAACGGGGCGACAGACAAGATAACCTACTCTGCTTTTAATTCAGTCTGTACTTTGATTTTACCCTTTTTTCTAAGTACCTACCTTTTACCGATGATTTGTATTTTTGACTATTTTTTGTCTGAACTAAAATATGTATATCGCTATTATAAAAGGTCTACGATTTTTTAATGAAATAGCTTATTTATTTCCCCACTTTGTTCGTTTCAGATTCTTTATTCGTTGGTCGTCCAAATGTTATGAGGACTGAAAGATGATCTATAAAAACACCTTGTAAATTTTAATTTTAACCGTCTCCGTAGCGTAATGGTTAGTCCATTCGCTTCACACCAGGAGGTCGCGGGTTCGATTCCCGGCGGGGTCAACTTGTAAGACTCGGTTTGGTTGGTGGTAGGGCATTTTCGAAGCCCGTCTGGCTAGCTACCACCATCTTATTTAAGTCTTAACAAACATCAGTGTTAACAACATTGATGTGTTCCGGCTTGAAGATAAGATAGCCAGTTCTCCATTGCGTTGGGGAATCTTGGTAAGCCCGCTTCCATCTTCGGCATTATCGTCACTTACCATCAGGTGAGATGATGCCAAGGGCTTACCAATTGTGAATTAAAAAAAACCCTTTGATCTAGAAATAAAATCTAATGAAAAAAAAAATTACATTACACCTACAAAAATACTTAGCTACTCCTTACTTTCTTTACGTTAAATTTCGTAGTTCACCGGTCCACCAAAACACTAGACAGTTTTCAGTGAAACTTGAATATTTCATGTCATCCAAAAGTCTTTCTTCACAATCAACTTCATTACAATTTTTAACATCTTTTATACTGTTCTCATTGTTAATACCATCGCTTGTATCTAAACGACCTTCGAGTCGGTTGATGGGTTGATTTTCGTCTTCAATCAGTTTGATTGGATCTTTGAAGTGGTATTGGCCTGAGCCAGTGGCGATTATAGGTCTCAAGGGATGTATGGACACACTGTTGCAGCAATCTCGGTGCAGAGGAAACTGGAAAGTGGAAAAAAATGATTGTAAATAATCTGGCAGTCAAATAAGCGTCAACTACTGGGTTGATCAATATATTTTTAAAAACATTAAAACTTCAAGAAACGAATTTTTTTTTATTCACAATTGATAAGTACTTGGCATCATCTCACCTGATGGTAAGTGACGATAGATGGAAACGGTTAAATTATGTTCTCCTATACATCGATATACCTACGTCACCTGCAAATTTAAATTTGTGATTCAACAAAAAATTGTGAGACAACTACCAATAAACGATCCTCTGATTTTTTTCTTAGTTGTGCTGTAAGATCTTGATCTAGATTGCTAATCTAGATAGTGGGGTTGTTATGTGCACTCAATGTGTGGTTTTAGGAAATGGTCATTTTAGTAGTTTTTAGCGATAAGTCCGCCTTTACATATCATTATTTATTTTGCTAGTTAATAAGTTTTTTTCATTTTTGTATATTTGGTGTGCAATAAAAGCGTCGGTGGCTCAACCGGTAACGACTCGGTCCATCTAACCAGAAGTACCGGGTTCAAATCTGGACGGCCAATGTACCAATGAGTTTTTCAAAAACTTACGTACATATACTTACCGATTGCTTTAACGGGGAAGGAAAACATCGTGAAGAAAAATGCACACGCCTGAGAAGAAACTCGAAGGTTGTGTGTGAAGTCGACCAACCCGCACTGGGCCCGCGTGATCGCCCTGATTCAGGGTAGGCTCGAGCTCCTCGGTGGGGACGTATATGAGCTGATATAATAATAATAATAATAAAAGGATATTTATCTTATCTTACGTGGTCCATAGGAACGAAACGACAGCGCACATGAACTCGTCGTCTTAGTTTAATTTTATGCCCGCAGGTGCTATTTCAAACTTGAAAAAGGTGACCAGGTGAGTACGGCGGGTGCTGCATTATCCAAAAGCCAGCTGCTCGGATGGCAAAGCCTGCGACATCAGAGCGATGTGCCGGAGCATTCTGCATATTATTATTGTTAGCCTAGACTGTCCCACAGATAAGCAAAGGCCTCCCCCTATTACGCCATAGATCCCTATCCCGATCCACCTCCTTCCATCGATCCTCAAACCTGTCCATCCCGCCGTCTCCGTTAAGATCTTCCGCGACCTCTACGGCCTTTCGGAACCTACTCCTTACCCATTTTTAAGGGGGGTTAACCACTCCACACAACTTTCCACTGCGTTTAATTTTTATTTCTTGTCATAATATTTCAATCAATAACGCATAATATGGGCCGGTTATAGTTTCCTTCTTTAGGCATATCATATCAGCCCCACCGAGGAGCTCGAGTCTACCCTGAAGGCAAATAATCAATCATAATGGTACCATCTGCATCCTAGTAGACATACGCCCAATGACTTATATATTACTGGCGTAAGGACCCGGCCAACGCGCGCGACTAATACTCCCAGCGAATTGGTGCGAAAATCGAAAGTTTCGCACACTCGCGACTCAGTCGTATGCGGGAAATTGTAGAGTGCGGTAGAAAGTTATTCCATATAAAAATGCCTTATTGTTAGTGGCTGTAAAGATCATGAAAGAAAGGCTAAAAAAACATGGGATGTCGTATCATCGGCAAGTAACCTTACATTGTATTTTTTCTTGTAAACAAATTAAATAAACGCATTTTCAAAGCGACAATTCTACCAAGGTTATTTTAACGCGGCACCGACGTCAACTCTCGCCCACGCTAGTTCGTACCAGTTATGTCAGATGGCGCTAATTTTTGCTTGTATGAAGAAAATCTGAGTAAAATATGGTGACGGGAGGATCCTTCTGTCCAAATCAGTGCAGTGCATTATCTTGCCTGCACACAGGGAACCTTGAATTTCTTGGCAGGCGGGGAAGACGCTCTTTTCCAGGTATTGCTTTGACTTTTCGATTCTGGGTCAAAATGGTGAAACCACTTCTCACGTGTCACAAACTAACGAATCGAAACCGAACGATTTTTTTAATTAAAAATTTGAGTGCGTTTGACTGCATCTCACCTGCCGGGAAGTGATGATGCAGTCAAGGATGGTACGCGCAAACTCAAATAATGCCTATTCACTCTCGCCTTGAAGTTCCCCAAATTGACAACTTTGTCAATTACTAGGTCTTAATTATTTTCTGGGTCTTTGTCATTTTTGCTGTTAAATATCTAGTCTTGCTGCTTGCTTTATTTTGAGGGTCTAGGGCTGTTGATATACGCGAAACAATGAATATTTACACGTCGATCATTAAAAAACATTATTTGGTTAATTTTTTTGACATTTTTTTTCGCTTGTGAAGGTAAATGGCTGTCCAAAGCGAGTTTCATCTTCACAAGTGATCCGGCCGCATTTGAATTCCGCACACCAGTATGCGACTGAAGAATAAGATAGCGCATTTTCCCCGAAATTAAGCATAAGTTCCTCAAAAACACTTGGTAGATTATTTTTTTAACAAAAGTATTTTATGAAAAATGAACTTCGAAAAAAGATAGTTACAATTGTTTTTTTTTGCTATGTTCTATCGAGTACTTTGAGAATTCCATTTTAATTTATTCATAACAAAAAATATCCTATTCCAAAAATATATTTATCAACATATTAATATAGGGGCTGTTATATGATGACCGCAAAGACATGACACCTACATATATCACTATTTTGTACACTCAGTTTTTTTTTATTGTTTGAAGACGCAGATAAATTATGCTATCTTTTGTTTGCAGTATTTAAAAAAATTTGAATGCGTTCGACTACAACTCACCTGATGGAAAGCAACGTAGTCGAAGTTGGTACATGCAATCTCAAATAATACCTATTCACTCTCGCCTTGGTCATCACAAAACGGCCGCACTTTAGTAACTAACAATAATTATAACATCTTTCTCTTGACAAAATGTTAACTTACCCTTATACTCTTATCACTATCATCTGTGACATCCAAACTAGACTTCCAGTCCACCTGATCTACATCCCACACCTTCAGTATACCATCACTACCTCCAGTCACCAAATACTTTCCACATGGCGATACATCAAAATATATTCTTTGGTTTGTGTCGACAACCCTGCTCAGTATATTTAGAGGTCTCCTGTAATATCTGATGTCCCAAACCAGAAGGCTGTTATCCTTTCGTGCCCCTGAGACCAGGCGTAATCCGTCTGGAGTGAACTTTATGTGGGTAACACCTCCTGCAAAATATTGTTTTCAATTGATTATAAATTACAGAAAATAAAACAAAATAAACTACAATTAACAAAAAATAAACTAAGTAGAAGTCGGAGCTAATCGCTAGTTATTTCATGAATTCGATGATTTTTAGAGGTAATTCTTCGGCCACTTCACTATCTCCTTGAAAATTCCCAAATTATAGGAATCGAGGAACACAGACACCGGCAGGGAGTTCCACCCCGTGGCCGTTCACATGATGATAACGATGAAACGCCTCGTGCGTGCAGGTGAAACATTAATGTAATGATAGAAGAATCCTTACTAATATTATAAACTAGCTGTTTCCCGCGGCTTCAACCGCGTGGACAACGTTTCTATGACTTTTCGAGGGTGCGCAGTGCGAGAGCGTGAAAAAAAGTAGCCTATGTGTTAATCCAGGTCCTAATCTGTCTACCTACCATATTTCTTCCAGATCCGTTCAGTACTTTTTGCGTGGAGAAGTGTAACAAACAAACACACTCACACACTCATAAACTTTCGCCTTTATAATTTTAGTGTTATGTGAAAATGTGTTTGTTTGTTTGTTCAACACCTTGACCAATCTTGATTAAATTTGGCATGCAGGTAGCCTGTGTCACGTGAAAGGACATAGGCTACTTTTTATCCCTTGAAAATAGCAATCGTCTGGTGCAGTTCCTGAGGGAACTGAAAAGACCTCTTTTTTAATTAATTTCTTTAACCCGGCGACAATGAGGCTGGGTCATATTGACCCAAGCGATTTTCAATTGGGGAAATTTCGGAAAAAAACATATTATAATCGTTATTGGTTTTCTCAGTACCTGGAGATAAGACCTCAATTCATATGATTTGTACCATAGTGTAGTGAGCAAGCGCCAGTGAAGAATGGTAAAATCCCTTTTCTTAAATAAAACGGCTACAGCTCCATACATTTTTAGTTCCAAAAGAGAAATTATTTTATTTGCCCTTTTGAGGTTGTTGCATTAAAACCAAATTATAGTTTGATATCTAAATTAACTTTAACATCTTGGTACTACATTGACTTCATGGTCATGCAATAGTTCTTACTTTGTATTAAATTTGTTATAATTCAGCAGATAAGCAGATAACTAAGAAAAAAAACTTCGGGTCATATTAACCCAGCGTCATCGTCCGCGTTATTTTTTAAAACGTCATTGGCGCCGGGTTCATCGCAACAACGGAACAACGGATCGTTGTGATTTTTTGCACGGACATAGTTGAGGGGGTGAGAAATTACATAATTTACTAACAAGGAGGGGTACCCAACTGTCCGACTCCGATTTGATTTATTTTGATATATGTTATAGAGTAGTCTAAAATAACGGACACGTATTTTTTTTTAGATGCCCAAACTCAACCTGTTAGGAGAAAATGGCCTTCAAAGTACTGAAAATTGAGCATACCTTCTAATTTCTGAGAAGAGATTTGTTAAAAAAAATTGATAATTAATTACTGGTTTCGTTTTATGTTGGAAAACGTGAATAAAGAATGGGGACGTGTTTTGTCATTTCACCACAAACTCATTTTTTATATATATTTTTTATATAAAAAATGAGTTTGTATTTTTTATATTTTTTTTTAAATAAAAAATGAGTTTGTATATAAAAAAATATATAAAAAATGAGTTTGTGGTGAAATGACAAAACACGTCCCCATTCTTTATTCATGTTTTCCAACAAACGAAACCAGTAATTAATTATCAATTTTTTTGAACAAATCTTCTCAGAAATTAGAAGGTTTGGTCAATTTTCAGTACTTTGAAGGCCATTTTCTCCTAACAGGTTGAGTTTGGGCAGCTAAAAAAAAAATACGTGTCCGTTATTTTAGACTACTCTATAACATATATCAAAATAAATCAAATCGGAGTCGGACAGTTGGGTACCTTCCTTGTAAGTAGCATAACCTGACATAATTCCCGGCTCGCGCACCACTTACGACAGTCATAAAAACGATATCCACGCGGGCGAAGCCGCGGGCAAAAGCTAGTAAAATTATAAATTTGAAAATGTGTTTGTTTGTTCTTTTCAAGCTTCGACGCCTCGACCAATTTTGATTTAATTTGGCATGAAGGTGGCTGTAAGCGACTAGAGGAAATAAACCCTCCATTTTGTAAATAATGTTTTTTTATCACTTATATTCCTTTGTTTTAAATGTTCATGTATGTAATTAGTTTCTAAGTATTTTTGTAGTGTTGTCCTTTTCTAAATAAACCGTCACCCATGATCCCACTAATAGCGAGATAGATAAAATCTTACAAATAAAGGCAATCACCGCCATACTTTATCTCTGCAACTATCTCACTATATGTGTCCTGCTCTGACGGCGAACTTCGAACAAATCTATGGAGTTTCAATTCAATACAATCCCCTTCAGTGGCTTTGTCACTGGGAAAGGCATAGGCTACTTTTATCCCGTGAAGATAGCATAGTCCGATATAGTTCCTGAGGAAACTGAAAAAAATACTCTTTTTGTCCATTTTTTTAACATCGCAACGGAACAATGCATTGTTTTTTTTAATTTTTTTATATCTGTTTTGGTAAACCCTTGACAACATCTCACCTGGTGGTAAGTGACGATGTTGCCGAAGATGAAAGCGGGCTTACCAAGATTCCCCAACGCAATCTGAAGAAAACTCATTTCCACGCTCGCGCACGTCTTGGCGTTGCAACGGAGCAAGAGATTGAAGTGATTTTTGTATAGAATTGGTTTGGGGGTGTGAAGTGACATAGACTGCTAATTAGAATAGTCCGATACAGTTCCTGATGGATTTAGAGAAACCTCACGTCCACGCTCTCGAGCCGCTTGCGGCTCGCGCACCGCTCACCCTTAAAGACAGTTACAAAACCGATGTCCACGCGGGCGAAGCCGCGGTCAAAAGCTAGTGGAAGATAACCGGTACAAAAATTTTGTACTGTTAGATGGATTTATATTTTATTATATTATGCGTACAGCGCAGGAGTGGAACTCCTTGCCTGCGTCAGTGTTTCCCGATTCCTATGTTTTGGGGATCTTCATTGCAAGAGTGAATGAATAGGCATTATTTGAGTTTGCGTGTACCATCCTCGACTGCATCATCACTTACCATCAGGTAAGTTGCAGTCAAACGCACTCAAATTTTTAATTTAAAAAATAAAAAAAAAGTATTTCCTTAATGAAACCTACAGCGTATAATTTTAATATTTGGATTTTAAGTAAAATTTATATTATAATTACTTTTCTATTTGTTACAGTTTAGCCGTACGATCCTCTCGAAAGTACATGTTTTATTTCGCAATTTTTCCGCAATGCCCACCGAAGTAAACGTAAAAAGACGTAACCCCCTCCGTGGCGTAATGGTTAGTCCATTCGCTTCACACCAGGAGGTCGCGAGTTCGATTCCCGGGGGTGTCAACTTGTAAGACTCGGTATGGTTAGTGGTAGGACATTTTCTAAGCCCGCCTAAGCTACCACCATCTTATCTAAGTGTTGCCGCCAAACAACAGTGTTAGCAACATTGATGTGTTCCGGCTTGAAGATAAGATAGCCATTTCTCCATTGCGTTGGGGAATTTTGGTAAGCCCGCTTCCATCTTCGGCATCATCGTCACGGCTTAAAATTTTGCTTGTGCTGTGAAACTTAGCTCCTTCCCAAATTACAAGATTCTAGATCAACGGTTGGCGATAGGTGTGTGCAGTGTGATGGCACAGTGCACGGAAGCGGGTTGGCGATCGCAGTGTGCAGTGTGATGGCACAGTGCACGGAAGCGGGTTGGCGATCGCAGTGTGCAGTGTGATGGCACAGTGCACGGAAGCGGGTTGGCGATCGCAGTGTGCAGTGTGATGGCACAGTACACGGAAGCGGGTTGGCGATCGCAGTGTGCAGTGTGATGGCACAGTACACGGAAGCGGGTCGGCGATCGCAGTGTACAGTGTGATGGCAAAGTGCACGGAAGCGGGTTGGCGATCGCAGTGTGCAGTGTGATGGCACAGTACACGGAAGCGGGTTGGCGATCGCAGTGTGCAGTGTGATGGCAGAGTACATGGAAGCGGGTTGGCGATCGCAGTGTACAGTGTGATGGCAAAGTGCACGGAAGCGGGCTGGCGATCGCAGTGTGCAGTGTGATGGCACAGTACACGGAAGCGGGTTGGCGATCGCAGTGTGCAGTGTGTTGGCACAGTACACGGAAGCGGGTTGGCGATCGCAGTGTGCAGTGTGTTGGCACAGTACACGGAAGCGGGTTGGCGATCGCAGTGTGCAGTGTGATGGCACAGTACACGGAAGCGGGTTGGCGATCGCAGTGTGCAGTGTGTTGGCACAGTACACGGAAGCGGGTTGGCGATCGCAGTGTGCAGTGTGTTGGCACAGTACACGGAAGCGGGTCGGCGATGGTAGTGTGCAGTGTGATGGCACAGTACACGGAAGCGGGTCGGCGATGGTAGTGTGCAGTGTAATGGCACAGTACACGGAAGCTGGTTGGCGATCGCAGTGTGCAGTGTGATGGCACAGTACACGGAAGCGGGTCGGCGATCGCAGTGTGCAATGTGATGGTACAGTACACGGAAGCGGGTTGGCGATCGCAGTGTGCAGTGTGATGGCACAGTACACGGAAGCGGGTCGGCGATGGTAGTGTGCAGTGTGATGGCACAGTACACGGAAGCTGGTTGGCGATCGCAGTGTGCAGTGTGATGGCACAGTGCACGGAAGCGGGTCGGCGATCGCAGTGTGCAATGTGATGGTACAGTACACGGAAGCGGGTTGGCGATCGCAGTGTGCAGTGTGATGGCACAGTACACGGAAGCGGGTTGGCGATCGCAGTGTGCAGTGTGATGGCACAGTGCACGGAAGCGGGCTGGCGATCGCAGTGTGCAGTGTGATGGCACAGTGCACGGAAGCGGGCTGGCGATCGCAGTGTGCAGTGTGATGGCACAGTGCACGGAAGCGGGTTGGCGATCGCAGTGTGCGGTGTGATGGCACAGTACATGGAAGCGGGTTGGCGATCGCAGTGTGCAGTGTGATGGCACAGTGCACGGAAGCGGGTTGGCGATCGCAGTGTGCGGTGTGATGGCACAGTACATGGAAGCGGGTTGGCGATCGCAGTGTGCAGTGTGATGGCACAGTGCACGGAAGCGGGTTGGCGATCGCAGTGTGCGGTGTGATGGCACAGTACATGGAAGCGGGTTGGCGATCGCAGTGTGCAGTGTGATGGCACAGTGCACGGAAGCGGGTTGGCGATAGGTGTGTGCAGTGTGATGGCACAGTACACGGAAGCGGGTTGGCGATCGCAGTGTGCAGTGTGATGGCACAGTACACGGAAGCGGATTGGCGATCGTAGTATGCAGTGTGATGGCACAGTACACGGAAGCTGGTTGGCGATCGCAGTGTGCAGTGTGATGACACATACACGGAATGACCGTCGCTGCCCATCCTCTGGTTTTTGATCCCTGAGTTGTTTCTTACGACACTCTCGGGATTACATAGGGTAGTACTTTTCTAGGGCCGCACCACAGACCAAAGGCTCAAAGATCTGTTATGTAGATCTATGATTTATATAAATAAATATAAAAATGCTATTTTTCCCTTTTCCTTCTTTTTTATCATGTGGCACAATTAACCGTGCTATCTAAAAGATAGACGACGACGGTTGCCTGGTGTTGCACTTAGCATCACCCGCGGTCACGTGTAGGGCATTTAGATTTACACCTACGGATATATGCAACGCGACCTTCATACACATCTGGAATCAGTTATATAATATGTATGTGTCAACAATCGGTTATATAATATGTACGTAGGTTTCGAAAAACTCATTGGTACATCGACCGTCCGGATTTGAACCTCTGGTTAAGAGGACAATGTCGTTACCGATTGAGCCACCGACTACGTTAAAATGCTACGATTGTTCGTGAAACCACAGATGAGATACTAGCGTGTGAAACTGATTATATTATGTAAGTTTGTACCTCTATGACCATGCATCTTCCCGATGCTCTTGTAAGTGCCCATCTCATTGACGTTGTAGAGGCTGATCGTGGTGTTCCAGGAGCCCACAGCCAGCAGATTGCTGTCGGTGGCCAGGCAGGATGCGGGGGAGGCTATCTTGTGCTCTGCGAAGTCTCTGCCTGGTCTACAAACAGAAAACAAAATTTTTTTTTTTTTAAATACAATAGGAAATTAATAACTTAAGCTATTCTAAAGTATATATAGTTTCTTTCATAAGTATTGTTTGTGAATAGTGAAAATCTTGGAAGCGTCATAAACTCCATTGGAAATATTGAACTATTTTTTACAGAACCAAGGAAGGATTTGTAGCCTCTGTACATGTAGAAATACTTTTTAAGGGGATAATCAACCCCAAACGCTTAACTTTGTGCAACTTAGTCACAGCTGGTGGCCGACAATGTAAGTTCAAACTAAAGTTTACCTAGTGCTTGATGAGGGTCTCCAGGAGGCTCGAGTTTCCATACAAACGTAGTTCCGCTTTAATACAAAAACCAAATGCCGGATTGAATCCAAACTTTGCGAATATATTGAAAATATACATATCGATGTTTGTAATTAGTTTTACAATGTATACTAATATAAAACAATGTACCTACTAATATAAAATGGAAAAAAATAAGAAAAGTTTCAGACTTTAAGTACAAAACTAATTTAAGCCTTCGTTTAGTTAAGTTTCAATTTACTACGGTGAAAACTAATTACAAACATAGATAAGTGTCAACTAAATATATTTGCAAAGTTTGGATTCAATCCGGCATGTAGTTTTTGTATTAAAGCGGAACTACGTTTGTATGGAAACTCGAGCCTCCTGGGGACCCTTAACGATTGATTTTATCCATTTTATTTTATTGTTGTAAAAAAACAAGGCCCGTCGAATACATCCGAAAAAAAACATCTTCGACAGTGATCCGATTTGACAAAAATTGTTTATAAAGAAATATTCCTTGTAGTGTTCTTGACATCTTACGACAGGAGTTATGTGATTCAACTATATATTTATGAGTTTCACAGAATACTGCTCTAAAAATATCTATATTGCTCACAAAGGTAGATGTAAGATGTAACCACCACGTCACAATGTGCACTATTATGAACGTTATTGCAGTGTACTTCATTATTGCTTCATTATTGCTTGTATTCGTTATTGCTGTACAATTCAAATTTCTACTGACGCAAATCAAGCTGCTAATTTGAGGTTGGTTAAAGCCATAGAGCGTCGGTTAAAGCCATAGGGCGTCGGTGGCGTAATGGCAAGGGCCGCTACCTCCTGTCCGGGAGGTTGTGGTTCGAACCTTGCCATGTACCAATGTGTTTTCGAATTTCATATAAACGTTTATCCGACGCTCTTACGGTGAAGGAAAACATCGTGAGGAAACGTGCACACGCCTGCGAAGAAATTCGAAGATTGTGTGTGAAGTCGGCCAACCCGCACTGGGCCCGCGTGGTCGACTTAGGCCCGATCGCCCTATTTCAGGGTAGGCTCGAGCCCCTCGGTGGGGACGTATATGAGGTGATATGATGATGATGAAAGCCATAATTTGTTATGTTACATATTATTTTGTCCCATAAATAAGTACCTAAACAAAGAAACAAAAATAATATTTTTCTATTATTTCAAGTTTGCAATCGGTGGTCTTCATCACAAGTAGATTTTTGGCGAGAGAGAGAGAGTTGGCCAAAATTTTTAATTTGTCATTTTTGATCAATTAAGTAATCACAGACTTGAAAATATGTAACAGAAAAGAAGTGGTGTACAGTGCATCACGTAAAAAGAGCATTGGCCATTGGCAGTGTGCAATTAATCTTATCCTTAATGTATAAAATAGCATTAAGGATAACGAAGCAGCAACCTTCCCAGAGCACTGCGCCCAGTGCTCTTTTTATGTGATGCACAGTCTACTGAAGTTTACTATTATTTACCTTTCAATATCAAAGGTCCTCAAAACTTTTTTGTAGCCAGCAATGATGGCAGAACCGTTAGGATTAAAAGCTATGGATATGGCTGGCTCCATCTCGTCCACAGCATTGAATCCTCTGTAGGAACATCGTAGCGAGCCGTCAAACGCGTCCCACATTTGGACAGGCGCATTCTGGCGAGTGGTTATCCAGCTAGGATCAAAATAAGGAAATCAGTTCACGAATGTACAAGAGACACGAAAAATCTTACAGAAATAGAGAAAGAAATTTTATTGCTTTAAGTGAGCAATTCTTGTACATACATAAAATTAGTTTCTAGGAAACAGCTTTAACCATTTGGATGAAACTTTGTATTTAGTCAATGTTTTACATACCATGTCTATCTAGCTAGGTGTCATTTTATGAGAAAATTTGTTTTTATACAATAAATAATATTTTTACTTTATATGCCTATGGGACTGAGTCTTTTTCTATGAAATACTTGAGTGCCTATGGCTGCACCTTACCTAACAGTAAGTACCGGTGCAGCTGAGGATGTAACACCCAAGCTTGAAGTCTTGAACTCCCAGTCTTGAAGATTCCTAAATTATATAAATCAGGAATAAAATAATAATTGTGTGCAATAAAGAATATATATATATATATATAAAGATGCCGGTAGGAAATTTCACTCCTTGGTCATTTGCATAATGAACTAAGAAGCAAAACCCTTTGTGCATATGGGTTGAACATTAATGAAATGCACCGAGCAAGTTTATTCTACAACCAAAGTAGAAAAATGAATTCAGGACTCAGTATGGTTTTACACATACCTCAAATGTTATGTTATAGAATATGTACTGTTCTACAAAGGCATATATTTAACGAGAAGCTAAATATCTGCAATATACTTGTAGGATATAAAAATACTGAAAGTGGGTTCCATAATACAAAGGTTGGCACTAATATTGAGCATCTAAATATTTAAAAAATAGAAGCTTAATAAAATTTATTGAGTAACAAAGTAACTGTAATATCATCATCATATCAGGCAAAAGATGTTCGAAGAACTGTTATATATAGAATTTAAAAATAATGAAAGTGGGGTACTATAAAATTAATAGGTTGGCATCTAATATTGAGCACCTAAAGTATTGCAATTAATCAATCAACAAAATTAATATTATGGGATTAAAAAATAATGATAATGGATACCATAATGCCTCCACTCTAGCTGACTTTTTGCTGTAACCCAGGGATAATGTCGTCACTGGAAAGGAAAAACTTCTAAAGCGCCATTTTGACCAAAATGAGTTATATACATGGTTCGATAGCATTTTTTTTTCTGCGTCGATCTGTGTAAGTTTCGAAGCAATCAGAGCACTTTTTTGGCGCTTTAGTATATCGAAAATTCGTGAATTTTCTCTTATCTTCGCCCTCTACGCGACTAAAGCGCCCCTTTTTTAGTGTTTTTCAAACATATATCACTTAAGATATTTTTTCCATCCACGTTCTTTAATTTCCAGGATATAAGCATATTTTCGTTGACTCACATTTTAATAAAATTTTCTTTTTAGCACTTTTTTACTTAAATTTTAGTGACTATCGATCTGTTAGCAATTATTGATTACTGTTGTTTAGGACCTGTTTGGCGCTTTAGAAAAAGTAAACGACCAAGATTTGAGTACCTGTGGCACTCAAGCAATTTTTCGATAACCGATTGATATAACTTCATTACATTAGCAAAAATATTTTTGTCTTCATCACTTATTCAGTATGTATAAGAAAAAAAATGCTATATTTATTAAGTTAAGAAGTATTTTAGCTTTTGTGTTCTATCCTCGAAGACAAACTATTGCACTGTAAGTAAGCCACGCACACATATTATGGATGTCACAGTCTAAACCTAATCGAATTTGTCGATTCTTTCGTTGAGTAACTCGCCACGTCAATCGTTGTAAACGTCATCATTCATCAGTTTGCGCGAGTGATTCACGAAGTAAATGTCGTTGGTTATTGAAAAAGAGTATTTTTTTTATTTCTTATATTTTTGTGATCTGTGTTTTGGATACAAAAAGGCAGGTTTAACAACCCTCCAGTATTCTTTTATTACTAACTAGCTGTCCCGGTGAACTTCCTTCCACCTTACACTGCAATACACTACCCTACCCTACCCTACCCTGCCCTACCCCATCCTACACTACCCTACTCTACCCTACCCTACACTACACTACCCCACCCTACCCTACCCTACCCTACCCTAACCTAACCTACATAAGAACCTTCTGACAATAACGAACTCAACAAAAAATAATAAGCGAAATCGGTCCAGCCGTTCTTGAGTTGTAAATGGTGTCACTAACACGATTTTGTGTTACATATACAGATGAAATAAATATCTTTGGAAATATTGTATTTTATAGTTATATTTGATTCATTCGACGAAATAGTATAAAAATGAGGCGTTGAAGCCTAAACACGTTTCTCAAGCAAACCAACTTGGATTAAATCATAAACCGAATCAGTTTTCACAGTTTTTTACAAGTCGGGCTGTTTACACCGTTTATAACTCAAGAGCGGCTGGACCGATTTTCATAATTTTTGGTTTGTTGGATTTGTCTTAACCATGGATAGCAGAATGACTATTAAAACATCGACTTTATTATTATTATTTTTTAATTAAAATTTAAGTGTGTTTGGCTGCACCTGACCTGATAGTAAGTGCCGATCGAGCCTAGGATGTAACACGCAAGCTCAAATAGTGCCTATTTACTTTGCAAGTTTCCACTTTCCAGTGTAGGAATAAAAGATAAGGAAATTAACGTTCCCGTACATTACCCATACATGTGTAGTGTAGATTGTAGTGTAGTGTTGTAAAGAGTGTAGTATAGTGTAGTGTAGTGTTGTGTAGTGCAGTGTAGTGTAGAGAAGTACAGTAAAGTGAAGAGTTTGTGAGGCGGTACGAAGTTCGCCAGGACAGCTAGTTTTAAATAAAGGATTAGATTGTACAACACAATTCATATTTCATTAAATACCTAACGAACGTAATAGTTACTCGTAGGTACCTATTATGTATTTGATGTTTTACATTACTGTTTAAAGATTAGAAAACTATAAACAATTTAATACACATCTTTTGTTTTAAGTGTTCATGAAAAGCAAACGCAATGCAATAATGCAATAATTAAGGATTACATTAATAAGCGATCTAACACGAACCGCTGAGTTACATTGCAGAGTTCTACAGAACACATTCAGGTAGACAGTAGTAAACCAGTCAGGCTGCTGCAGCTCAGCTCCTACCTCCTGCTATGTACACCAGCGCCACTCACGGGATGACGACTTAGTACACCTGAGCTGCTGAGCTCCAACCTCCTGCAATGTAAACCTGCGCCACTCACAAAACAACAACTCAGCAGGCTGCGGCTTCTCAGCTCCTACATCCTGCTATGGGCACTGGCGCCGCTCATGAGATAATAACTTGGCAAATTTCGGCTCCTGGGCTTATAAAAGAAACTTCTCAAGGTCAATGTTTATCTCGAGAAGAAGAGATTGAAATTTGTTAACAGAAAATAAAGGCCGAGGAAGAAGCAATTATTAACAACAACCCTGTTAATAAAATTAAAATCGTGATTGAAGAAGAACAACTTAAAAAAGAAGTCGACACCAACTTTGAGAAAATTGAGAATCAATATAAAAAAATCCTGAAAAAAGTAAACAAACACCTAACAAAGAAACATAAAAAAGTGATAAAAAACCTATTTGAAATCTAAACCTAGAAAAAGAAAATCTCAAACAAGCAATGAAAAACCTAGAACTAATGAAGAAACTCTTACCAAAGAACGAAATTGAAATGCTAACAGAGAAAAATTAGGAAACAGAAAAGAGTTAAGTTTTAAAAACGTTGACTTTATTCTGACGAAGAGCCGTTTACATTGACCTCGTCTTCCTGGGAAGCATCAGATGATACGGATTTAATACATCTAACAAAATGCAAAAAGAGAAAAACTAAAAGCCAACGAAATAAACAGTTAAAAAAAAAGAAAAGACATAACTGATAATGCTGGCCCTAGCAGTGAAGTGTCTGACGTAAACCAACAAATTGAAAGCTAAAGAAATTAATCTATGAAATCGATGTGTAATTGCCATAAGAGGTAAGTTTTTAAGCTAAGCAAGTCTAATTGAAGCTATGGTGTTCCCTATAATAAAAAATAATAATTAATATTTATAGAAGAGAAGTTTTTACTATGTGATTGTTACTAGTGACTTTAGTTTGCCTCCATTTAATTAGTAAGTTTTATGTGAAGTTTGCAATTAATTAAAAGAATAAAACTGATTATCTAAATAAATGAAACTGGTTTTTAATCACAATGAAAGTGAAAGTTACTGTTTGGTTAAATTCTATACTTTGAAAAAATATAAAGCAATAACTACTTCTTAATTATTTATAACGACTAGGCAATTATTTTTAACATAAAACATTATACTCTTATACGTGATAAGTCAATTTATTTCTTAAAACCTGTCAATGAAATAGCGTTTAATCATTCAATTACATTTAATATACGAGGTTTGTGCGAGTAAGCTTTTTTCTTTAAAACCCCTTGTGGCATAACGCTTCTTAAGCATTTATTATGTGTCGCATGTAGTTATGATAAATGTTATTTAGCAATTTTTCTTTCCACAGACCAATATAATTCAAGTCACTTAGCATTACAATACACTTTTGGGTACGAGTATCAGATTTTTACAGCTTATTAGCATATTTTAAATGCATGTATTCTTAAGTTTTAATGGAGATAAGCATTTTTTTCCTGACTAATATTTTCTTACTTTTCAAATTATTTTTGCTTATGCGACAGTTATTTCACGATCTAAACGAGATAAAACCCTATATATATGTTCAATATTTAGACATATTTTTTTAAATTATGGTCTTCTTTTGAATAAACTAGCTAACATTAATAATAAAAAAGATAATGATTTTTTTTCCAAAAAAAAAACTTTGAACCTCATTTTCTACGAATGACATTTTGGCGCTTTAGAAGTTTTTCCTTTCCAATGACGATGTGCATATTTGATTCTGGCGCTACTCCAGCAACTGCCACGGCATGCTCGCTCCTCTCCGCGTTATCTATCATGTCATTCCTAACAGTTCATTGCTTCACTCTTCGCTGCCTAACCACCTTGCTTTACTCTAACTTTTTCTTTTGCAGAGAGTGTCACCCCCTCTGCCCTCCTGCAGCCCTGTTTTGCCTCTGCTCCTGTTTTTTGTGCATTTGTTACCTTGGTTTTGCTACCATTGTCTACTTTTAAGATAGACTTTTTTGAGGCTTATCAATTTTTTTTGGTATCAACATATAAATTTGCTGACAGGAAATTTTATTACATGCCTAATACAAATCACCGTTTCTTTATTTAGATATCTAAAAAAATATTTCCCTTCTACAAATACAGTACTTTATACCCCGCCTTACGAGAGGGATGCGTTCCGGACAGAATCACATTTAGCCAAATTTGCATATAACAGGGTATGATGAATTGCCAACCCAAATATTGCAAAGATTAAACAGAATTAGCCTATTCATTGTTAAAGAAAAGTTTTAACTTATTTAATCCTTAGAACTAATCACTGAGAAATAGTAATATAATGTTTTGTAAGTAGCCTTTTGTATGCTTTCTTGCAAAAGACTTTTCGTAGCAAACAACACTGTTTTGTATTGCTTGTTGAACATTTATAATGTGAATATATCTGGGTCTGAATTTTATAAAATTTCATGGCCTGAATAAATCTTCAACATAGCTTCTTTAATGGGCCTGTATGACCACACTCTTTCTTAATTCTCTTTTTCAGTCTCAGTCTGAGGTTTGCCCAAGTAATTTTGCATGTCTATTAAATCTTCTTTGCTCAGAGGTGCAGTTTCATAAACTGAGAAGATTGACGCTGTTATTGACCAGCGCAATAACGCTACTAAGTGTGATAATTGACCAATCACGGCATTCGCATAAAGCGGGGTAAATTAGCATGAGTTTTAAGAATCAAGTTATACAGAATTCACATGAAGTAGGGGGTTACTGTACTAACTTCCTAAAAAACTCTTATAGAGCTTAGTTATGCTTCATTATGCTATGTAAAATAACATCAAACTTTAAACTCAAATATCTCAAGAATGCATGCATCTCCAGGGGAGGTGGTGCCAAGGGGTAGCGTCCTTCCCCGAGGTCAACCCTTAAATCGTGCGGCTGGATTTTAAATACAACCCCCTAGAAATTATTAGGGGAGTCCTTTGCCCAACAATGAATATCTTTCGGCTAATATGCTAAGAACTTATGAATGACCTCCTTACCAGCAAGTTTCAGGTAATGCACTATTCATTCCAGGGTACCAGCAGAAGTCGTAGACCAGCCCAGCCTCCTTCAGATGAACCACGGAATCCAACACATCGATAGTACGATCCGTTGAAGCATTTCCTGAGTACAAGTCTCGGGGTAGCTCCGTAATATGCATACCATCGTTGTTCACTACTGTCAGGCAGCAGGTCCCATCCGGAGACCACTTACAGCCTCTCAAGTAAGGCTGTACACGATCCTTGGCCTTTGGAGATGGGCTCCAAGAGGAATTGCAAAGTTCAAGCAAAGTTTTGCATGTAAAAGATGTTGGGTACTTAATGGGAGTAGACTCAGTTTCAGTTATATTCTCTCCGGGATAGTTTATGGGTGTATGAGAATCAGCATTATCAGTTTCCATTGATGTTTCTTCCATGATTCTACACTATAGGTTAAAAACGTAGTTTATTATATTCTCTTTGCTATAGGTAACACAAAATGTAAACAAATAATTCCTAACCTTCATTCTTTTTTTTCGGCTTTTAAAAGCGCGGAGAAGGCAAAGGTATCTATGACCATACAGCCTAGTCTGTCTTATTTTAGTTTCCTTTTATTTAGATTTGAAATGCTAGTGCCAGTGCATTACAATTGTTCTCTGGAGTTCTTGACGGTATTTGCAGTAGCCTCATTCTGAGGTGAAACACCCGGTCACAGTAGGACGTCTATGAATCTGCACCCAGTGCAAGTCGGGTCTTCACGTCTTCCTTCATTTTATTTTCTTGTTCTCCACATTGCTAATACCCCTTGATTATTTTGACCTTGTGTGGGGGACATGAAGAGTTTGGTGTACAGTAAACCATGTCCAATCACATCTGTTGATCTTTTACATCCTAAAAATAATAAATGCTGCAAATGTGATATATAAAGAAATGTAACTGCTGGTGTTACAAAAAAATGGGATTTTGGGTACGGAATAGAGGCGGCTATGTAGAAAACGATTAACTAACTTTTTGCGTCGTTTTATTTTGGTTTCTGACCCAAATGAAAAATTGTGCCACATAAGCACTTTTACTACTGATAGCCTTTCATCTAAGTTTTTTCTACGAGTTCTATTATAAACCCTAGACTGTAATACCTTGTTAGAATGCTGATGAAACGCAGATATTCGAAGTTCATCTACCGCTTAGGTTCCATAGACTTTTTTTACAATATTCATAAAAGAAAAAAAACATTCTGTTCATTTTCTTCCTTTTTTTTCTTTTATTAACAATCAATCGTCTGTGACGAACCAGTTTGTTCAGTAACTTGCATTCAAATTATTGATAGTATTAAAGTTACTCATCTACTGCACAAAAAAAATTAAAAACGAATACATTAGATCTACAAATTACGAAAAAATTTATCAATACACAAAAAGTAAGTCATTTTTTGTAAAAAAAACCTTAAAAATTCAATATCATGAAAACGGTTAAGTTTGGGATAGGATGTTTCATAGTGAAATTTGTCTGAAATTATGGAAACTACCTCCCCTTAACGGATCTAGGTCGACTTACCCTGTAACCCTATAGGGTGTGAAAAAATTGTTGCAGGACCCGTTAACTGGGGTTTCTACTCATCATACTGAAAAACGTTCCTTAAGGAACAGATAGTCAACTCTGACAAAAAAATTTGGACCCTCCATACTAAAATGCAAAAAATTGGTCAAATAACTGATCGATTTGTATGAAGAGCACTTTTTTACGTTTTCAGCAAAGTCGTAGAACAAAAGTTGTTTAGTAGAGTAGAAGCCCCACTTAACGAGACCTACACCAATTTTGTTACACCTGTTTATATACTTTGACCCTATGCTTGCAATAAACACATACATATGTCGCAGCCATCTGGTTAAATCGGCCATTTGATTGAAAGGTGACATTAATTGAAAAAAGGCCGTACGTTAATTGAAAAAGCGTCACTCAACGTTCAACTAGTTGGCTGATTGTGAGAACAACAACTTTAGGTACTGTGTAGCGTAGTGTATCGCGTAGCTCGTAGCTTATATCGCGTAGTGTAAAGCGCGTATTGTGTAGCGAAGAGAGCGATTTTAGGTTCGGCCAGGTTTGATTGATTATACAGTCAATGAGCCTCGCTAAGCGATCCCCCCCATGGTTAGCAGATTGCTTCGCAGAAGAAGAAATCATCGGTTTTATTTGGAGTTTAGTAGTTACGACTTGGCTAAATGACGTGTAGCCAAGTCGATGAACGTTGCATTCATCATAATGTCGCCATTCAATCAACGGGCTAGCCTTTCAATCAAATGGCAGATTTAACCAGATGGCTGCGGCACTTATACCAGCATCAATCTACCGACGTACGCCAGACCGACGCGCTCGACCGATTGTCCCCGTCAACGCAACGTAGCTGTACGCACGTATCAGTTCATCAGAGCGGCACTGTAGGTTGTCAATACATTTTCGTTAATATAACTACGTTCAACCGCTGTTAGCGACTCAGCTCTCACCGTCGGCCGAGCACTAGATCTAGCATAAATCATCATTTTTATTTTGATTTACGTACAACGCTAGTGTCAATATATTACAAATCTTTTTTTGAGAACATTTTCAGCAACCTCATTCTAAGGTAGAGTCGCAGGGTATCAGTGTTTAAAACTGCAATCAATTCAAGCCATGTATTCACGTCCTCCTGCATTTTATTTTCTTGTTCTCCACATTGCTCACATGCAGCAGACAATTTTCTCCAAAACGCACCACTCTAGCAGAAAACACTAAAATAAACGTAATGACCACAAATCCCATTATAAAACTCCCTTCAACAAACTGACTGATAGTGCTGCTACATGTGACACGGCCAAATCTGAATTACCATCTCGAAATATCTGTTTTATAGAAATAAAAAAAAATTCCAAATCAGTGTATTTATGCTTATATCAACGTTTTTTTTTTAATATAAAAGACAGTACTTAGAGGACGCAGTACTAAATTTTACATCATACATGCTCAGTTAGGATTTACTACTGTACAATGAGGCTGTGTAAGTTGGCATTTGCAACGCAAGGCATTGTTTCTTTAGACGTTCCGTTTTTCAAATCACTTTACGTCACACTATGCTTGAATTGTAAAGTGAACTTTACAGTTCAAGCTATGCAAAACTTTCTTTTCTTATAAAATAATGATAAAAATGTTTACTGAAAAAAAAACAATGGAAGTGGTGGCATTTCATTTCATTTTTCTTATACAATGATAAGAAAACTTTTTACTGAAAAAAAAATGGAAATGAAGACAGTCCTTTTTATGGTATCTGTTTTCTCACATCTTTATTGGAAAACATCAAACGGGCGTAAAAGGTAATTGGTGATGATGGTAAGCCCTCGCCTGCGGCTCAGCTCAGGCTTATACAAATGTCACTCGTTTGCCATTGACCTATTTAGGTACTACCTACTTTGTGTCTTAAATAACTTCTTCATCATCTTCATGGCTCTATCCCATTAACTTGGGGACGGTTTTCCTGATCCTGTCCGCTATCTTAATATTAACTATTGTCGATTTCTATATGAAATATTTAAATAAGTGGTGATTTTTGTAAGAGTTACCTTTTTATCCCCCACCCCTACTAGTAAAACCGCTATTTCATGAAAAATTAGGCATATAATTAATTTAAAAGAAAGATATTACGGGTAGGATTTTTTCATGAAGGAAAAAACATGTGCGTGAATGCAGTATAATAATCAAATCGAAATAAGTATACTTATGATAGCTTGTTTTGAATTTGTCATATTGTTAAAAATAAAAGTTGAAAAAAACTAAAATCCGACTACAGAAAAGTATGAAAGCAAGAGTTTTCCGCCTGATATCATAGCCTTTATTTTTCCCTTCATCTGGCTAAATTATTATTTTTTCTTCACCGATGAAATCCGCCATGTAGATTTTTTTTAATGCTATATATCCTACGACACGCGGAGTTATGGCACTAATCCAAAGACACCACATTGAACATGAACACCTATACATCATTGCATACATACATATACATAGAGCCTCCTTTTTTCGTAGTCGGGTAAAAATATGAATGACTGATGAGCGCTCTATCATTTTCTAACGTAATTAATTTGGAGATGTTTGAAAGAGTTGAAAGAAAATCCCTTCTCCCGATTCCACCTACCCTCCCCTCCCCTAGAAGCTGCCGCATAGGTTTTGATACAAAATACGAGCAGGTACCTATGACAACTTCCCCATATAGGGAGCTAGGGCGCCGCAAACATTTTTTTCTTCCATGGATTTCTAAGTTTAGGAGTAATAGTCGACTAACTTAAGAAATGCAGTTGTATTTGTAAAAAGTTCATAAGTTATCCATACAAAATAGTCCTTAACAACTGCTAAAAGATATATTGTTTTAAATATACATTTATTTCTTGAAAAGACTATGGAACCCTACTTCGCGAGTGTTCCGACACGCGCTTTTTCCCCCATCGGTAAATAATGGTTCTACAAGCTATATTTTTAACTTGCATAATCTATCAGCTATGTCACCTTCATTGACTTGAAAATGGTCTCCTCGTGATGGAGAGAGATAAGGTACCTATATGCTTAAGGGTTTTTTTTAAGTCATTGAATAGTTACCACAATATTAAATTAATACTTAGTAATAGGTCATCTTTGATGAAAAATTAGTAATCTGACATAGATAAATTCAATCTAAAACTAAATTTACGTATTAGTACGGATGCTCAATCGAATGTCCATGGGCGTCGACCACCGCACCTTCATAACTAGTATCTTCACTGTGCACCGTGTGGCCTGCATATTGTGCCGGCAACGCCTCCACATGATGCACCGACACCGGTAAGGGTTGGGGGACCCTAACCGGCACCAGCGCGGGCACCCCCACGGCGTACGGTTGAGGTACAGGTATCCTTATCCCTTGCGTTATCGTCACCGGTACTGGATGGGCGACTGGATATGGGAACGGTCGATCGATGGGTACAGCGACTGGACGAGGTATTATGTGCGGTACAGGGTGGGGTACCGCCACCGGTACTGGGCGAGGACTGTCCACCGGTACTGGAACTGCCACGGAGTAGGGTACAGGCCGTGGTACTGCCACGGGGACAGCCTGCGGCACCGGGATGGCGACTCTATGGTGCACCTCGGACACGCTGTGGCGCGTCGGTATGTGCTGGTATTGGTGGTAGTGGCCGATGTCACGCTTATGTTGATACTGCTCAGTGTCACTTTTTGTAACTCGCGAGATAAGGAGGAAAAAAAACGTCTGCCAAGGAAAAGAAAAATATTTTTTTAAATTGTAAATGTAAATGTCTGAATGAGTTGTTTTAACGAACTAAAAGTGCCTTTTGTTAACAAACCAGACTCCGCTAATTGTAAAAGCAATATAAATAATTGCACATAAATATACTACTATTAATTAATAAAAATATTTCAGTATAATACTAGCTTTTGCCCGTGGCTTCACCCGGATGGACATCGTTTTTATGACTGTCTTAGAGAGTGCGCGGTGCGCGAGCCGCAAGCGGCTCGCGAGCGTGGACGTAACTTTTCTCCGGATCCCTCGGGAGCTATGTCAGGATATACTTATAAGTAAATCGTTTCATTTCCCACCCCACAAAAAATCACACAATCCATTGTTCCGTTGCGATGTTAAAGAAATTAACAAAAAAAGAGTATATTTTTAGTTCCCTCAGGAACTGCATCGGACTATGCTATTTTCACGGGATAAAAAGTAACCTATGTCCTTTCTCGTGACACAGGCTACCTACCTGCCAAATTTCATTAAGATTGGTCAAGGCGTTGAAGCGTGAAAAGGTAACAAACAAACAAACACATTTTCACATTTTTAATATTAAGTAAGGATTACTCACAATAATGATCTGCTGCATTGCGAACGAATAAATAAATAGGCGGTAAGGTAATGTCGATTTGAGTGAACGAAAGAAAGTGATAGCGCAGTGGAAAGTGGTGCACTTATAAACTCCCTCGTGTGTGGATTTGTGCACGTTTGTGGCCACTGCCACGGAACTGCTCGGCTTACACACCCTATGACTGGGCGGGAACTGTTAGGAGCTGTAAGTACACAGGCCAGCACATCAAGCTACACACTTTGGACTTTGTATCGTTCTTATGCCGAACGCGTATGGATCAGAATCGCATTATGAGTGTATAGCTTGACGTATATTTATGTACAATTATTTATATTGCTTTTACAATTAGTGGAGTCTGTTTTGTTATCAAAATGCACCTTTAATTCGTTAAAACAACTCATTCAGACAGTTCCATTTGATTTTTTTTAATTTTTTTACCTTTCCTTGGCAGACGTTTTTTTTCCTCCTCATCTCGCGAGTTACAAGAAGTGACACTGAGCAGTATCAACATAAGCGTGACATCGGCCACTACCACCAATACCAGAACATACCGACGCGCCACGGCGTGTCCGAGGTCCACCATAGACACAGAGTGGGAAGCAATTAAAAAACTATTAAGCAATCCTATTCAAGACTGGTTTAAAGCTCGCTGTGCAAAAACCGCTTCGTCCGACGTCCACTGATCCATTGATCTTCTTTCGTAAAGAAACTAGCTGTTAGCAACAAGATTATGACGATAATAATAAACAATGACTTCTATATTACTGGCCTGAGGACCCGGCCAACGCGCACGACTAATGCTTCCAGCGAATTGATGCGAAAATCAAAAGTTTCCGCACACTGGCGACTCAGTCGGCTGCAGGAAATTGCAGAGTGCGGTGGAAAGATATTCCATATAAAAATGCCTTTTTGTGTTGCTAAAGGCTGTAAAAATCATGAGAGAAAGGCTAAAAGAAACAAGGGATATCGTATCATCGTTAAGTAATCTTACATTGTATTTTTTCTCGTAAACAAATTAAATAAACACATTTTTAAAGCGACAATTCTACCAAGGTCCTTTTAGGGTGGCACTGACGTCAACTGTCGCCCACGCTAGTTCGTACGAGTTATGTCAGATGGCGCTACTTTTTGTATGTATGAAGAAAATCTGAGTAAAATATGGAGACGGGGAATCCTTCTGTCCAAATCAGTGATAATAACTTACTTTTCTGGAGCACAACTGGTCCCATTACATTGATTCTGGGGGCACAAGAGTGCCCTGCCAAGTCGAGCACGGCCTTACCATATTTTTCTCAAAGATACCCCCGGCACAGTATTACAATATAGCGGCCTATAATTGATGGACATGGAATTAGCATTCGTTTGTATTCGGAAATGCGATGATTGCCGATTGCAATATTCAATGGATGTGTGAGTGCCGAGTTCAAAACTGCGTGAAGGAACATATAATCGCGATTTTTGGATACTACAATGCAATTAATTGTGCAATTTGTTTTTCGACAGTTAAATATTTATGTAAAGAGTGCGCTTAACGTTTTTAAGGTAAAAATGTGAAACCACGACTTCAAAAAAAAATTAAAACTAAAAATTTGTGGAGCAGGCGCCATCTAGCGAGAATTGAGCATTGAGGAGCTTCATCGAACCCCCTTAACTTGATCGGTCATCAAAATTGAGCACGCGGTTAAAAAGCAACTTCTTAATTTTATAACAAATTTTTATTAACAATATTTGTATAACAAATAACTTTTCTTCATTATCAAAAGTGGCTAATTAAGGGTAAAACAAAAAATATAAAAAAAGTGAGCGAGACCTACAGTACTCGCATATGATGTGTAACAAATCACTGTTACACATTTCCGTCCCATTTCACAAAATCACTCCCACAAATTTCAGGAAAGCGAGAGCAAAGCTCATTCGTCAGATCGAATAGCGCGCGCTTTCGCGACTTCCTGTTACACATTTCCGTCCCATTTCACGAAATCACTCCCACAAATTGCAGGAATGCGAGAGCAAAGATGTTACACATCAAAAAACGAGACCTACAGTACTCGAATATGATGTGTAACATGTGACAAAATACTTATGAAATTAATTAATTATCGGGTCGTACATTCACGGGCCGACCCTTCGAATAGTAGTATGTCATCTTTGCCTTTGCCATCACACTAGGCGGCATGGCTATGACAACCTTAGTTTTCGAGAATTAAAAAACCTTCGCATTTCCTGTTACACATTTCCGTCCCATTTCACGAAATCACTCCCACAAATTGCAGGAAAGCGAGAGCAAAGATGTTACACATCAAAAATGAGAACAAAATAATTCCCTAGTGACGCAAGTAATCTGATGTGTTGGAGTTGGAATGTGGCCCTGTCGCCCACTAATAGGGGCTAACAGGCTATGCCGTATTCAACTGTTATGTATCTATCCACTTCGGTCGAACATGAATTATTCAGCAGGCCTTATTGATGTGTAACTAGGTTTCCTGTAGTATTAGTCACTGAAGAAGTTTCTCAAAATGATGAAATAGTTTAAGACCCTAAGATGGGTCAAACCACAATATTCAATTCAAATTATTGAAAGACTGGGCAAAGCTATCAATCACTATGGAACAAATATATAATATAATTAAAGTACTAAAGAAACGATTTAAATGTTGTCAAGGGTTTACCAATTGTGAATAAAAAAAAAAAATAAAAAAAAAATGAATACAATTTTAAAAGCATTACCGTTTTTTATGTAAAAAACCGGACAAGTGCGAGTCGGAGTCTTCCTCCGAGGGTTCCGTACTAATTTGTAGGCACATATTATAAATCATATCGTTCAAACTGTTGGGTACTACATACACCAAAATTATTAGTTACATACCTATACTTATAAAAAAATGGGTTAATATTTTTTTTTTCTTCGTCGTAAATCGAAAACTATGCATCAAAAAAATAACTAAAAATTGGTTTAAGCTTGTGCCAATGAAGCCCTTTCAAACGATACTCCACATGACATGATTAAAATTTGGAGCGCCGTTCCTTGCAAAATTGATTACGTACTTTAAATAAAGACTATATGTTTTATTATTTAATACAATTGTACAGTTTTCAGATTTTTCACTATACTTGTAGTATAAGATGGTATTACAAGTAACTATTTAGTAATCTGTGGTATTACTTGCCAAATTTCATAGTTATAGGTCAACGGAAAATACCCTATAAATTTTGATTCCCTTAAGAGTGTCGAAATGTAGGTACGTTTTTTTCACTTAAACGGCCGTAATTTTTTACGTTTTTTTACAACTTAGAAGTTTGATTTTTTCACAGTTTCAAGGAACTGTAGACCGGAGTTTCATTTCAACTCGATACCTCCACGCGTTCCCGAGATAAAGGGTCTTGACAGGCAGAAGGACGGACGGACTACAAAAGGATCCTATAAGGGTTCCGTTTTTACCTTTTGAGGTATGGAACCCTAAAAAATATCCTGTAGACCCTGTTTTTTGCATTAATTACAAAATTTGTTGAATGAAACCAAAAAAATCGGTGACTTTAACAACTTTCATTTTAATTGAATTTTAAAAACTTATTTAAAAACTGAAGAAAAATTATAAAAACATGTAAAAATCGAGAATTGGGCGCTTGGTTTCAACGTAACAGCCGCGTTGAAGCCCGCATTGATTTGAACTTAACATGAATACTTACGTTCGATAATATTTTATCACGGATCGACCTACTGGAATTGAGTCGTCTTAAAGCCTTTTAGTTACTTTTAGTAAGCATTTTAATAATTAATTATAACAAAATCGTTTTTGGGTTATGAATCGTCTTTCTTGATAAAATACTGGCCAATTGCGCGTCTGACTCACGTACTGAGAGTTCCACCATACCATAGCCATTGATATTCACCACACAAATATTCACCACAGGCATTAATGTGCATCGCTTAGAAGCAGGTTTTTTTTAACACGCTTTTATTAGCTTCACTTGTAACTATGTATGTAAGAAAATCTTGGAATCTTAATTTGACCCACTTGCCGGTCTTCGATTAGGATGAAATTTTGCACACGCTCTGAGTTCTGATGACAATACATGACTAGCTAAGAAACGTCATTACAAATCCAACATGACGGCCTCCCCAAGATGTCGGACTGACTGTTTGAAATCCACCCCCATAATATGGATATCAATTTTTTTTATTTTTTTTTTATTAAAAACTGAGTGCGTTTGACTGCAACTCACCTGATGGTAAGTGATGATGCAGTCGAGGATGGTACACGCAAACTCAAATAATGCCTATTCACTCTTGCCTTGAAGATGCCCAAATTAAAGGAATCGGGAAACACTGACGCAGGCAAGGAGTTCCACTCCTGCGCTGCACGCATAATAAATGAAGAAGCGTAACGATTCGTGCGAAAAGGTGGAATATCAACAACAAAGGGGTGCAACCCCTCCCTGCGTCTCGTTGACCGACGGTGGAATGGAGCTGGGGGAATGAGGTCGTGAAGTTCTTGCGCGCACTCTCCGAAATGAATTCGATAGAATACCGATAGACAGGCGACTTTGCGGCGATGCTCAAGGCTTTGGAGCTTGTCATTGACTAGCTCGTCGTCACCAATGAGTCTCCGTGCGCGTCGGTCGATGGCGTCCAAGGTGTCCAGCTGATAGCGGGCTGATCCATACCATAAGTGTGAACAGTACTCCATACATGAGCGGACCTGTGCTTAATACAAGGTAAGCAGCTGTCCAGGTGTGAAGTACCGTCTCACCTTAGAGAGAATGCCCAGCTTCATTGCAGCAACTTTTGCCTTGGACTCAATGTAACGACCGAAGTTAAGATTGGGTGTTAAATCCACGCCGAGGAGGTGGTCAGATATCTGAATCGGTTCATTCCGGAGAGTTGGAGTCAAGGTGAATGGACTCCTTTTGGCGGAAAAAAGACACGCCTGTGTTTTAGAGTCATTAAACCTTACGAGGTTGGAATCACCCCATTCAGACACTGTCTGAAGTGATAGGTTTATTCGCTCTATCATGGCCTCTCTCAGAAACAGCGTATCAGCGCTGTTAGCTCGTGCACTGGACAGGTATCTTTCTACAACCGTGCTATGAAAGGGTTTGCTTTAAGGAATACGAAAAAAATAGTCACGTGACTTAAATCCAATATGTCGGACGTCCAAGATGGCGGACAGGCTATTTGAAATGCACCCCCATAATATGGGTATCAAATGAAAGGGTTTGCTGTCAGGAATACGAAAAAATAGTCACGTGACTTAAATCCAACATGGCAGACATCCAAGATAACTACTTAACGTGTTTACTAAAAGCGTGTTTTTTAGTTTTTTAAACTAATTGATGATTATTAAGTCTTAATACAATAATGTGTGTCTTAATGAAATAAAAAGACATCACCGAGACCGACGGTATTTGTTTTTTTTATACGGTTCGGGATCCTTAACGCAAATACGACACACTTGGCCAGTTTCATTACCTTTATGTTATTTTATGTAGATTTTGCACAAAAATCACACCAATTAGTTTGACGCTTGTGTCTATTAAAGTTTTAACAATAGAACGAAAACAAAAACTTTGAAAAAAAAAAACACGTTTCATGTATGGGGACCCCTTTAATTTCTGCCTTTTTTGCTTGGGATGGATGCCCTCTAGCTAACTAGCGCCGACATCAGGTAAAAAATAATTATTCGCTCAGTACATACTTTTTTACGAAAATTTTAAACACTCATGTCTGGTACTCATGTCTAGAGAAGCAGTAGCGTTAAATTTAAACTTGACGTCTATTTTTTGAAGTGAATAAAAAAAAAATTGACTAACGTCCATACGCACATTTTATTCATCATCATATCAGCCAACGGACGTCCACTGCTGGACATAGGCCTCCCTCAAGGATTTCCATAACGACCGGTTCTGCGCTGCCCTCATCCAGCGGCTTCCCGCGACCTTCTCCAGGTCATCGGTCCACCGAGAGGGAGGCCTACCTACGCTACGTTTTCCGGTGCGCGGTAGCCACTAGAGAACTTTACTGCCCCAACGGCCATCTGTTCTACGACCTATGTGCCCCGCCCACTACCACTTAAGTTTAGCAATCCTGAGAGCTATATCGGTTACTTTGGTTCTCCTACGGATTTTACGGCACATTTTTTTATTTAATTTGAGTTTGATGTTATTTGAAGGTTCCTTAAAAATAGGTGCCCTGTGTAATAAATTAAATTTGACCCATTTCCCGGTTTCCGATTGAAGCAATATTTTGCATTTATATGTACATCACGTGTCATATCATATCATATTAAAAGCTTGTACCTAAAAGTTTTTATGTTTTTCAAAATTTATTTTTACAGATGATGCAGCCGCTATTTAGCTACGGAGTCCGCCACGTAACACATATTTTTCTGTGGAAGGTTCACTTGGCTACCTACGAGTATACGAATTAAAAGATACAGCCCCACAGGTCGGAGAGACAGACAGACAAACGGTATGTGGGCTTAGTAGTAGGGTCTCGTTGGCACCGTTTGGGTAACGAACCTTAAAAAAAGGTCCACCCACATCAATAACATTAACTAACAATACCTTGATTTTATTTTCTTTTTCATTTAACAAGATGCAAGTTTTTAGGCTTTTACATGCGAAAACATATAGACAGACCATAGACAGATTTTTATTTGACACAAACACACGCCGATTACACAACATAAAAAAGAAGTAAAACACATAAAAACAGAAAAAAAACAAAAAAAGTTAACACAAAAAACAAATAAGACCAACGGAATCGGTGTAGTGCGATGTCAAAATGGACTTTTCTCAGCAGGAGAACTGCAGCGCTGGTTTTCAGAAAAGCCCATGGTGTCGTGTCCGCGAAGCGATCGGTACAGTAGTGCGATAATGTAAACAATATAATAGAATAAATAATTTAGTGAACTAGATTAAATTAATACATAAAATAAAATAATGTTAATAAAATAAAAATCAATAATAATAAAAGGACATGAGAGAAAATAAACCCATATTTGTTACCAAAATCATGGTCCTAGCTTAATCACCTTAGGTATGTTGGAACAACTCGGCCACCTATATGCATCTCCTTCTGATAGGATATAAGATAATGTTTAAGCTTTAATTTAAAGGTGCCTATAGATCTTAGTTCCCTGAGAGGAGGTGGCAAGTTATTCCAACATTTGGTGGCCGCATATCTAAAACTGCCCCTGAAAGCTGCAGTGTGGTGAATCTGCGTATTAAGAGGCCGGCTTGCCGTTCTTATAGCTCGCGAGTCAGAAGTTTGACGCCATTGTAATTTTTCAAATAAATATTCCGGCAATCCTGTTTTTACTAGCCCAAACATAAGAACAGACAGATGAAGCTCTCTTCATAATGACATTTTAAGAATGTTGGCATCGTTCAAATATGGGGTGACGTGCGTGCGAGGGGGGGACCTTGAAGCAGTACCTCGCGCAGGCATTGTGTATTCATATAAGTGGTTTATTGTTATTTTAATTAGTCTTTAGCTCTTTAGTCATATCAGCTCATATATGTACCCACCGAGGGACTCGAGCCTACCCTGAATTAGGGCGATCGGGCCTTAGTCGACCACGCGGGCCCAGTGCGGGTTGGTCGACTTCACACACAACCTTCGAGTTTCTTCGCAGGCGTGTGCAGGTTTCCTCAAGATGTTTTCCTTCACCGTAAGAGCCTTACTCATTGTTATACAATAACTGTTTGTTTTCCGAATAAAATAAAATCAACAAATACAAATTAAAATCAAATAAGTCAAAAAGTATATTTCTGTATAAATAGCTCTAAATACTTACAGATACTTATATGCACTTTATATTATTTCTTTTCCAATGCTAACTTTGTTGGTAGACTCGTTATTGATTTTTAGAGTTCTGGAGTCAAACTAGAAATCAGGTCTTGTAATTTCGCTATTGTAGAAATCTGCTGCGCCGGAAAACTTTAAACTTTCTCTAGTTCATTGTAGTTTACAAGGGGAATTCCCCATCATCGTTTCTCATTAGCTGTTCCTGGAAGGTATCAAGCAGTTGATCAAAGAGGCAGATTGGCACGTCAGTCATTTAATTGCATTTTCACTGCGGGTGACATAATCACACATGGCAGGACGGCGACTCAGTCCAGTCGCGGTATGTCCAGCTATAGCTATTTGCGGAGGACGATTCTGCACTCAAATCGTAAGGTATTTTCAGTGTACAATTAGATTTTGTCTTCTTGTATCTTTTCAGCATTTTTCGACAAATAGTTTAGTGTAGACCTCCTTTAACTCCTTCCAGTTTGTCCTATTTTGGGCAGTAAGGATCCAGTTGTTGCCCACCACCTCTTTGATGTCATCCTTTCTTCGCATTTGCAGTCTTCCCCTAGGTCTTTTCTTCTCCCTTGGTCTCCACTCAAGAACTCTTTTGCACCACGAGCTGTCCATCCTGTAACATGATCTTACTTTTATTTGTTTATTAAGCCTTTATTTGTCCTTAACAGAAAGAAAAATATTCATCTCATGATAGTTATGTAGAAAAAAATTAAAAACATTATTGAAAAATTTACATGCAAAAAGGAAAATAAAAATAAAATTAACAATCAAAAGTAAAGTTACACATTATACAAAAGTTGAGATTCATCACTGTCAAATTTTTTGTCATTTTACATGTTATGGACCACTCCTGCGAGAATAGGCCTCCTCCATTTCGCTCCACAATTTTCAGTCTTGAGCTAGTTCGATCCACTTTTCTCCTGCGATTTTCTTTATTTTATCTGCCCATCTTGCTAAAGGTCTACCTCTTTTTCTTTTGCCAGTAGGACCCTTCCATGTGGTTACGTGTTACTCCATTTCTTGTCATTCATGCGCACTACATGGCCGGCCCATCTCCATTTCTGTTTCAGACAGTGATGTAGTCTACGAAGAACTTATGTATGTATGTACATAAGTTCTTCGTAGGATGTAGTGCATCTAAGACTTTCTTTTTTCTTCTTATTGTTATTCGACCTTACTTATCCAAGTTCAATCATGACAAGCTGACATCGTTGACTTTGCTTTTATTCCTCAACCGGATGTTGGTCTTCCGGCCTGGCAAGCTACTATACCATTTTACCTTGCCGCCAAACATGAAGATAAGATAGCCATTTCAAGTAACATCTCTTTACTCCATGGTGGAGCTCATAGGAAGTCGCTGGATAAATATGGAGGTCAATCCGGTATTTAACGTATCATAATTATCTTATATACTTCCCCACCCGAGGGGCTCGAGCTCGAGCCTCAATTCTGAGTTGAATTAGGGCGATCGGGCCTTAATCGACCACGCGGGCCCATTTGGTCGACTTCACACACAACCTTCGAGATTCTTCGCAGGCGTGTGCAAATTTACAGGAAATCGAATTCACATCGGCATTTGACTACAAGTATTTCTTGTAAGTAGTAACTTAATGATAATTTAATAATTTATTTTAGAATACTGTCAAATATATTAGGGATTCTGATATTATGGAAGTGGACGTCATCCGGTTTTAAAACATAACTGTCCCGTTATTTTACTATACTGGTAACAACAGTTAAGAGTCTCCAGGAAGCTCGCGTTTCCATACAAACCTAGTTCCGCTTTCATACCAAAACTACATGCCGGATTGAATCCAAACTTCGCGAATATGTTAAGTAGACACATATCGATGTTTGTAATTAGTTTTCATCGCAGCAAATTAAAACATAACTAAACAAAGGCTTAAATTAATTTTGTACTGAAAGTTTGAATATTCTCTTATTTTTTTCCGTTTTATATGAGTACATCGAAAATTAATTACAAACATCGATATGTGTCTACTCAATATATTTGCAAAGTTTGGATTCAATCCGGCATGTAGTTTTTGTATTAAAGCAGAACTACGTTTGTATGGAAACTCGGGCCTCCTGATGGGGTAAATAAGTAAGTAAGCTGAGTGCGGTGAGAATTACTCAGGCATGCGACTCACGCCACACACTTCGGACCAACGCGGGTGTCAACACCAACACGACGCACACGCAGCTTACTTAGCCGTGATTAGTTTAGTTTATTTTTTAGCTTCTATACGGCCTATAACCACACCCTGGACACTTCATACAACTGGCCAGAAATGACATTTCAAAAAACGAATGACGGAACAAACAAAATGGCGGCGAAATCCTATACGTTCGACAACCAATCTGTATTAATATGGGTGACGAGGGGGTGAGGTCGCAATCTAGAGAGCGGCAGGGAGTGTCCATACTGTATGTTAGTACTAATATTTAAACTTTGCTATAACATCGATATGTCACAGCCATCTGGTTAAATTAGCCATTCAATTAACTGCCTAGCCGGTTCATTAAATGGCAGCATTTAATTAACTGAATGAATGATAATACATTTGATTACTTGGCTGGCTGATGCTTAAGCAATTCATTAAACGAGCGAAGCGAATCCAGAAGTCTACTTCACTAGTTTTTAAGGTTGACAGAAAAACGTGATATGACGAAGTAAACGACACTGTACAATTGGTGTACCATAAATAACTTAAACGCAAAAAAGACCGAATGTATTAAATTCACATTACTTATGTAATGTTATTGAGGTAAACAACAATGCATCCTTAGCTGGTTGTGTAAATCAAAGCGTGTTTTTAGGATTAACTGTAGATTCAGAGCTTGAATGGGGCCCTCGTATAGAAACGCTAGCGGGCAGGCTTAGCTCAGCCGCATACGCAGTTAGAAGAATCAGGCTTAGACACCGCACGACTGGTATATTTCAGCCATTTCCATAGTATTATGTCATAAGGAATACTTTTGTGGGGACGCAACTGATATAAATACCATATTTGTTCTGCAAAAAAGAGCGGTTTGCGCGATTTATGGAATGCCTTCTCGTGAGTCGCTTCGAGATTAGTTCAAAGATATATTATTAAACAGAGGTTTAAGTATGAAATTGCCGATTCAGTTTTAGAAATTCAGTGCCAAATTTTTATTGAATAAAAAAGTTATTGTTTTTTGTTATTGACCTGATATAGAATGACGAAAAAAAAATTCATAAACATACAAAGAAATTGTAACTTGGGGTGGGAGCGGAAGCGATAGCGGGAGTGGGAGCGGAAGCGGTAACGCGAGTGAGTGCGGTAGCGGGAGCGTGAGCGGAAGCGGGAGCGGTAGCGGTAGCGGTAGCGGTAGCGGTAGCGGTAGCGGGAACGGAAGAGGTACCGGGTGCGGTAGCGGGAGCGCGAGCGGAAGCGGGAGCGGTAGCGGTAGCGGAAGTGGGAGCGGAAGCGGTAGCGGAAGTTGGAGCGGTAGCGGGAGTGGGAGCGGAAGCGGTAGCGGGAGTGGGAGCGGGAGCGCGAGCGGAAGCGGAAGCGGTAGCGGAAGTTGGAGCGGGAGTGGGAGCGGAAGCGGGAGTGGGAGCGGGAGCGCGAGCGGAAGCGGGAGCGCGAGCGGAAGCGGAAGCGATAGCGGGATTGGGAGCGGCAGCGGAAGCGGGAGCGGTAGCGGTAGCGGGAGTGGGAGCGGAAGCGGTGGCGGGAAGGGTAGCGGTAGCGGGAGTGGAAGAGGGAGCGGAAGCGGGAGCGGGAGCGGTAAAAAGTATTCATAAACATGCAAAAAATATATTTTAAGGAATATATTATATTTTTTTAACAATCACATTATTATTAGAACTACTGCTAAGTTCAACAGATTGAAATCTATGAAGGTGCTAATATCATATGCGATGTATCCTCGAGTATGCCTGAGCATGGAACCTGCGATTGATATTTGTAAGCCCGAGCCGCATGCGAGGATTTGCCATCGTCACGAGTTTGTCGTTTTTACCTTTTACACCCGAAGTTTTTCAATACAGTGTTGAGAAAACAGGTAAAATGAAAAACAAAATACATGGGTACATAGCTATCAAAGTTTCGGCATCCAAAGTTCATTTTAAGCCACTTGTAGCTCATTTTAAACGCCTGGGGAAGTAACCTCACTTTGGATTTTTTTTCCTTTAAACATACACTTAAGTATAATTTTTATTACACATATATTAAATATTCATTATTTTATTCGTATTCAAAACCTAAACAACTCAATTTAGCACATGAAAATGGCGCTATATTAAAATTGGTATGCAATGAATACGTACGCATGCGTAAGTTTTTTTATATAATTACCATATTGGTATAATATTATTATTGCAAGCTAATGCTTGCAATGAAAACCTACTTTTAAAAGATGACATATTCCTTCGTGTAACCTATGCGCTTCATATTTATTCGCCTTTCTTCACAAAAATATAACCCAAAGAGAATCTAATCAACGAGCTTTATGTTCTTAACCTCTCGGAGGAACAAATTATTTTTTCAAAAGTTTTGAACATGATTCTCTATCATTGATAATTATATTTTTTTATTTGCTAGAAATGTATCGGTCTACCGAGCTAGAAGTTGAAAAAAAAGTGGCAAAATAATCAATTTCGTTATTTTGCGCACAGTAAACTAGCATTAAAATATACTTTTCGAGCAACTGTATTGAAAAATAATAAAAATTACCAAAGCATCGCAAACAAAGATTTTGTTAATGAGTTTCCAGAAGGCTCGAGTTTCCATGCAAACGTAGTTCCGCTTTAATATAAAAACTACATGCCGGATTAAATCCAAAGTTTGTAAATAAAATGAGTAGACACATATCAATGTTTGTAATAGTTTTCATTAGGGTTTGTCAAGTCTCGAGGTTTTGAAAGTCTCGGGCCTCGAGATGTCTCGAGCTAAATTTCCCGGGACATTCGAGACATTCGAGACATAAAGTAAGGAATTAATTTTGACGTTTTTCATGATACATTTTTTTATAAAACAGGTACCTATATGGTAAATCTAAATTATACTTAACGGAAATTGACAAATTAGGTGAAAAACATTAGGTGATTGATACACTGTACATACTGTGATGTAAAATCATCCGAAAGGAAGGGTGCTTGAAAGGATATATTGAGTCACAAACAATCATATTTTTATAATGTTAGTAAGATAAATAACTGCCTTGAAAATTGTTTTAATATTTGTTCCAATCCCAGGGTACCATGAAAAATACTCAAGTAGGTGTAGGTAGGTGTTTGCCTCCAAATATCAATGTTTATATCATTGGTGTGTTCCGGCATGAAGATAAGATAGCCAGATCCCCATTGCGTTGGGGAATCTTGGTAAGCCCGTTTCATCTTCGGCATCATCGTCACATTACCATCACGTGAGATGATGTCAAGGGCTTACGAATTGTGAATAATAAAAATAAAACTTGTGTGTAGAGATGTTGTGGTACGGAATCCTCGATGCGCGAGTTCGGCTCGCACTTAGCCGGGTATAGTAATATTGGTAATACACACTAAAGCACAAAAGTAGTCAGTGTAATCAAGTGAGCAACGCATAAGGAATACTAAACCACTTTTATGCGCAAGAGTGCGAATCCTAAATCGTAAAATGCCCGAGTCCAGTGGGTCACACGTGTGATCTTCCGCGTTTGTTACACAGCTAAAGAAAAGTGTATTAAATACTTTGGATAACATAAACAGAAAAAACCGGCTAAGTGCGAGTCGGACTCGCTAACGAGGGGATCCGTACCAATGTACAGAATTAAAAAAAAAAACACATTTCTTGTATTCTTGCATAATTTTAAATTTTATGTTTATTATTTGATGTTAAAGAGAGACAATGGTGTCGATTCGGTGTAACACGATTAAACTTATTTGACAGGACTAAACTAAATTTAAGCATTCTATCCTTGTCTTTTCGGTACAGAAAGTAAAAGACAGAATGTGTAAATTTAGTTTAATCCTGTCAATTAAGTTAAGTCGTGTAACACCGAATCGACACCATTAAAAATACAAATTTAGTGAAAATTTCAACTGTCTTCTATTACAGTTAATGAGTACTGAGACTGACAGACAGACAGATGGACGGATGGACAGCGGAGGTTTAGTAATATGGCCCCGTTGGCACCCTTTGAGTACGGAACCCTAAAAATAATAAGACAACTTTTTGTTACGAGAAAAATGACAAAAAATCCAAATTTTGTTTTTTTATACTGTCGTAAAATAAAAACAACCAAGTGCTTGCCGGACCACGCATAGTGTAGGACGTGGTATAGGGTTCCGGGGATTTAGTTTTAAAACTGTACCTACACGAGGCACACATAAATTTATTTTTCAACCGACTTCAAAAAGAGGACGTTCTCAATTCGACTGTATGTTCTTTTTTGTATGTTTGTTACGCGATTAAACCGATTTTCATTTATTTTTTTTTCTCCGAACGAACATACTCCCAAGGGGGGGTCCCATTGTCACCAAGTCAGGATCTGATGATAAGATCCCAGGGAAATCGAAGGCAACCCTCAAATTTTATAGGCACGTATTACATGTTTCATTTCATACTTTTGAGTGAATTTCATTTTGAACTCGGTTTTAGATTTTTTTTAAACTTTTATTACTTTCTCGACCCCGTAGTACTGCACGTACAAACGTAAGGTAGACAAAGAATTGTTCTCGGAAAAAAAAAATTGTCCCAATTTTTGTGAAAATGTGTTCTTTATAATGATATAGTATACATCAGGCGAGATGATGCCAAGGGCTTAACAACTGTGGATTAAAAAAATAATTTTCTTATTTTTGTGAAGTCTAGCATCAGTATTTCTTATAATTTAAAATCCCATAATTTTTAAGTTGGCAAGTGGACACAGAAACCACCACTTTGTATCTTAATATTTCAACATTTAATTATAATTTAGAAACGTTTAATTAATTTATAAACGTTGTGCATACTTTCTCACGCAGCCTTCATGTCCTTGTATACATAAATCAGCATTAAAACACACTTACCTTGTACCAAAGAAAAGAGATGTGTCCGACTTGACGAAATTATTATAATCTGGGTTTGTATGGGAGGTACCTTATTACGATTTTTTATGGAATAATGAACTAGCCAGTGTAGTAGGCCTTATTAAGTTCACGAAGTTTCATTAAAATCGTTGAAGATATTTTTGAGAAAAAAATAACATTACACCACACTTACCTAGTAGCAAAGAAAAGAGATGGAAATTATTTATAATCTGGGTTTGTATGGGAGGTACCTCATTACGATTTTTTATGGAATAATGAAACTACCCAATGTAGTAGGCCTTATTAATTAAGTTCACAACGTTTCATTAAAATCGTTAGAGATATGTTTTATTTTTAAGAAAAAAAATTACGAAGGACCTTGATTTGGATGTTAAAGTACCATCTTCTGATTTTTCCTGGATTTAATGAACATCACCGTACAGTACTTAGGCAGTTTGCGAAGTACATGTTTTTGACGACTGTCATCATCTCTGGCTGAAAATTTGTTTACTATCTTTTTTGCAACATCTTTAACATACTTTTTAATATACGATTAGAACAGATTGCCGTTGAGGCAGTAAAGCCCACGAGCGCACACCGGAAAACGTAGTGTAGGCAGGCCTCAGTAGATCGATGACCTGGTGAAGGTCGCGGGAAGCCGCTGGATGCGAGCAGCGCAGAACCGGTCGTCGTAAAAATCCTTGGGGGAGGACTATGCCCAGCAGTGGACGTCCTTCGGCTGATATGATAAGGATGGCGAAGATTTATTATGTGGGCTATTTGAAGGGAAACAAGTGGTCTTCCATCACAACATTTCCCTCGCTTATTTTGGATAGCTTAACTCGCTGGGCGATTTTCAGTAAAAAAATACCATGGTTTTTTTCAAGCCTTAAAAATCAAGTAAGGAAAATTAAAAAAACTGACAGAAGTGAAAACTTTTTACAGTTTTATAAGTTTTGACCTTGCGAATGTTCCTGCTAAGGTGTCGGTTACGTTACGTGGTTACAGTGTCGCGAGTTCAGTGGTTTTTCCCATCTCAAATACAATTTTATAAGTTTTGACCCTGCGAGTGTTCCTGGTAAGGTGTCAGTTACGTTACATGGTTACAGTATCGCGTGTTCAATGGTTTTTTCCCATCTCAAAAAACACAACGCGCCTAAAAAAGTTTTCACTTCAAAAAAATTGCAGGATATATCAATAAATGTATCACTAATTTTAATTTCGGTCAATTTTGAGTGCGTCGGTGGCGTAACGGCTAGGGCCGCCGCCTGCTGTCCGGGCGGTCGTGCTTCGAATCCTGCAACGTACCAATGTGATTTCGAATTTAGATTTCATATGTACGTTTATCCGTCGCTCTTACGGTGAAGGAAACCATCGTGAGGAAACCTGCACACGCCTGCGGAAAAACTCGCAGGTTGTTTGTGAAGTCGACCAATCCGCACTGGGTCGCGTGGTCGACTAAGGCCCGATCGCCCTAATTCAGGGTAGACTCAATCCCCTCGGTGGGCACGTATATGAGCTGATATGATGAACTTAAATTTCATACAAATCCGAACACACACACACACACAGAGTCATTTTTTTACTATTTGTGTAAGACAATCGATTCCCAATAAAATCCTAACGTCTTTTATGCCATCACAATTTATAAACAGAAAGTAGAAACTTAGATAGCATATCTAACGGATGTATTACATCAGTCAGTATAATTGATTATAATCCTAAGTACGATAGCTATTGGATACATAGTAAGTTAACAATTGAGCAACCTTTATAATAAAAGGGACAAGTCCTTGAAGGCGCAACGAAAGTAGAGCATCGGGACATTCCTACTGAGTCAAATTTCAAGACACCGTACCAAAAGCAACCTTAGCTGGCTGTAATTAAATCCGATGATGTTATTTAATCGTACAGTATCCGAAACATGACTTTTATACTTTCCTTCAATGATTGGGATTTTTAAAGAGGAGATTGAAGTTGAAAAGTTTAATAGCTAGGTTTTATTTCCAATTAATCTATCCATAAGATTAATAATTTTCGAAAAACCTAAAAGCTTTATGGTACAAGCTTTCATTTGAAAAGAGTTCTTATGCTCAAAAGCCGAATGTAACACGGTTCCAAATTCAAAAATTCTATTAAAATTAAAGAATGAATGCTTTTTATTATGACATGGCCTTTTGCAGCTGAAACTTTAAATTTAAAAAAAAATACTTTTAGTTTCTTTTTTTATGACATGGCCCTTTTACAGCCAAAGATTATACTTTTTTTCTTTATTTAAATTTTGACATTTTATCTTTGAAAAGGATTTTTATTATTACTTAAGTATTGTTGTCTTGTATCATTATTTTATTCCAAAACATGGCCCCTTAACAGCTGAAATAATTAAAATTTTACTTATTTTTAATTATATTCTTTTATGATGACCTGTGCACAACCATGTGTTTTTTTTTCTGTTTCTCTCTGTGGTGATACTATCTGAACTGAACTTTAGTGTTATTAAGATAGGATGACGTAACCAAATAAATAAATAAATGATTCTGAGACCATGATTCCACCTCAAAATTTCATCATCAGATCAACTTCAAAATACCCACCAAAAAGATCTATTGTCGCCGGGAATACGTCTTCATTCCAAATTTCAGATCAATCGGACCCGTGAAAGTCGCTCTAAAATCGATCACAACATTTGAACTAAACAAACATACATACAAGTACATACATACAAAGTAAAAGCTTTTAATAAAAATCCTGACTGCGCGTATTCAAAGTAGTACCAAATTACTTAGCTTCCTTTATGCCAAAATCCGAATCTTTTAACCGAAATTAGTAACTAAGTAACCGACATAGCTCACAGAATCGTTAAACTGAAGTGGCAGTGGGCAGGGCACATAGCTCGTAGAACAGATGGCCGTTGGGGTAGTAAAATTCTCGAGTGGCGACCGTGCACAGGAAAACGTAGCGAAGGAAGGCCTCCCACGCGGTGGACCGACGACCTGGTGAAGATCGCGGGAAGCCGATGGATGCGGGCAGCGCAGGACCGGTCGTCGTAGAAATCCTTGGGGGAGGCCTTTGTCCAGCAGTGGACGATTTTCGGCTGATATGATGATGAAGTTGGCATTTGCAACACAATGCATTGTTTCTTTAGACGTTCCATTTTCAAATCACTTTACGTCACACTATGCTTTAATTGAAATGAAATTTATACAGTTCAAGCTATGCAAAACTCCTTAGTGAAATAATCTATTTTCTTATAAAATGATATGAAAACTTGGACGTTTTTCGGCTGATATTATGATGATGAGTAACTAAGTAGGTAATTTCAAACGTTAAAAGAAATGTTAATAAGATAAGATAAGATAACATTTATTCGACAAAAATACACACAGAAAACATAAAAATAATAAAAAAGGTACAAATAACACAAAGAAAAGTAGACAAATATGAGTAGGATACAGTTGTGAACATGCTATGTGCACTTTGCCGAACCGGCCCCGACTCAGCATAATGCTGCAAGCAGGGAGACCTACCTACTGCGCTGTTATTCTGCCGGTGCCGAGAGGAATCGTCGCGTGCGCCATCGCAGAGCAAATCATATTAATCATCAATCGCAAATCATCATTAATCGCCTGTAGGTTAGTTTTGGTATCGTTTTGTGTATGATACTAAAAAGATATTTCTTAAGATACTAACAGGATATTTTTAAGATACTAACGGGATATTTTTTAAGATACTAACAGAACATTTTTTAAGATACTAACAGGATATTTGTTTGGATACCCATTCATTTGGTACATCCTTAGTTATTTGGAACTGGTGTAATCTAGATGTAGGACTGCACAGCGCACAGCGCACAGTGGACTGTGGGAAACTGAACCCATTCTAATGGTGTAATTTATGGATCTCGGCTTTATACTCGTACTAGCCAACCCGCATTGGTTAAGATTCAATATCGTGTCGGACACGGAACCCTATTACAAATGTTATCAAATCAAAATTAATTTATAGTAAGTATTAATTCTAGAATTGAGATGGCGAAATTTATTGTTTTTCAATACTGTTGCTCGAAAAGCGGTACTTTATGTGCCAGTTTACAGTGCGCAAAATCGATTTTATCACACACGTGCGATTTGCTTTGCCGGTTTTTATTTTATTTCTAGCAGTCTGTATACTGACTGACTGTTCTATCAACGCACACCTTGAAACACTGGACGGATCGGGCTGAAATTTGGCATACATATAGCAATTATGACGTTAAGATAGGGTTTTGGAAATTCCCACAGGTACGGTAATAAACGGAACCTACGCGGGTGAAGCCGTGAGCCACAGCTAGTGAAAATTAAATGATCAAAGATAAAGAATCTTCTTTCATACTATTGAAAGGAGAGTTTTAAAGGAGATGATCTTTGTGAAGTAAGAGATTAAATACCACGGCGGTGGCCTGTATCAGAAAGATACTGATTTATGATTCGAGGCGACATCACACCAAGAATTCTCACATCATCTGTGAAAATTTCAACTGTCTAGCTATCATGGTTCATGAAATACAGCCTGGTGACAGACGGACAGACGGACGGACAGCGAAATCTTAGTAAAAGGGTCCCGTTTTTACCTTTTGGGTACGGAACCCTAAAAACAAAGTGAGGTACAGTTATATACATGAGAGGCAGTCCTCAGAAATTGAAAATGAGCCACAAATCGCGTAAAATGAACTTTGGTTGCCAAAACCTCGATAGGTATGTACCGTAATGTACCCATGTATTTTGTTTTTCTGTTAATGTCCTTTTTTATTTTACCTGTTTTCTTTTGCAGCCCGGGCTTACAAATGTCACTCGTTTGCCATTTACCTGTTTATCACCCTTGTATCACAAATAACTACTACTGAGTAAGTACGTACATTAAAAACACATGATTGGTAAGCTCATCTCACCTGGCTTCATCTCACCTGATGTTAATGATAATGATCGAGAGTGCGCGGTGCGCGAGCCGCAAGCGGCTTGCCATCGATGGTGCGCGGTGGGCGAGCCGCGAGCGGGTCGCCATCAATGTGGTACAGTGTGGGCTTTTTTTGGTTACAAACCTTCCCTAGCGCGCGCTTGTTATCAATTCACGAAAGTTTCATCGTAATCGGTCGAGCCGAACGAACAGTTTTTTTTTTATTTTTTTTTATTGAACTTTAAAGAACAAGGTTATAACATTAACACCTTGAATTGTAAACAACTGCACTAGTCGATGAAACTGTGTCGCAGTTATTTACGCCCATTCCGGTTGTTGAGGAAGTTCATAACTACAATATATTTTAATCAAATAAAGAAATATATACAGGGTGGGAAGGAGTATACCGACAGATTTTAACCATGGATTCCTGGTGGTATTATGAGTAAATAATGTTATATCAACATGGGTCTAAAACTGCCTTATTGACTTACTTAATTTCTGGAACAAAAAAATCAATTAACGATAGTAATCCCTTGTGAACGAAACCTTAGTCTAAAGAGTGAAAAAGAAAACGTCACACTTCACGAACGACTCCGACAACATACGATAAACGACGAGTGAAGTCAACGTCAGTATGATACTTTGAGGCAACAAACGTCAGATAAGATTAAGTCATATTATTAGGGCGTGTTACCCTTGAGATTTTTTGAACTAGTGAATTATTTAAAAACTTAATATCTCGAAAATTAGGCTTTACTGGCCCATGTTTATATATCTTTTTTTTTTGTCTAAATAGGCATTAGAATCTTTGGTTAAAATCTGTCGGTATACTCCTTCCCACCCTGTATAAGAAGACTAGACATGTAGGTTCAGTGAACTTTTATCTATTAACCTATTTTCTACTTATTGCACCCAAAAGTGTAAAGGCCTTGATATTAGCTAAACAAAAGTGCTAGTGCGGCTACTGTTTACAAATGTTCAGTTGCTAATGAGTATTAATGAAAGATAATTAAGAACAGAAAAGAATGATGTGGTAGGTATGGTATGGTATGGTATGGTATGGTATAGAATAATCAGAGTTATACAGGGTGTCCAAACCCATGGAGAGAGTGTCCCTTTTAGGATCCCGTAGTCAACTAGTTTCGCTGTGTCCGTCTGTCTGTCTGTACATATCACACCCGTCGGAACGTATTGTTAAATAATTTTCGAAAAACCTAAAAACTTTTATGTACAAGCTTTTAATATTGCATTGTCACGCGTTATACATAAGCATACAAAATTTCAGCTGAATCGGAAACTGGGAGTGGGTCAAATTTAACTTGCAAGATTTTACCCGAACAAACATACCTACAAACTTTGCAAGTTAAATGAAAGCTTTTAAAAATCGCTCGCCTTGGCCGGGAAAATAAACAAAACTATATTTAAAGTTTTTTTAAGACTCCAGAGCAAAAATTCCAAAAAATGGAATCCTTATAGTTTCGTTATATATACTGTGGTTTCGTTATGGCCGTCCGTCTGTCTGTCTGTGTGTCCGTATGTCATGTCAATTTTCTCTGCCATTGTTAGACCTAACAGGTTTCTTTAAACACATTTTTAATTAAAGTGGAATTTACAAAATACTGAGCTTTAAAATGATGCTTTTCGTGCATTAGTATTAAGTATTGGTCTTAAAATTCAGAAAAATACAGATACTACATATTAGTAAAATGAGCATCATCATCATCATCATATCAGCCGACGGTCGTCCACTGCTGGACATAGGGCTCCCCCAAGGATTTCCATGACGACCGGTTCTGCGCTGCCCGCATCCAACGGCTTCTTGCGACCTTCACCAGGTCATCGGTCCACCGAGTGGGAGGCCTACCTACGCTACGTTTTCCGGTGCACGGTCGCCACTCGAGAACTTTACTGCTCCAACGGCCATCTGTTCCATGAGCTATGTGCCCCGCCCACTGCAACTTAAGTTTAGCAATTCTGAGAACTATGTCGGTTACTTTGGTTCTCCTACGGATCTCCTCGTTTCTGATTCGATCAGGCAGAGAAACTCCGAGCAAAGCACGCTTCAGTGCCCTTTGGGTTACCTTGAGCCTTCATAAGAGGCCCATAGTAAGCGACCATGTCTCAGTTCCGTATGTCATCACTGGCAACACACACTGGTCGAAGACCTTAGTCTTGAGACACTGCAGTATTTGGGACGTAAAGATATTGCGAAGCTTCCCGAACGCTGCCCAGCCGAGTTGGATTTGACAAATTGATCTCTTTCTTGAAGTTGGACCTACCTAACTGGACTGTTTTTCCCAGCTACACATATTCGGTAACAACTTCGAGTGTAGAGCCTGATGCAACCTTCAGAGGAGTAGATATGACTGCATTTAGCCTATTCAAATAAAGACTAGGGTGTTTTAGTAGAAATAACGATTATAATATGTATTACGTTTTAATGCGACGATAATATTGTGATGGTGGAAAAAGTTTATCAACATTTTTGTGGATACTTTTAAAAGTTTAGGTTCGTATCAACAGAAACATCGAAGCGTAAAATGAGCAAATGAAAATAATTTTGGTGATGAAACAAGACCCCTCTCCCATACAAGTGAAAATTGTTTTTGATTCCTTATCTATGATATCTGTAGGTGTGAAATTTTGTAGGGTGTATTTTAAACTAGCCGTACGCCCGCGGCTACGCCTGCGTTGTTTTCGATTTTCCCGTGGGAATAAGACGTTTTCCCCGGGTAAAAAGTAATCTATGTTCTATTCCAGGGCCTAACCTATATGTATGCCAAATTTCATTTCGATCCGCCCCGTGGTTGAAGCGTGAAAGAGTAACAAACATCCATACATACATCCATACGTTCATACATACAAAGTTTCACATTTATAATATTAGTAGGATCTTATTATCATCATCATATTAGCCAAAAGATATCCACTGCTGGACAAAGGATTTCCACAACGACCTGTTCTGCGCTGCCGCATCCGGCAGCTCCCCGCCATCAGTTCATCGGTCCACTATCGGCCTACCTACGCTACGTTTACCGGTGCGCGGTCACCACTCGACAAAGATAATTAAGATTTTTTTTTGTAAATCTGAAAAATTAGGGGTGCCTCTCATACACCCCTTCATCATCATCATCATCATATCAGCCACAAATCGTCCACTGCTACGTATGGTAATACACCCCTTATGTGGTATTATTTCAATGGTCTGTTCTAAATAAAATAGTTCTTTCTAACAACGCATTTTTGTCAGATGTGCCGGTGCCGTTCCCAAGATCATCTTCATCATCATCATCATATCAGCCGAAAATCGTCCACTGCTAGACAAAGGCCTCCCCCAAGGATTTCCACGACGACCGGTCCTGCGCTGCCCGGGCTGCGCAAGATCAGCTTAACAAAGTAAAAAAAGAGTTGAAATATTCGTGTCCCTGGTGTTTCTAAACTAAACAAAAACGAGTTAAGGGTATCCTGAGACAAACAGTTTTCAAGTAATGACTCCGAACATCTACAAGATGCTTGGTCCGACACGCACTTGGCCGATTTTTTCATATTCCACTGAATACAAATCAGTTTCAGCGGCCAGTTCATTTAAGTTATAACTTATATGATTTTTAATTGACTTTAACACTCTTACTGCCGTGGGGTCCGCCGGCGGGTCCCATGATTTTGGCCTCTTGTTCAATAAACTCTACATGCAGATCGTGTAGACCGCGAGTATACATACAGGACTCTATTATGAATTAATTGGAATAAACTCCAAAAAGTAAAAAAAATACATGCGGCCCCTTAGCTTTTAATGACAACAGGCAAACTGCGAAGGTATCAAATATTTGGGATCGCGACTTATTATGTTTTTTATACTCAATTTACTAAAAGTATAGGTATAGTATAGTTTTATAGTTAAAATCCTTGACAGCCATTCAGCGGGAAAATACAGCTAGTGTTGTCCCGGGGTTATAGTGTTGTCCCGGGGATGACGAGGGACGGGTTATACGGTTACACGTAGCCCGTGTCACGGGGAAAGACATAAGCTACATAGGATATAGGCTATTGAAACGGGAAAATAGCATAATCTGATGCAGTTCCTGAGGGAACTAAAAAAATACTCGATTGATGTGATTTTTTTCACAGAGATGGTTGAGTAGGTGGGAAACGACATAATTTACTAATCACCCTTAAATACAGTCATAAAAACGATGTCCACGCGGGCGGAGGCGCGGGAAAAAGCTAGTAAATAATAAAATTAAAACAAAATTAATATTTAAGGGAGGCTCCCATACAACTTTATAGATAACTAGCTGATTCCCGCGGCTTCACCCGCGTGGACCACATTTCTATGACTTTTCGAGAGTGCGCAGTGCGCGAGCCGCAAGCGGCTCGCGAGCGTGGTAAAAAGTAGCCTATGTCTTAACCCAGGTCCTAATCTGTCTACCTACCAAATTTCAGCCAAATCCGTTCAGTAGTTTTTGCGGGAAAGTGTAACAGACAGACAGACAGAGTTACTTTCGCATTTATAATATTATAGTAGGGATGGTACGGAACCCTTAATGCGCGAGTCTGACTCGCACTTGGCCGGTTTTTACCTTACGCTGTGGCAATAAATAAGATGATCTGTGGAGCTAGCAAACGCACTAAGATCAAGATCTTGAATGAACTAAGCACTGTTTATTTTGGTTGCAATTGTGTTAATTTCATTAGGACCTGTTATAAGATAGTGCAGTGCGTCCCATTGAGAGAATAATAAAACTGTGACACTGGCACAAAACACGAATAACATTGTACTTTACACGATTTTATTTATTTAGTTGTATAATATGCAACGCCTCCAAAGGCCTCCCCCAAGGATTTCCACGACGACCGGTCCTGCGCTGCCCGCATCCATCGGCTTCCCACGACCTTCACCAGGTCATCGGTCCACCGCGTGGGAGGCCTGCCTACGCTACGTTTTCCGGTGCGCGGTCGCCACTCGAGAACTTTACTGCCCCATCGGCCATCTGTTCTACGAGCTATGTGCCCTGCCCACTGCCACTTCAGTTTAGCGATTCTGTGAGCTATGTCGGTTACTTTAGTTCTCCTGCGGATCTCCTCGTTTCTGATTCGATCACGCAGAGAAACACCGAGCATAGCACGCTCCATTGCCCTTTGGGTGACCTTGAGCCTTCTTATGAGGCCCATAGTAAGCGACCATGTCTCAGTTCCGTAAGTCATCACTGGCAACACACACTGGTCAAAGACCTTAGTCTTGAGACACTGTGGTAATTTGGGACGTGAAGATATTGCGAAGCTTCCCGAACGCTGCCCAGCCGAGTTGGATTCGTCGATTGACCTCTTTCTTGAAGTTGGAACTACCTAGCTGGACTGTTTGTCCCAGGTATACATATTCGTCAACAACTTCCAGTGTAGAGTCTCCAACCTTTAGAGGAGTGGGTGCGACACGGACATTTAACATTATTTTCGTCTTGTCCATGTTCATTTTAAGACCCACTTGTTGAGAGACCTTACTGAGGCCATCGAGCATTGTGCTTAGGTCTTCCATAGTCTCAGCCATGACCACGATATCGTCAGCGAATCGGAGGTGGGATATGTACTCGCCGTTGATATTGATGCCGAGTCCACCCCAGTCCAGAAGCTTAAAAACATCTTCCAGGGCGGCGGTGAACAGTTTCGGAGATATAACGTCTCCCTGTCTCACCCCTCGCTGCAACTGGATAGGTTTCGAGTTCTGGTCCTGGAGGCGAACCGACATGGTGGCGTTTTCATACAGACACTTCAACACCTCGATGTATCGATGGTCAATTTGGCACCGCTGGAGAGACTGTAGCACAGCCCAGGTTTCGACTGAATCAAAGGCCTTCTCATAGTCCACAAACGCCAAGCATAGTGGCTGATTGTACTCTTCGGTCTTCTGTATAATCTGCCGCAGCGTATGTATGTGGTCTATGGTACTAAAGCCTTTTCGGAAACCGGCTTGTTCGGGAGGCTGGAAGTCGTCAAACCTACGTGCGAGACGATTCGTAATGACTCTCGAAAACAGCTTGTAGACATGGCTCAGAAGTGAGATGGGTCTGTAGTTCTTCAGCAGGGTGTTGTCACCCTTTTTGAAAAAAAGCACGACCACACTTCTGTGCCATGCCTTAGGCGTTTGTCCCTCGAGTATAACGGAATTAAATAACTTCTGAAGAGCTTTTAGTACCGGTGATCCACCTGCTTTTAGAAGTTCAGCCGTAATTCCATCATCGCCCGGTGCCTTGTTGTTCTTGAGCTGTTTGAGAGCCATTCTAATCTCGTACAGGCTGACGTCCGGGATATCTTCGGTATAGTGTCGGGTTAGTCTGGCTCTTGGGTCTTCAGCCAGATCGCTGACAGGCAAACGTGTGGTCTTGTACAATTGTCCATAGAACTTCTCAACTTCTTCCAGCAACTCAGTCTTAGACGATATGGTCCTGCCGTCCTCAGTCTTCAGCTTGGTCAGTTGGCTTTGTCCAACAGACAGATCTCTCGCGAACACTTTTGAGCCTTTATTGTGCTCAATCGCCTCTTTAATACAATTTGTATTATATTGGCGTAAATCGCGAGTTAGGGACTTAGAGATCTGCCTGTTTAGTTGCCAATACTGAGTAGCGTCTTCAGAGGACTGCAAAACCAATCTGCGTCTTTCTTCCATGAGGTTGCTGGTGAAGTCGGAGATTTTTTTGTTTCTGTTTGAACGGCGAGTTTTAAAAATCTTAGACCCGACCGTTTGAACAATTTCCACGAACCTGTCATTATAATCGTCCACATTCTCGCAGTCTGCTAGGCATTCGAAACGATTGTGCAACTCGAGCTGAAAGCTCTCGGGGTTTTGGAGCTGGATGGGCGCTGGTCGGAGCGTAGACTTCATCAGTCGACATCTTTCTAGCTTGGTCTTTAGATTCAATGTGCCTCTGACCATCCGGTGATCGCTTCCTGTTTTGATTGAATTGATCACGGAGACATCATTGAATATTTGCTTCCTTGTCGACAAGATGAAGTCTATCTCGTTTTTTGTTACGCCATTGGGATGCAACCATGTCCACTTCCGCTGTTTTGACTTTTTAAAGAAGGAGTTCATCATTAAGAGGCTCTCCTTCTCCATAAAGTCGGCCAACATCTGGCCACGTGCATTTCTTACTCCATATCCAAATTGCCCCACTCTCAGCTCACCATCGCTTCGTTTGCCCAGTTTCGCGTTAAAGTCCCCCATAACAACGGTATAATGCCTTTGTCCAGCAGTGGACGATTTGTGGCTGATATGATGATGATGATGTATAATATGGCAGGTTTCCTCAAGATGCTTTCCTTCACGTTAACGTACATATGAAATCGAAATTCGAAAACACATTGGTACGTGGCGGGATTCGAACCACGACCTCCCGGACAGGAGGTAGCGGCCCTTGCCATTACGCCACCGACGCTCTCAAACCTGCGCACGCCTACGAAGAAACTCGAAGGTTGTGTGTGAAGTCGATTCTTGTGATTCACGGGATAGACAGTGGTTCCCTAGTTTTGCACTTTGTATCACCCGCGGTCACCTGTATAGCATTTTGATTTACACCTACGAAAGTGTGCAACGTGACCTTGATACACATCTGTAACGAGATGTGCAGATTTCCTCACATTTTCCTTCAAAGGTAATATATGTACCTACCTACCATAATATATCATAGGTAAAGCCAGGTGTAAAAAAACAAGATTAAAATTGTACGGAGTTTGGTACACAATTATTCAGTACCAAGTAAAGAAAAGAAAAGAAAAAACAAAAACCGACTTCCAATAATGTTTTTTTTTGTATGTTTGTTACGCGATATCTTCGCAGGTTGTGAACCGATTTTCATAATTCTTTTATTATTATCTATAGGATATGCTGCCAGGTTATTCCCATATAAATGTTATCAAAATCGGTGTAGAATTTTTTTAGAAAATTAACAAAAACCAAAAGTAATAATGCAAAATTGTATCAAGTGGTTGCGATGGAAGTCGGTTTTTTTGACGTGTTTTCTTATATAAATTGAGAATTTACTAAGATGAAATACGGTCGCATGCAGGGTCGTTAACCCGCCTGTGTGCACGAGCTTTTAGGTATACCCACGTAAAACCAGTTCCGTCCTGTCGCATCCCCAATATTTATGCCAATCGGCTCATCAAACGGAACGCCCAGCTGTTCGTGCGGTTGCGGTATAAATTACGATGACGATATGTATGAAAAAATAAAAGTTTAAAAAACTAAAAACCGACTTTACAACGAAATTCACTCAAATGTATGAAATAATATTAATATAGATAGATAAAACATTTATTCAAAGCTACATTAATTACAATTGATACACAAAAATAAAATAAAAAAACTTCTTATATCTAAGCTTAAATGTATAAAGAGGGTAGACTAAAATACTTAAATACACGACATTTAGCAACAATAACGAAATCAAAGGTGGGTACGAATTAAATTAGGGGCTTTAAATTAGGGACCTAAATTTATTTTTTAAGTCGGTACTAGCACACAGCTACTTACGTATCAAATGTTTTAGATTCGATGGCATTGATGACACCGACCTCAAAAAAAACTTTAAGCCCCTAATTTAATTCGTACCCACCTTTGATTTCGTTATTGTTGGTAAATGTCGTGTATTTAAGTATATTAATATTATTACATACATTTGAGTGAATTTCGTTTTAAAGTCGGTTTTTAGTTTTTTAAACTTTTATTTTGATTTTATTTATTTTTAGTGATAATGCTATTTATCTAATAACGTTAAACCCAATCACCCACTCGCCAATAGGAACCATCAAATCATAATACATGTGTTTCATCAGATACAGATTCCTGTGGCTTCCATCATCATCTCAACAGCATGAAAGTTAAGGAGTTAAAACTTCCATCATCAGCTCATCTGAATAACCTGAAAGAATATAACTATCGGTCTATACGTACCTACCTACGTAAAATATTTGAAGAATTATCCTCCAACTCCTAATCGTTAAGGAGTTGTACCTTCCTCCAACAGCTCATCAACATGAGATGATAACTACTAGACGAAAATACTTTCATTATTTTAGAAAACACAAGAAACACGTAAAACGTGCCTATAAAATTTGAGGGTTGCCCTCGATTTCCCTGGGATCCCATCATCAGATCCTGACTTGGTGACAATGTGACCCCCTCGAGAGTATACTCTTTCGAATAAAAAATATATTTTGAAAATCGATTCACAAACGGCGGAGATATCGCGTAACAAACATACAAAAAAAACAACATACAGTCGAATTGAGAACTTCGAGAAAGTCGGTTGAAAATGATATTATTTTAGAATGAAATTTGTTGTCATTTTTCCTGTATTCTGTACTAGATACAGAGTACTCAAGATTTTTTTTAACACCTGTACATAATTATATTATCATGGGGCACGGCAGGGCACCCCGCCAAGTGGAGCAAGTACGGCCGTACACCCTTTTCTCGAAGCAACTCAACGCTCTAATAATAATAATAATCTTTGTTAGGCACTGAAGAAACTGCCTGAATTTTATATTGCATTGTTTACGTAACGTAAACAGTTATATTTTAAATTACAACTTAGTGCCTATAGCGGTTTTTATAACATCGTAATTCGGAGTTTCGATATTTCGTCACTCACTCAGTCACTGATCATCAAAAGCATTGATCACCTCCAGGTGACTTAGACAGTTGATATTTGGCATAGAGATAGGTAGTTGGGAGTTTATAAAAGGAAAAGTCTGAAAACAGCAAATATTTACCCCTAAATAAATTTGAAATAGGGGTTGACAATATGTATGGAAGTCTATCATTAAGTAAGAGATATATAGTTGCACGATTATATTTATAGGCTTCTAATGTAGTCAGAAAAAATAATAAAAAACAAAGAAGTTTCAAGGAATGTCATTTTTTGGTAGGAATTACAAATGTCCTTAAAAACAATTTTTTGTAAAAAGTTCACCAAATCTTATGAGTCTCCCCTATAAACATATGTATTAGACTTTTCTAAAACCAATATTCAGCAAATTGCACCGTATTTCTCTTTCAAACATGCTGAGTAAAAAATAATACTTAAACTTATGATCAATACCTTTAACGCATATTTGTTGCCTGGAACTTTATTTCATCTCATTTATCAAGATATTTTTTTTAATTACGAAAATTTGGCCAATTTACCTAATTTTTTCCAAACCCCTATCAAATAAGTCTCGACAGTGCTTAAAAAATATGAGGACAATACATCCATGACAGTTGGAAATAATTTACATACACACAAATACATTTCGTGATTATCAAGTCGGATAAAATATCTTTATAAATGAGGTGAAATAAAGTTCTAGACAACAATGACGAGTAAAACATATTGTTCATAAGTTTAAGTATTATTATTTACTCAGTATATTTAAAAGAGTCCTACGGTGCGATTTGCTAAATATTGATTGATTGAGTACTGCCAGACTTGGCTCCACCTTAGATCTCATAAATTTTTAGGGCAGACTCAAGACTTGGCAATTTTTTTACATTAAATGATTTTGATGGGATTATTGTTGACATAAGTATGATAGTATGAGTTGGTATACGTATGATGGCAAGTCCACGGTATTGTATAAGCCAATGTAATTTTCGACTCGCAATAAGTGTATGAAAATACATACATTGAAATTTGAAATTAAAATGCAACAGGGATGTAAAATTTTGACTCTGTCTTTTATTTTTTTGGGTATGGGTTCGCTCGCCGTACGGTCGAACGACATCGAAAGTGTCGTTACCGTGTCGCGCTTAGTATAACTAAAACTCGGAGACTATTGAACCGATATTTGTAAATTTTGTCTCCGATTTTTCGTAGTCCTACTAACTTTTCCTACTAGTAGGACCATAAGGGAGACCTATTCAAGATTCAAGATTATTTATTTGCATAAAACAGGTACATTGATAGATATTTCTGTCTGTCCTATTATGTGACTATAAAAAAGTAACTAATTATTTAATACCATCCTGTATTATTGTATGTGCGTAAAGGAGGCGGCCCAAAAGTAAGTGACCACAACGGAGTTAATGCTGCCATGCCGATGATTTTTTTGGTTTGTGTTTGTATGTTTTTTAAAGAAACAAAATAAAACCTAAAACTGTGATATAACAAATCAGGACAAAGGACAAAGGCCCTCAAGGATTTCCACGACAACCAGACAATCGGTCCTGCGCAGCTCACATCCAGCGGCTTCCCGTACCTTCACCGTGTCGTCGGTCCACCGCGTAGGAGGCCTTCCTACGTTACGTCTTCCGGTAATCCCTGGGAGAGGCCTTTATCCAGCATTGGACGTCTTTCCGCTGATATGATGATGATGATTGTATCAAATCAGCCTTAAAAGAAGTCCAAGAAGTCTCTTTCCAATTCTTAATCGAAAACTTTTTTCTCTAAAATTACGGAATTTTAAGAAATTGATTTCACTAGGTACAAAATCAAAATTTCGTACAAAAATTACCAATCACAATATTTTATCTGATGGGAAACACGCAGCGCGCATGTGCTTAGCGTTACCAAGTCGCAATTATTGTATTTATTTTATTTTTATTTTTAAGGAAAACTAGATAATGTACGTTGGTACGCTATTTCCCGCAGCTTCACCTGCGTGGACAACATTTCTATGACTTTCCGAGGGTGCGCAGTACGGAAAATAAAAGCCTGTGTTAATCCAGGTCCTCATCTGTCTACCTACCAAATTTCAGCCAAATGCGTTCAATAGTTTTTGTGTGAAAGAGTAACAAACATGAACTTTCGCCTTTATAATATTACTAGCTTTTTCTGGCTGCTTCGCCCGCGTGGACATCGTTTTTATGACTGTCTTTAAGGGTGATTAGTAAATTATGTCGTTTCCTACCTACTCAACCGTCTCTGTGCAAAAAATCACAACAATCCGTTGTTCCGAAGCGATAAAAGAAATTAGCCAAAAAAGATTATTTTTTAGTTCCCTCAGGAACTGCCTCAGATTATGCTACTTTTCCAGGATAAAAGTAGCATATGTCCTTCACCGTGACACAGGCTACCTGCATGCAAAATTTTTACAAGATTAGTTGAGGTGTAGAAGCGCGAAAAGGTAGCAAACAAACATAATATAAACAAACACATTTTCACATTTACAATATTATGTAAGGATAGTAGGATAGGATAAAAAATAGCGAGTAAAGACTAATAATTAGGTATTCATTTGGTGTGAAGTGGTGAAGAATGCGGGCGAATGATGCGGGCAGCGCAGGGCCGGTCGTCGTGGAAATCCTTGAGGGAGGCCTTTGTCCAGCAGTGAACGTTTTTCGGCTGATATGATGATGATGATGGTGTTAGGTATACTCGAACTATACAAGTATACGCATCTCATTAACTATAATAGAACTACTTGTGCCCTGAGAACCTACGTAGATTTATTTACCTAATGACATTGCCTAACAAAAGTGAAACCACATCAACAAATTCTAGACCTACCTCGACCCACCACAAACTGTTGTCCACCGCTACCCACTGCTATCTCCTGTATCAATCGATACTTGTCTTACTCCAAATGTTAGCTGGCTACTGTTGCAGGCCCTTGTGCGGTGTCGCAAACGCGCGAAGTCCCACCCGAGGTGGGGTATGCACAGCCTTATATAAGTCCTTACATACAACCAAGTCACATATTATGACCAGTAGTGCCCAAGAAGTGAAGCTATTGCTCCAAATATTGCTGCGATTAATATTATTTCAGTAGTGCAGTGTTTGTGTCGTAAACATGAGAGGACTTGTAAGTGTTTTTGGTTTTATCATGTGGTCTGACTATAGGACAATGTTGTTTAGAAAAATAATATAAGTTTTAAAATTATAAGATTGACGGGCCGCAGTTTTTTAATAAACATGTGAAAATCGAGTGAGATTCGCGCCCTGAGGGTTCTATACCACCCATGCGTTCTGTAAAGCGGCTCGCGTACCGCGCTCCTATTTTTTTAACTGTCGATAATATACTTACGTCCCAATGACATATTCTGCCCGATAGAGGGAGCGTAGGCTCAGCAATAGGGTCATGTCGAGTCGGTTCCTTACACGGAATCCTAAAATCCCTACTAATCCCTACTATAATCCCTACTAATATTATAAATGTGAAAGTAACTCTGTCTGTCTGTTACGCTTTCCCGCAAAAACTACTGAACGGATTTGGCTGAAATTTGGTAGGTAGACAGATTAGGACCTGGATTAAGACATAGGCTACTTTTTACCACGCTCGCGAGCCGCTTGCGGCTCGCGCACTGCGCACCCTCGAAAAGTCATAGAAACGTCGTCCACGCGGGTGAAGCCGCGGGAAACAGCTAGTTAAATATAATCAGAATTTATTCGTTTGTGATAAAATTCAAAAGACAGTGGTAAAAGAAAACGTAGTTGTAATTCTTAAATAAATCAAATATATGCAGATGTTTCAAAACAAGTAAGTTTACAGAACGTTGATTTTACAGGGGTGATGTAAAATCTATTTTAGAGTTTATAAATAATATTTAAAAAACTTTTATTTACTTTGTGGCCCGATCGCCCTAATTCAGGGGAGGTTTTAGCCCCTCGGTGGGGACGTATATAATAAATAAATAAATATTCTGGGACAAATCACACATGGTAATCTGGCCCCAAAGTAGGATTCCCTATGTTATGGGAACCAGAGACTGATATAAATATGTTTAAATACATACTTAAATAGATATTTAACACCCAGACACAGAGCAAACAGTTGGTATAATGATTGATATAATGATTTACTTTCACATGTCTCAGTGTTTATAACTGATTGAGCAGAAATTTGGTATAAAGCCGTATTTCTGGTGACAACAGATCCTTTTGGTATTTTGAAGTCGATCTGATGATGAACTTTGTAGGTGGAATCAAGGTCCCAGGATCGTCTATTGTTTTCAGTAGATTACTACTATGCTCGTATTTAGAATTTGGTAACATGCATTATGGGGTATATACAAATAATGCGCGACTCGATAATGCATGACCTGTAAATGTACAGCCCCATAACTAGTATCATGGACTTGAATAATTATTCAATTATTGAAATACAAGCTTTTACCTAAAATAATTTTTAGAGTGTGCTTGTTTATCTTGTATTATGTCCTTCTGTTATACGGCGGTAACTTCGCTCTCGTCACGTCAGCAAAAATCTCCTGTAGTATCACCTGAAACCAATTAATATTAATCAAATTATAATTATTATTTTTTAAATCACAATATTTGGAAAGCCCGCTTACATCTTCGGCATCATCGTTACTTATCATCAGGTGAGTTGATGCCTTGGCATGGATGCCGAAGACGTAAGCGGGCTTACCAAGATTCCCCAACTCAGTTATTTCGTCTAATGGCTATTTTCAAAAGATAAAACGTACCTATGTCAAGTCTACAGCAAAAACATAAAAATTACATTTTCAACAAAGCATTTCAATTGGATCGAAAGCAACCAAACCCTTCTTTTTGAAAACAATTATAGTTACCTTTCCTCTTTTCGCTCATGTTTCCGGACGAACCTTGTATACAGGGTGCAACGTAAAATAGTACATATTTTTGAGGGGGGGAGGGCATTTGCTGAATTCGGAAAAAAAAATAACTTCCCATACCAATTTGGCGAGTCAGCTGATTGATTTGTATACGAAGTCAAATTTTCTTTTGTAATTCCAGTAAAGTTGTAGAACATTGGTTAATCAGTTTCATAAGTAGAAGTCTCCCTCAAAAACTATGCTTTATTTTACCTAGAAATATATATTTTTTAAAGGCATAATAATCATTCAGTCCGCAAAATAACTACTTGAGCGGCAAGATTTCATGATTGAGCGGCAGAAAAACATGTCTATAAGCAGCAACTCAACACTGTAGGAAGAGTGTGGTACGGGGAGTTCTAAATGGAAGCGGGAGCGAGCGAAGCGAGCTCGGACTTGCGGAGCACCCCGACTCGGATCCGTTAGGTTCGGAGACTGTGCGGGGAGGCGAGCTAAGCTCGCCTCCCCGCACAGTCGTAGTGTTAGGTTTAACATGAGAACACAGAAGTAGGAGCCCCGAAGGGGCTCCGTCGACCACTCAACACTGTAGGAAGAGTGTAGTACGGGGATGTTTAAAATAATTACAGCCATCCAGAATGACATAAATTGCTGATTGATTTTGAAATGTTTGCTGACCATGAGTTGCTGACCAATTAGCTATTTCTGCTGACCGATTAGCTATTTCTGCTGACCGATTATATTTTTCTGCTCACAGAAATAACAATACTATGCTAACCATTTAATTGACACCCTTTTACCTAACACCCTGTATAAGTACAACTCGACCGAGCTATGTTTGCACCTCGCCTCGCGTCGATGACGTCACACTGACGCTTAGGTACGGTCTGCAAAAAAGGATCCGCTATGACTTAAAAAAAGTAAACAAGTGGTTGTTAGATTTTTATTATAACAGCTCATATACGTCCCCACCGAGGGGCTCGAGCCTGCCCTGAATCAGGGCGATTAGGCCTTAGTCGACCACGCGGGCCCAGTGCGGGTTGGTCGACTTCACACACAACCTTCGAGTTTCTTCGCAGGCGTGTGCAGGTGCAGGTGTTCAGGTGTTCAGGTGTTAGATTTTACTTTGCAATTATTGTTTTTAACATTTTATTAAACATACGGACCGGAAAACGTAGTGTAGGCAGGCCTCCCACTCGGTGGACCGATGACCTGGTGAAGGTCGCGGAAAGCCGCTGGATGCGGGCAGCTCAGAACCGGTCGTCGTGGATATCCTTGGGGGGGCCTATGTCTAGCAGTGGACGTCCTTCGACTGATATGATGATGATGATGATGATGATTATACATAGGTACAAGGAATGTGCCGCATTCCAGCGAGGTGAAAACTTACCTTGGTGGAGTTGTACTTACTCCTATGCATAATATGTATGTTCTTATGTCTGTTTTTAACCGACTGTCAAAAAAGAGGGTAATGTCGAATGTACGTCCATACGTACATACCTTATGTATGTATGTTTCTTTGGCTTAGCCTGTAGTTTCAACGGCTTGATAAATTTTGTAGTGCACAGTGTTGTTACGCTTTTTAGTCTTGATCCCGTGTGTGATATATATATATATATATATATATATATATATATATATAGGCCTAATCGCCCTGATTCAGGGTAGGCTCGAGCCCCTCGGTGGGGACGTATATGAGCAGTAATGATGATATATATATATATATTAAAAACCAACTCCTTAAAAGCATAACAAGAGGGGGGTTATGCTTTTAAGGAGTTGGTTTTTAATTTAACTGATTCGGTTAATTAATTTCAAGCGGCTAAGGAGCAAATAAAATAGAAGGTTATGATTGTCCGATTTTCAGATAAACTGCTGAACCAATTTGGATGAAATTTTGAACTATTTACTAGTACTTACCTCCCTTACAAAAAAAATGTATATTTTTTTTCTAAAAATGGCGCTTAGGATGTTCCAAATTTTTGTCATCGACCTAAAACATTCTAAATGTCATACAGAACAAAAGTTTATAAGTCCAAATGGCGCTAAGTTTATATAGAAAATTTCTCAATCGAGAAATCTTACTAGCATCTGTAACTTGCCACCAGTGATGGTATGTCTAAAACCCTTAGAAAAACACATCGAAAGTTGTTTGTAATCTCAATTACATGCATACCTTTTGTTATCAAGAACTAATAAGTAGTCACCCTGTAAACAAACATACATATAATACAAACATTATATCATCATCATCATCATATCAGTCGAAAGACGTCCACTGCTGGACAAAGGCCTCTCCCAAGGATTTCCACGACGACCGGTCCTGCGCTGCCCGCACCCAGCGTCTTCCCACGACCTTCACCAGATCGTCGGTCCACCGCGTGGGAGGCCTGCCTGCTACGTCTTCCAGTGCGCGGTCGCCACTCGAGAATTTTATCGCCCCAACGGCCATCTGTTCTACAAGCTATGTGCCCCGCTCACTGCCACTTAACGCGATTCTTCCTAGGTATATCTTACTACCCGCGTGAATGTTATTCTGTGACTGTATTTAATGCTTCCATTTTCGGCATCATCGTTACTTACCATCAGGTGAGATGATGCCAACGGCTTACCAATTGTGAATTTTTAAAAAAAGTGGGTGAAAATGAGTATTTTCCAGATCTTTTGGTAACTATTTCAGGCCAACCTTTCAATCTTTGTGCAAACAACCTCAATATTGCTCCGTTGCAATTTGAATGAATTAAAAACAAACAAACTTACTTGCGCACTTCTAATACTGGAAAGGTTAAGGATATTCCATAAAATTGTTTATTCATGTCCAATTAATAAAAGTCATTAATATTATATTATAAATAACGTCAAAATAAAATACCTGCAATTAGGTAAATAAAATTGGCATAAATATTGGCTCGATAACATGGAAATATTGGGTCGGACGGAGGTTCCTTATTTCAAACGTAAACTCAACTCTACGAAATAGTCTGCAGTCATATGAATTCCAAACCACCAGAATAGATAAATTTTCTACTCATCATCATCATCATCATATCAGCCACAAATCGTCCACTGCTGGACAAAGGCCTCCCCCAAGGATTTCCACGACGACCGGTCCCGCGCTGTCCGCATCCATCGACTTCCCGCGACCTTCACCAGGTCATCGGTCCACCGCGTGGGAGGCCTGCCTACGCTACGTTTTCCGGTGCGCGGTCGCCACTCGAGAACTTTACTGCCCCATCGGCCATCTGTTCTACGAGCTATGTGCCCTGCCCACTGCCACTTCAGTTTAGCGATTCTGTGAAATTTTCTACTAAACGAATATTATTATTCATGTTCGTAATTGTATAGCTACTTACATAATAACTAAAACCTATCGTGCAATAGTCATGCCTACATAATATTTTAGGGTTCCGTGCACACAAAGCACACCCTGGACACTTCATACAATGGGCCAGCGATGACATTTCAAAAAACCAATGACGGAACAAACAAAATGGCGGCGAAATCCTATACGTTCGACAACCAAACTGTAACCAATCTGAATCAATCTGGGTGACGTGGGTGTGAGGTCGCAATCTAGAGAGCGGCAGGGAGTGTCCATACTGTATGTTACTAAATATATACTTTGCCCAAAGGCTGACCAACGGGATCCTTATTTTATACTAGTGGATGCCCGCAGCTTCGCCCGCACAGATCCCGATTTTTTCAGTTCTCGTGGGAGTTTAACAAAATCCTTTCTTAGCGGATGCCTAAGTCATAACATCTACCTGTATGCCAAATTTCAGCCCGACCCGTCCAGTGGTTTGGGCTGTGCGTTGATAGATCACTATGTCGGTCAGTCAGTCACCTTTGAGTTATATATATTTAGATTTTTATTCACAATTGGTAAGCCCTTGGCATCATCTCACCTGATGGTAAGTGACGATGTTGCCGAAGATGGAAGCGGGCTTACCAAGATATCCCAACGCCATGGAGAACTGGCTAGCTTATCTTCAAGCCGGAACACTCAATGTTGTTAACACTGATGTTTTGCGGCAAGACTTAGATAAGATTAGTAAGCCAGGCGGTCTAAGAAATTGCCCTAACACTTACCAAACCGAGTTTTACGCGTACAAGTTGACCCCACCGGAAATCGAAACTTACTTAGCTTCCGATATCTGCGTGTCTATCTGTCAGCGGGCTGTATTTCAATGAACCGTAATAGGTAGACATTGAAACTTTGAGAGTGTATATTTTTATTGCCGCTATAACAGCAAATAATAAAAATTTAAAAATAATTGAAGAGGGCTCCCATACAAGAAACATGTTTTTGAAGGCTTTTTTGTACTCTATCGTGAAAACGGTAAAACATACAAACATGAAACTATAGTTATGAAAACAAATAATAAAAAATGGCCAAGTAAGAGTCGTACTCGCGCTTAGTAGTCTGAACTGAACTAAATAAAAAAAAAACTCTGTCGCTCGCGTTTATGTCTTTTGTTTGTAATGTGTATAGGTATCATTGTCTTAATTGTGTGGAGAGGTATGGTGGTACAGAACCCTCGGAGTGCGAGTCGGACTCGCACTTGGCCGGCTTTTTTTGTTCTCTTATACATTCGAACCATGCGAGCTCGCGGCGCCCGTCGTCGTTCTACGACGCCTGCGCATACTGATTCGTCCTAATAGTAATCGTATCACGTTTGCAAGTAAAAGTGATACTGTTTTGGTCATTGTTTTCGAGGGTGAGTGAGAAGCTTATCGTTCAAGAGTTGCGACATCGCGATGGATAAGGATAGGTATACATAGTATCGGATTATAATCCGGATTTTTGTTGACTTCACATCATTATCTCTTTTTTTTATATACACAATTGGTAAACCCTTGGCATCATCTCACTTGCTGGTAAGTGACGATAATGCCAAAGATGGAAGCGGACTTACCAAGATTCCCCAACGCAATGGGGAACTGGCTAACTTGTCTTCATGCCGAAACACATCAATGTTGTCAACATTGATGTTTGGCGGCAAGACTTAGATAGGATGGTGGTGGTAGCTAACCAGGCGGGCTTAGAAAATGCCCTTACACCAACCGAACCGAGTCTTACAAAGTTTGACCCCGCCGGGAATCGAACCCGCGACCTCCAAGTGTGAAGCGAATGCACTAATCATTACGCCACGGAGGCTGTTAAATCTCTACAGTACTCTACCTTTACACTAACGAAGAACTGACATGCAAACTTCTTGTATTAAAAATTGTTTTTTTTTTCAAAAACGGCTTTAACGATTTGGTTGACATTTTGTATTTACATAGTGTTTTACTTTCCAATTAAGGGTCACCAAGAGGCTCGAGTTTCCATACAAACGTAGTTCCGCCTAAATACAAAAACAATATGATTGAATTCAAACTTTGCGAATGTAATGAGTAGACACATATCAATGTTTGTAATTAGTTTTCCATGTACTCACATAAAACGGAAAATACTAAGAGAAGTTTTAAACTTTCAGTACAAAACTATTTTAGCCTTCGTTTAGTTATGTTCAATTTACTACGATGGAAACTAATTACAAATATCGATATGTGTTTACTCAATATATTCGCAAAGTTAGAATTCAATCCGGCATTTAGTTTTTGTATTCAAGCGGAACTACGTTTGTATGGAAACTTGTGCCTCCTGCAGGCGTAGCATGAGGTCCATTTTGTCTACCCACTAATGTCAAATGTAGACTTCGAAGCGCGACAAAACGGTTGTATCTCGACACTGAGCATGGCCCTCGCGAGATAAGACTGGTCTCGCTCTCATCTGTCATTTGTAGAGAGTGTGTAGAGATTTTTATCTCGTGCCGAGCATGTACGCACCGGAATAGGCTTATTTTGACGTTTGATTGAAGACATATATGTCGGCACCCCCTTGAGGTATCGACAAACATCTAGCGACTGTTCATAGATTTTTTGTGTTTTATTATTGTTTTATCATCAAATAACAAATTAGGTAGGTACTTACTTTTTCCTTTGTTTAAGTCTCAGAAACTTGCACGAAAACCAACGGAGCCAGACAGTCCCTTCACCTCCAAAGAGCATATAATCACTACGTTTGCCCCCATCACAATTTTTTTTTTCATTTAATTTTTTTTCTAACAATAACAGTTGATTTTGTGTCAAATTATTACTTAATCAAGCAAATTTTCATATCTCGGTCTCTTTTTGGAAATACAAACCAAGCAATTTGCGAACAACAAAACAAAATTATATAAATATTTGTCGCCTATCAAACTGCTATGTCGCCGCGACTTTTTACTTTAAACCCTCTCTACTTGTAACGGCATGCTCGCACACGCGACAAAAGCCCATAGAAAGAGATAATTTTCTCTCGTCGCGCGCGACATATGTCTATGACCTCATGCTACGCCTGCTGGGGTTCGATCAACACACTAGCGCCGCCAATAGAAACATATATTATATATTTATACTTATGGACTTTAATCGCAATCATTGAGTAAAAAAATACCTATTTAAAAGTATTCTTATTGTTATTTCAGATCATCGTGTTGTGTTTGACAGCGTCAGTTCTTGCTGAACCCACAAAAGTCATTCAGAAACGAAGCGGGTATCTCGGGCACTACGGAGCGCCGCTTATAGGGCACGGACATGGGCTGGGCTATGCGGTGGGCCATGGACTAGGCTACAGCCATGGAGCCATAGTGGGCGCTGACGTGCACACGACGGTGACGAAACATATCGGCGTGCCTGTTCCCGCGCCGTACCCCGTAGCTGTTGATAGACCTGTCCCGTATCCTGTTAAGGTTAGTTTAAAACTACAAGTCCGTTAGTTAACTTCTTATTTTTTTATGGAAATCTAGATTATACAAATGTGTAAATGTAGATAGAGCATCGGTGGCGCAACGGTTAGGGCCGCTACCTCCTGTTTGGGAGGTTTTGGTTCGAATCCTGCCATGTACTAATGTATTTTCGAATTTCGATTTCATATGTATACGTTTATCCGACGCTCTTACGGTAAAGTAAAAACATCGTGAGGAAACCTGCACACGCCTGCGAAGAAACTCGCAAGTTGTGTGTGAAGTCGACCAACGCCCGATCGTCCTAATTCAGAGTAGGCTCGAGCCCCTCGGTAGGGACATATATGAGCTGATATGAAGAATGTGAAAATGATTTGTTTGTTACCTTTTCACGCTTCTTACCTCGACCAATATTGATGAACTATGGCATGCATGTAGCCTGTGTCACGGGGAAAGACATAGGCTCCTTTTTATCCCGTGATGCAATTTCTGAGGGAACTGAAAAAAAACCTTTTTTTTGTTGGTTACTTTACAATTGCAACGCAGAAAAGGTTTGTTGTGATATTGTGCACAGAGATGGTTGAGGGGGTGTAAAATAACATAGACTACTACACCTAGCCCGACATAGTTCCCAAGGGATCTAGGGAAATCTCATTTTCACGCTCGCGCATGTCGTGACAGAGCAAGGCATTGTCGTGATATTAGGCACGGACATAGACTAATTTGCATAGCCCTACATAGTTCCTAAGGGATCTAGGGAAAACTCATTTTCACGCTCGCGCATGTCGTAACAGAGCGAGGCATTGTCGTGATATTAAGCACAGACATAGACTAATTAGCATAGCCGTACATAGTTCCCAAGGGATCTAGGGAAAACTCATTTTCACGCTCGCGCATGTCGTAACAGAGCAAGGCATTGTCGTGATATTAAGCACAGACATAGACTAATTAGCATAGCCCTACATAGTTCCCAAGGGATCTAGGGAAATCTCATTTTTACGTTCGCGCATGTCTTGACAGAGCAAGGCATTGTCGTGATATTAGGCACGGACATAGACTAATTTGCATAGCCCTACATAGTTCCCAAGGAATCTAGGGAAAACTCATTTTCACGCTCGCGCATGTCGTGACAGAGCAAGGCATTGTCGTGATATTAGGCACGGACAAAGACTAATTTGCATAGCCCTACATAGTTCCCTAGGAATCTAGGGAAAACTCATTTTCACGCTCGCGCATGTCGTGACAGAGCAAGGCATTGTCGTGATATTAGGCACGGACAAAGACTAATTTGCATAGCCCTACATAGTTCCCAAGGGATCTAGGGAAAACTCATTTTCACGCTCGCGCATGTCGTAACAGAGCGAGGCATTGTCGTGATATTAAGCACAGACATAGACTAATTAGCATAGCCGTACATAGTTCCCAAGGGATCTAGGGAAAACTCATTTTTACGCTCGCGCATGTCTTGACAGAGCAAGTCATTGTCGTGATATTAGGCACGGACATAGACTAATTAGTATAGCCCTACATAATTCCCAAGGGATCTAGGGAAAACTCATTTTCACGCTCGCGCATGTCGTAACAGAGCAAGGCATTGTCGTGATATTAAGCACAGATATAGACTAATTTGCATAGCCCTACATAGTTGTAACTAATTTCCACCCTTTGGAATTTTTGCAATTACAATATTTGAGTGGGTCGGAAGTCATCATTAGCATAGCCCCCGAAGATCTGAAGAAAACTCACATTTACACTTGCAACAGCACTAATCACCTAAAAAACAGTCACAAAAACAATATCAACGAGGGTGAAGCCACAGGCAAAAGCTAGTATAGTAAAAAAAGGTGGGTTATTATTAAGTTTCCGCCTTCGGTTCACGTATAAGCTAGCTGGACGTATTTAGATAACAATTTCTAATAGTAACTTTTGTTTATCAAAAGCGCAACCATTTATAATGAAACTTTTAAATCATTTTAAAACTACCTTGCATAGATGGCTGACTCAGCGTAATTTTTATTAAATTCAAGAATTTCTAGAACATAAATTGTAAATCTAATTTAGTAAATAAATATGATACCTATATGAGACTATTAATAGTATTCAATGTTATTTAAGATATGTGTTAAGTTTAATAATGTTCTATATATAAAGTTGTATGCTAAATTTTATTGCTAAATTAGCGCTCTAAATTTATGCAACTACTAGCTTTTCCCCGCGGCTTCGCCCGCGTGGACATCGTTTTTATGACTGTCTTCGAGGGTGAGTGGTGCGCGAGCCGCCTGCGGCTCGCGAGCGTAGGCATGATTTTTATCCAGATCCCTCAGGAACTATATCGGACTATTCTGATTAGCAGTCTAGGTCACTTCCCACCCTCTCAACCAATTCTATACAAAAAAATCACAGCAAGCCATTGGTCCGTTGCGATGTTAGATAAATTAACCAAAAAAGAGTATTTTTTCAGTTCCCTCAGGAACTGCATTGGAATATGCTATTTTCACGGGATAAAAAGTAGCCTATGTCCTTCCCAGTGACACAGGCTACCTGTATGCCAAATTTCATCAAGATTAGTTAAGGTGTTGGTGTTGTGTTTTTTGTTGGTTAAGCGTGAAAAGGTAACAAACAAACAAACACATTTTCACATTTATAATATTAGTAAGGATACCTTCATGTAATGTTACCCAATTCAAGGTAAAAAGATCATTTCGTTTCATTTCATAAGTATCAAGATGATAAATCAAGCGTCACTAAGTATTATATAATGACATGTTTTTCTAGGTTCTACACTGTTTTCATTACCAATCCTCAAATTCCAGGTGGCAGTGCCGGTTCCAGTAGACAGGCCCTACGCAGTACCGGTGCCCAAGCCGTACCCAGTTGCAGTGGACAGACCAGTGGCCGTGCCAGTGGATAGGCCAGTGCCCGTTCCAGTGCCCCATGCAGTTCCCGTGCCTGTCATCAAACAGGTAAGATTGACTTTCATTTTAATAGACTCGAAGATAAGAAGAGGAACAATTCACATCTCAGTCAAAGTAAGTATATATTCTAGTACTAACATATAGTATGGACACTCCCTGCCGCTCTCTAGATTCCAACCTCGCCCCCTCGTCACCCAGATTGATACAGATTGGTTATAGTTTGGTTGTCGAACGTATAGGATTTCGCCACCATTTTGTTTGTTTTTTGAAATGTCATTTCTGGCCCGTTGTATGAAGTGTCCAGGGTGTGTCTCAGTGGATAGTCCTTATAGTAATATATCCCGTGAATATTTAAATTACAAAAAAGATTCGAGAAACCTAAACACTTTTGGGTACAAGCTTTAATTTGAAAAGATTTTTAATCATTTCGTATTTTGCTCAGCAAACCCTTTTTATTTGATACCCAGGGAGTCCATAAAAAAATAACTGATCAGCCATCTCTATACTCCCCGCCATATTTAATTTAGAATGACGTCACTTAACTAACCATGCATTGTTTTTTTTTTATTCACAATTGGTAAGCCCTTGGCATCATCTCACCTGATGGTAAGTGACGATGATGCCGAAGATGGAAGCGGGCTTACCAAGATTCCCCAACGCAATGGAGAACTGGCTATCTTATCTTTATGCCGGAACACATCAATGTTTAAACACACTGATGTTTGGCGGCAAGACTTAGATAAGATGGTGATAGATTATTGTTCTCCAAACTTAACGTGTATGCAAAAATTCTGCTCAATCAGAAACCGGAAAGTGGTTCCAATTTTACTTTAAGACTGGTCCTAAACTAACAGACAGCCTAACTAACACGGCAAGTTAATAAAGCTCATAAAAAGGCTAGCGTTTGCTTTTATGAAATTGTTCTAGAGTGAACCATCGACCATATGGCTTCCAGTTTAAAGCAGGGCCATCCCATCTCTTCCAATGGGTGTCGTAAGAGATGACTCAGGATGGTCAGCAGCGCCCTTTCCATGCACTGCATCAGACCTGCAACCGCCCTGCCATCGCCAACCCGTCTGGCAAGCGTCGCGATTATGGCCCGGACTGTTGTTATGGGGGGATAATAACGCGAAACTAGGCAAACGAAGTGATGGTGAGCTGATAATTGTGCAATTTGTAAATGGAGAGAGGAGGCCAGATGGCCAGCTGCTGTCCGACTTTATATATTTATTTAATAGGAAGACTTACAGATAATATAACATTTTTAAAATCACATAAACAGAAAGCCACTTTTAAAAGTCCTTACTAGTAGAAACATATATAAGACATTCAAAACAGCAACTTCGGAAGTTCACGGCAACAAGCAAGCACCGGTAGTGAAAGTAATTCAACAAAAATAAAGATAGGCAAAAAATAATAAAAGTTAAAAAAAAGTAAAAATACAATAAAGGAGGCCCTCTTTATGATGAAATCCTTCTTCAAAAAGAAAAAACAGCGAAAGTGGACATGAATGCACCCCAACTGCGTAAAAAATATTGAGATTGACTTCGTCTTCTCGACTAAGAGGCAAATATTCAATGATGTCTCTTCTGTGATCAATTCAGTAAAAGCAGAAAGTAATCACAGAATGGTAAGAGACACATAGAATTTAAAAACCAAGCTAGAATGGTGTCAACTGATGAAGTCTACGCTGACCAGCGCCTATGCTGCTCCAAAACTCCAAGAGCTTTCAACTTGTGTTGCATAATCGCTTTGAATTAAAATTGAAACTGCGAGAATGTGGACAGTTATAATGACAATTTTAATTTTCTGGACAATGCTTTTTTTTAAAGTCAGGTTTATTTGAGTACATGAGTATGTGTAGCAATGTACTGTGTCAGTCGACATCTAAGAACCATTCAAAATTGAACATTTGTAATAACTTTGTTTTTCATATACTTCGACTTATGATGCACTCTTTTCATATGAACGAAATCTACAGTCGATGCACTTCCTCTTCATACCAAAGACATCAACGAGTAAACGACCTCAACACTTACTTTTCATTGAAAAAGAAATACATCAACTAGAAATGTACGTGGTGTTTACACAAAGTGGTCAACTGCGTGACGGACAGGTAGGGTTCCGTAGTCTTTGAAAAAATTAAAAGTTATTTTGGCACTTAACATTTAGTATGGAAAATCTATGAACTTTTGCACATCTTAAGTTGGTCGACTATCACCATACCCTGGACACTTCATACAACGGGCCAGAAATTACATTTCAAAAAACGAATGACGAAACAATCAAAAAGGCGGCGACAACCAAACTGTATGCAATCTGTATCAATCTGGGTGACGAGGGGGTGAGGTCGCAATCTAGAGAGCGACAGGGAGTGTCCATACTGTATGTTAGTACTAATATATATACTTTTCTATCACCCTAAACTAAGAGAGACAATTTTCCTTTTAAATAAATTAAATGCCCTATACTACTTTCAATACTTTTCAGTTTTAATGAAATAACGGTTTAGTTAGTAGGGGGTGGGGACATGTTACTCTAACAAAAATCACTGCTTTTAAACTTCATACTTATTTATATATTTCGTAAACGAATTATTTGCGGAACAAAATGTTCTTTGCAAAGCCTCTCCTTTTTATTAAAGACTTATTTAACGGTACTCTACACGATAAGGTAAGTGAATAAATAAAAAGTCTGTGATATAACTAGGCACAGCCAGACAGATGGACAGGGCAAAACTGTAAAGGTTCCTAGTTCGACAAATAAACCCTAATAAACACTGTGGTAACGGGTTCCATAGGGAAAATTGTTAAGTTTCATGAGTAGAACCTATCCTTTAAAGATTTTCATTCTAGAAATCATCCTTTATTTTCCTCATACTGTAGCGAAAATAAAAGAAATATGGTTAAATGAAATAAAAGCAGTTATGTTTTCACCACATTATACGTAGAATTTTTTAAATTAAATTTAATTTAATTAAAGTCGATTTAATTTTAATAAACAAATCTTATGTTTGTAGGTATAGTTTAGATTTAAACGATATACCTTGTCGGTATTTTTACGGTCATCTTTTTTTTAAACAAATTTACCCTTTTGTTTTTATTAAATAAATGTATTCTAAATTACCCCACTAATATTTTCTTTCCGAAAATTCATATTTAGGCCAAATTCTACGAATAATGTGGCGAAAACATAACTGTTTTTATTTCATTTAACCATATTTCTTTTATTTTCGCTACAATACTCATACATACGAATGATCATCATCATCGTCCACTGCTAGACAAAGGTCTCCCCCAAAGATATCCACAACGACCGGTCCTGCGCTGCCCGCATTCAGGGCCATCCTGCGACCTTTACCAGGTCTTTGGTCCACTGCGTGGGAATCCGCTGCCTACGCTAAGTTTTCCGGAGCGCTGTCACCACTTGATAACTTTACTGCCCCAACAGCCAACTATTCTTCGAGATTTGCCCCCTGCCACTTAAGTTTATCGATTCTGAGGGCTGTGTCGGTTACTTTAGTTCTCTAATGGATCTCTTCGTTTCGATCACGCAGAGAAACTCCAAGCATAGCACACTCCATTGCCCTTTGAGTGACCTTGAGCCTTCTTATGAGACCGTTAGTAAGCAACCATGTCTCAGTTCCGTATGCCATCACTGGCAACACACACTGGTCATAGACTTTAGTCTTTAGATATTGGTCTTTCATCATATCAGCCATCACGTCACAACCTGGCCTAGAAGTAGTAAGCAGTCGCCATGGCCGAAATCGGCTGAGGAGGATATATATATATCAGCCGAAGGACGTCCACTGCTGGACATAGGCCTCCCCCAAGGATCTCCACGACGGCCGGTTCTGCGCTGCCCGCATCCAGCGGCTTCCCGCCACCTTCACCAAGTCATCGGTCCACCGAGTGGGAGGACTGCCTACACTACGCTTTCCGGTGCGTGGTCGCCACTCGAGAACTTTACTGGCCCAACGGTCATCTGTTCTAGAACAGATATTGGTCTTTACTTGGATATTATCATTGTTCTAGGTTGGAGTACCAGTGCCTCACCCGTACCCAGTAGCAGTAGCGAAGCCGGTGGCGGTGCCGGTTCCGGCGCCGTACGCGGTGCCAGTCCACGCGCACGCCCACCTGGCTCCGGCGCCGGCGCCCTATCTGCACGCGCATGCCCACCTGGCCCAGGCACCGGCGCCCTACCTGCACGCGCACGCCCACCTGGCCCAGGCGCCGGCTCCATACCTCCACGCTGACCTGCACGCGCACGGACACGCACACAAGATCTGGTGAAGGAAGCTGTGGCTTGATGGTGATGTTGCTAGCTAGGGAAGGACTGGAATTGCAAATTTGTGTATGGAGGTGAGCAGTACGAAAATGGGATGAATTGCAACTAACTAATAAACGTTTGCATGTGAGGGGTGTAAACGCAAAGAACATATTTGGTGGTTTTTAATGTGTGAATTTCAAGTTTTCTTTGTGTCTATGGCTGTATGTCAGCAAAAAATTTTAGGTGCAAATACGCTTCAGTCTCTCGAGTAAATCTATTTTCTAAAACGACTTTAGCACCAAACACGCCTCATTCCAATTCAAACTGTATTCATGTTAAAACAAAATAGATGGATTCTCGATTTGCAGTTACATAGGACTGAGGTCACTTTGCTTCTATACCCCTCATGTAATGTACCATCAGTATAATATTGGTGCTTGTCATTATGAGATATATTATATTAGGAAAATTTTGTTTTTTGACAACCTTTAACTCCAAATATCTCAGTAACGTGAAGCTTTAGTTCAAAATGTCATAATATATTTTCGGTTTGTATTTAGATCCTCTATCGAATGATATAGGTTTTTTGTAAAAAAAATAATGTATATATGTATCTTAATCCCTTTATAACTTGATCGTGATAATGGATTAGAAGTTTTTGATGATTGATGGAAATCCTATGAAACGAAAAGTTACGTTAATATTTGTTGGCAAAATCTTGTCAATGTCGGTTTAGACATGTTTAGAGAAGCAGCAAATATACAAGTTAGCAATATTTAAGACATTTTTTTATGCTAAAGTAACATCACCAATTACATTTCTGCTATACCTAGATGGTTTTTAAAGCATTATCAAAGGACTAGATAAACGAAGTCACGATTCGGATTTAGTATCTTAATCGTTTAACGAATAATATTGTGATGTAGGTTAGTTCTTATAGCTTTAACAGATGGAAGTAGGATGTTCTGCATTTGGCACTAAGTCATGGAATATTCATAGAGATTTTTTTTATTTGGGTCTATGTGCAATGGAAGATTTATATAACACGAAAATAATGCCATACGTTATTTTTATCTTGTTTTTTTTTAGTTGTTTGATGTATTTTTTTTATTTTTACGTGACCTCGTTGCAAAATTTTTTTTCATCCCATTTTAAGTTTGCATTTTATTTTTACGTGATCTCGTTTCGAAAAGTTTTTTTTCTCTTCCCATATTGAGTTTTCATTGGGTAGTGGCGAAAAACTACAATAATTTTTCTGCTTTATTTTTATTCAAGTATCTGAATGAAATCAAAAGCAGGATTGTATATAGAATAAATTAAGATAAGTACATAACTACGCTAGGTATAAGATATGAATGAATGTAAAAGTTTATTTTCGACCGCAGTCGACTAAAGCCTATATTTTATAATAAAATATATTAAATGTGAGAAATATGTTGTTTATATTTAAAAGATTATTTATAATTTCTCCCTTGTGATAACGAGGAATATTATTTTCAAGGATAAATGAAAATACTACCAACATTACAATATGTTATTTGTAACTAAGCCGTTACTAAATTCTAATATTATTATTTAAAACATTTTTTGCAAGAAAAAAAACACAGGTGACAAATCCTAAAAAACCGATCAAGTGCGAGTCGAATTCGCGCACCGACGAGGGTTCCCTCCCATCCACTACACCTCTCCAAACAAGTAATAGAGTTTGATGTTCAGTGCCAATTTTTATTGAAAAAAAAAGTTATTGTTTTTTTATTATTAAACTTATGGTGACACTACTTATGGTCTTTTATGAGTAAATTGCGGTATGTCTTTCGTGAAAGTTTAAAGTGTTATATGTCTTTCATGTTCCAATCCCCTGAGCTATGTACCATTGAATGGAACAAAAGTGTTTTCTTAGTGGTCAGATGGGGCAATTTTTAACACGCTTTTATTAGCTTCACCTGTAACTAACTATGTATGGAAGAATATCTTGGAATCTTAATTTGACCCACTTGCCGGTCTTTGATTAGGATGAAATTTTGCACACGTTCTGAGTTCTGATGACAATACATGACTAGCTAAGAAACGTCATTACAAATCCAATATGGCGGCCTCCCCAAGATGGCGAACTGGCTGTTTGAAATCCACCCCATGATATGGGTATCAAATGAAAGGGTTTGCTGTCAGGAATACGAAAAAAATAGTCACGTGACTTAAATCCAATATGGCGGACGTCCAAGATGGCGGACAGGCTATTTGAAATGCACCCCCATGATATGGGTATCAAATGAAAGGGTTTGCTGTCAGGAATACAAAAAAATAGTCACGTGACTTAAATCCAACATGGCGGACATCCAAGATAACTACTTAACGTGTTTACTAAAAGCGTTTTTTTTAGTTTTTTAAATTAATTGATGATTATTTAGACTAGTTAATTTTCTTCAATTTTCCTGGAAGTGAAGAAATCTTATGCGGGGTATTCCCAAATATGACATAAGTAACGAAGAAACTGCAGCGATAACTCAAGAGATTCAAAATTAAAAATGTGTATTTTTGCCTCAACAATAGGATAATAGGAACAATAGGAGATTTTTTCATCTGAAAAAACCCAACTTAATGGGATTAAAGCCACCGTGCTCTCAAAATATCTAAACAATAGGCATATGTTTACCACCATTTAATTTTTAATAGTCTAATGCTATTTTAAGAATAAATTTTGTTCTAATAATTATTTTTCTTAATATTAAGTTTCTTCTTTAAACTTTTTTTATTCAATAGGCAATTTCATACTTTATCCCCTAATGTTATAACAATGATACCTATTCATTACAAACAAAAGACATAAACGAGAGTGACAGACAAAAAAAATTAATTTATTCAGCTCGGTCTCCTTAGCGCGAGTAAGACTCACAGTTGGCCGGTTTTTTTTTCATTTATTTTTTTTATTTCAGGAATAGTTCTATAATAACACAAAGTTTCACGGTTATGTGTATTACCGTTTTTACCACAAAAATCGGAATAAGTTTTTACAACCCCTCTTAGTTTTTAACTATTTGTTAATTGTTAGTAAATTCCCCTTAACAATCATATCCTTAGCTGTTTATATATGTCTGGCTAGGCCACTCTCAAATGGTAGGTAATTAAATTCATCATCATCATTAGTGAGCGTTCAAGTATTACGTAACAAATTTGGGGGAGGGGAGGGTCTTGTAAAACGTTACGATGCGTTACAGGGGCGGGAGGGGGCGTTTGAACTACTCGTTACGTAACGTACGTTATTTTTTTTCTTCTTACTAACGCGATTAAAACAGTAAAAAAGGTATTTTTGCGACTTTCCGGTACTTTACGCCACATAATTATTATTTTGACTTTTAGGTAAAAATGGTCAGTTGGTGGTTACATAACGATTTACTACGGGGGAGGGGGTACAGTAAAACGTTACGGCGCGTTACAAGGGGGGTTGGAGGGGGTCAAAAATCTTCAAAAATTTCGTTACGTAATACTTGAACGCTCCCTTATAATATCAACCGAAGGCCGTCCACTGCTGGCATAGCCCCCCCCCCCCCAAACGATTTCCACGAAAACCGGTTCTACGCTGCCCGCGCCTCACCAGATCCTCGGTCCACCGAATGGGAGATCTGTCTACGCTGCGTTTTCCGGTGCTCGATCGCCACTCAAGAACTTTACTGCCCCAACGGCCATCTGTTCTAAGAGCTATGTGCCCCGTCCACTGCCACTTAAGTGCTAAAGGGTCCCGTTACGTGTACGGAACCGTGAAAAAGTTATTTTAGAGTCCTACTTGGAGTCTCTTACCTCACACCTACAAAGGCTTAAGGCTAAAATACTTATTTTAGAGTCCTACTTGGAGTCTCTTACCTCACACCTACAAAGGCTTAAGGCTAAAATACTTATTTTAGAGTCCTACTTGGAGTCTCTTACCTCACACCTACAAAGGCTTAAGGCTAAAATACTTATTTTAGAGTCCTACTTGGAGTCTCCTACCTCACACCTACAAAGGCTTAAGGCTAAAATACTTATTTTAGAGTCCTACTTGGAGTCTCCTACCTCACACCTACAAAGGCTTAACGCTAGGTCACTCTTATATGGTAGGTAATGAAATTACATCACAAAAACTCAACCTGTCATTCAGCCAGACAAACGAGCAGACAACGGAACGGTGCCGGCGGCAGTTAGTTATACTTATTAGAAGGCAGTAACAGCAGGCATATTCACCGCACGTCCTGTTTCCTATAGAAAGTGACCTAGCCACATATGGCGCAGGACTGCAATTATTACGTCACCAAGAAGGTTGTGTAGCAAAGAGTTTATGGTGTCGAGTATTTAGATTAAGTACGTTATCGAAGCGGTTTGCAACTCAGTGTGATTTGAGTGGTTGGGTTGATCACGTATATTAACTTACCTGAAGCACGGTCATTACTTAGGTGGATTTGACTTAACAGTAGAATTTGTGGCATTTTTAACCGACTTCAAAAAAAGGAAGAGGTTTCTCAATTTGACCGTACATATTATTATTTTTTAATATGTGTTCGCGGATAACTTCGTCGTTTATGAACCGAATTTGATGATTCTTTTTTTGTTGGAAAAGAGATATCTCAAGGGTGGTACCATGATAAGGACACCAGGATCTGATGATGGCATCCCAGAGAAATCGAGGGGAACCTTCAAAAATCGTAGTGGCGACTAGTGCGCTTGAAGTCGGTTTTTTTTTGTTTAAAATTATTGTCTACCGTTTCCGTACTTAATGGCTTAATTCCTCCGTGGCGTAATGCCTAGTCCATTCGCTTCACACCAGGATGTCGCGGGTTTGATTCCCGGTGGGTTCAACTTGTAAGACTCGGTTTGGTTGGTGGTAGGGCATTTTCCAAGCCCGCCTGGCTAGCTACCACCATATTATCTAAGTCTTGCCGCCAAACATCAGTGTTAACAACATTGATGTATTCCAGCATGAAGATAAGATAGCCAGTTCTCCAATGCGTTGGGGAATCTTGGTAAGCCCGCTTCCATCTTCGGCATCATCGTCACTTACCATCAGGTGAGATGATGCCAAGGGCTTACCAATCGTGAATTTTAAAAAAAAGCACTTCAAGGCGTTGGTTCCGGTTGCTATCAATAGAAGGTAGTCGTTAAGCCGTGTCCGATGCCTTATAGGCGGCTTGAAAGGAAAACTTCTGACAGTGGGGTTCGTCACTCTAGCCCTGTAACGTCCACCAAGCTGGACTTGGCCCCAGTGCATGGTGTATGGCCTAGCCTTCCCCAGTTTGGGTACAGAACCGTGCCCTAGCAGTGGGGGCGTTTACGGGTTGTTAACGTAACATTATATGAATAATTTAGCTACCTACTTCACCATATTAAAAAAAGGAAACATTACGAAAAAGATCCCTGAACTCTGACCAAAAAAATAATTTAAAAAAAAACTAACAATAAAATAATTAAAACAAAACGAAATTGAAATATGATTAAATACCTTTTTTTTAAGCCCCCAGAAATAAGAAATGAAAGATAAATTTTAAAAATCCAAGAAAATCCATCTGTTCAAAATTTTACTTTGAATGTAGCAGTTTAGGTATATTGATCAAAAACTATATTTTAAATAATAGTCTTAGTCATAAAATTGCTAATATTCAATTTAGCAGAGAATCGCAGTCCCCGACGGATTTTCTTGGATTTTTACCCGACTGCGCCAGAAGGAGGGTTATGTTTTTCGAGAGTATGTATGTATGTATGTATGTATGTATGTATGTATGTATGTATGTATGTATGTATAATTGTTTGGCACGCTCTACAGCCTGAACGGCTGGATGGATTTTGGCTTGAGAGGTGTCGTTAGATTCGTATTTACTGTGAGAGTGACACTGAGTATATCAAAATAAAAAAAAAACGAAATGGCGGATTTTTGGCGCCAAATTCAAATGTCTGACACGCTCTGCAGCCTGAACGGCTCGATGAATTATAGCTTGAGGGTTGTGGTTAGATACGTTTTTACTGTGAGAATGACACTGGTTATATCAAAATAAAAAAAAACAAAATGACGGATTTTTGGCGCCAAATTCCAATGTTAGGCACGCACTGCAGCCTGAACGGCTTGATAGATTTTAGTTTAAGGGGTGTCGTTAGATACGTATTTACTGTAAGTGTGACACTGGGTATATCAAAATATAAAAAAACAAAATAGCAGATTTTCCGGAGAATTACAGCAAGCGGTATTTGTTGACGACCGCACAATAAGAAATTATCAACCAGGAGTTCGTATACGGATTGAACCATGTACGATTGATTTTGACGCACTTTGAGGACAAGGAAAAATTGAACGCAGGATGTTGCTCTTAATCCTAAGTTGGGCTATAACTGTCCACAAACTTCAGGGTACTACACTCGATTTGACACTTGTGGACCTCGGCTCTTAGTCGAGTTAAAACATTAGCTGGACTGGTCATCTGTACACTTGATCCTAAAAAACTTTTGAATCGGCCACACGATCAGAATTCTTTTATAGAGCTTCAACGTTTACGAGAATATTATTCTATCAACTGATAAGTTAATAATCTGCGTAATCTTAATGTGTGTCATGTGTATATAGATTACTATACAAACTCATTCAATAATAAAACTAAAAAATGAATAAAATAAAAAACGGTAATTTAAAAAACTAAAAAACCCGACTGCGTTTCTGTGTAATTTGGAAATGAAAAACCCTAAAACAAGAAAGTCGTCATACCCGATTGCACTTAACTTAAGAAAAATTGTAGCAGTCGGGACCCATTCTAGAAATGGAGGCATAGTGAATTGAGAGCACATACCTATATTACATTGCAGATTACTCCAATATACTGACTAGACGGCTGACTTTCTAGATTGCACTTAACTTAAGAAAAATTGTAGCAGTCGGGACCCATTCTAGAAAGTCAGCCGTCTAGTCAGTATATTGGAGTAATCTGCAATGTAATATAGGTATGTGCTCTCAATTCACTATGCCTCCATTTCTAGAATGGGTCCCGACTGCTACAATTTTTCTTAAGTTAAGTGCAATCGGGTATGACGACTTTCTTGTTTTAGGGTTTTTCATTTCCAAATTACACAGAAACACAGTCGGGTTTTTTAGTTTTTTAAATTACCGTTTTTTGTGCAGTCGGGTTAAAATTAATCGAATGTTCCGTCGTGGGTAAAATGAATCGTATGTTCCGTCGTGGGTAAAATGAATCGTATGTTCCGTCGTGAGTAAAATGAATAGTATGTTCCGTCGTGGGTAAAATGAATCGTATGTACCGTCGTGGGTTAAATGAATAGTATGTTCCGTCGTGGATAAAATATCAACTGAGGATTAGTGATTGAGTAAGTGCCTATTCAATTCGAAGCCTCTTAAAGTATGAAAATTATCTAACCAAAAAATCACAATTCATTAATGTAATCAATCATGAAGTCTGCTTTACATGACTTTGATTAATCATCATCATCATCATATCAGCCAAAGGACGTCCACTGCTAGTCATAGGCCTCCCCCAAGGATTTCCACGACGACCGGTTCTGCGCTACCCGTATCCAGCGGCTTCCCGCGACCTTCACCAGGTAATCGGTCCACTGAGTGGAAGGCCTGCCTACGCTACGTTTTCCGGTGCGCGGTTGCGGTCCTTGATTAATAATTTTCACTAATACTGCTAATACTATGACAGGTCCAGATTACATAGCAACCGGACGTGATTGAATGATACACTCGGAATCGAACCCACTGACCGCTGTGCTGTAATGATAGTCCTATTGTGTAACGTAATAGAATATGAGTTACCTACTGTAATGGAGTACACTACCTACTTTCCTACCTAGTGTGTCATCTTATCTATGTCAACCTTAGATAGGATGCATGTGTATGTAATAGGGATGACGAATGCTAGTCATCTGATTTACTTTTTATCATCTGTCAAAAACAACATTTTATTCTAAAAATGTTTGAAATACCTAGGCGTGACGTCATAGTTTTGCAGCGTCATTTAAGTACTAATTTTTTTATTTTGGTGGATTAAAAATCGAAGACTTGAAGGAAAACAAAACACGTAAGGTTTTCCGAAGTTTAAGTAGGAGGGCAATTTAGTGTACAAGAGTTCATAATTTATTTCTGATGCTGTCGTCATCCATATTACGTGTCATACTGTAAAGATCGTATAGTTTTACATTTACGCATTCGCGCCTCCTTTTATATATTCTTGCCAACGCGGATCATGTTAAAAGGCTAAGTTTAAATTCAAACTAGTAAGTCGTTCGAAAGCTTTCCGAAACAGTTGCGATTCATTCTATTCGTGACCGCGAGTCAGGACAGAGGTCCCTTATCTAAAGGAGATTCTATTCGTGACCGCGAACCAGGGCAGAGGTCCCTTTCGTGTGTGACTACCACAGCAAGAATATATTTTAGCTAGTTCGGATAATTCTCAATCCAATAATCAGTCAGATGGCAAAGCATATAATTATTCAAAGTGAATAAAAAAAGCTCTACCTCTTTATTCATAACATACAAATGCATTTTTATTCAAACTTCTGAGATATTTCCCCTTGAAGACTCGTTAGTGCGTCATAATACTATAAGCCCATGGTGTACCCTAGTTTTAAATAAAAAAACATAATCATCATCATTTTGCTGTGTGATGTGACCGGCGAATCAAACGATTTTTAGTATCCATAGGTAGATATGAGTCTAACATCTAACCTTGTATGTGTTCTATGCTTTTTTTTTCCACCCTTTCATACACCCAACCACACACACACACACACACACACACACACACACACCCACACGCGCACGCACAGAAATACACACTAAACATATTTGTATTTTCATTACGTTAGTTTTGGTTTTGTTTGCTCGTTTTTATTTTTATTTTTCTTGTAATCGACACAGTCCTCGGGCTGTGGCAGAATTACCAGTGTATTGCTCGCAAGAGCAAATCAACACACTGAGTCACGGCCCTTTTGTACTACTGCAACACACATATGTTTTTGTATTATTATTATTTTTTGCTTTTTTTAATTTGTTATGTTTTGTTTTATATTATGTATGATTGTAATAATATGTGTGTGATTGCAGTGACAAATAAACGTGTTATCTATCTATCTATCAAATTCATCATGACCTAATTATTTTACGTAAAATAAAAAAAAAACAACAAAACTGCAATTAGAAAAGAATAATAAACAATTTATTTGTACCTTTTTTTAAAAACACTGTTGATTGATTCATTACTGATCTTGACACGAATTAAACAAAATAATTATATATTAAGTAAACACAATTTTCTCTCCTATCCTTTTTATCCATTTACCAGCCGTGTCCCTCTGCATTGACGGAGACTAGGTTCTGAAGATAACTGGGCCGAGCCACAGTCTGCACCAGGGGTGAGTGGAATGGAGACACAGAGTGCACCAAGGGTTGGGCGTGGGCATACGACTGTGCATAGGTCTGGATCAACGGCTCGGCTTGCACTAAACGCTGGGATAAGATAGGGTTTTGAACAATCGGCTGTGATACAACCGGGGTTTGGACGATCGGCTGAGATACGACGGGAGAAGCTTGGACTATGCGTTGGGATACAACGGGGGCTTGAACGATCGGCTCAGATATCACAGGGGTAGCTTGGACTAAGCGTTGGGATACGATGGGGGCTTGAACGATCGGTTGAGATACGAAGGGAGTAGCTTGGACTACGCGTTGGGATACAATGGGGGTTTGAACTAAAGGCTGAGATACGATCTGAGCTGCTTGGATGAGTGGCTGGGCCAATGATGTAGGGTGGACCACCTGAAAAAACATATATTTTATTACAGTTATTCAAGTATATACAAATGATCTACAAACTTAAATTACATAGGCACTTGCTTCTAAATTGATCTAATAGTTATAACGAAACGAAGTATTTTTCTGCTAGTAAATAATTAATTTTATTTGGTTACATATCTCCTTAATAAACTTGAAAAGATTGTAAATAAACGAAACAAATATGTGCGACGCAACTCCGATTCGCGACAGGAGTTTACTCATGAAACAAATTTTTTTTTCGGCCTCTGGCCTCCGGCCTTCAGCCTTGCAGGGAGCACTCCGGGCTTTGCTCAACGCGGAGCTCCTAAATGGAGCTTCGCCCTCCGCGCAGCTCCTACACGGAGCTTTGCCCTAAGCGAAGCTCTGCTTCCGGCCTCGCATTACCTTAGCCTTCGTGACGGTAAATGATGATGGAAGCGGGATTACCAAGATTCGTTAAGCGCAACGGGGAACTATGGCTATCTTGTATCTTCATGCCGGAACACTTGAATGCCGTTAACATTGATGTTTGGCAGCAGGACTTAGATAAGATGATGGTAGATAGCCAGACGGGCTTATAAAATGCCCTACCACCAACCAAACTGAGTCTGACAAAGTTAATACCCGTCAGGATTCGAGCATGTGGACTTATCATTATGCCACGAGACGGTCAAAAAAAATATTGAAAAGAAAGTCCTTACAACTGCTAAAACCGCCACTTGATGGCACCCGTAGTCTGAACCAAACAAGAGCTGGTCCACCGAAAGCACTGCAGGGTAGACGATGTTTAATGAAGACTTGGAATTAGGAAGTAGGTAGTTCCACCCATCGGTTTGAGGAGTATAACGGTGGCGGCAGAAGCTGCATGCACTACATTTGTAAACTGGACCAGCAGTTCGAATACCGTGAGGGAGGGCAGGTGAACCAGATTCAGGGTGAGGTACAGATAATACTTACAGGGGCTGTGCACTAACGGACGGTGAAAACTTGGACCAGGGGTTAAACCACCATGAGTGAAGGCTAGTGAACCAGATCCAGTAGGGTTATTACAATGTTAGATGGTCTTACGCGTTGGAAGGAGGAGTAGCTGGTGGCAGCGGGAGCTGCGTGCGAGAACACAGGTGCAGACTGCACCAGCGGCTGGGCCACAGTGAGTGAGGGCTGGTGGACCAGATCTAGTGATGATACCTGAAATGTAAGAAAATATGATGAAAGAGACCAAAAGACTTTCACATCAGCTCATATATACGTCCCCACCGAGGGGCTCGAGCATACCCTGAATTAGGATGATCGGGCCTTAGTCGACCACGCGGGCCCAGTGCGGGTTGGTCAACTTCAAACACAACCTTCGAGCTTCTTCGCAGATGTGTGCAGGTTTACTCACGATGTTTTCCTTCAATGATATCGAAATTCGAAAACACATTGGTACGTAGCAGGACTCGAACCACGACTTCCCGGATAGGAGGTAGCGGCCCTTGCCGTTGCGCCACCGACTTTACTGTTAAAAAAAGGCCAAGTGCGAGTCAGAACCGCACATAGTCATAGGGTTGCGTACCATCATACTTTATGGCGCTAGTTTCATCAGTTCCGGACTATCATACTAGATGGCGCTAGTTTCTTTAAATTAAAAAAAACACACGTTTTTTGCATGAAGACTTTCACTTTTTCTAATTTTTAGCATTTTTTGTTATGGCGGCAACAGAAATGCATCATCTGTGAAACTGTCTTGCTATCACGGTTCATGAAATAAGCCTGGTGACAGGACGGACAGACAGACGGACAGCGAAGTTGGTAAATATTATAATTTAACTAGCGAGATTTTAATATCGCGGTTTTCACAATATCCCGGTGGCATATACCCATGCCAAATTACAGCTTTGAAGTACTAAGAGTCGCTGAGTTAAACTGCGGACAGACGGACATTCCCTCTCGTATATCTACCAGACGCTAAACTACCAGGTTTATGTTATAGCGTCCCCACTCACCGACAGCAAGGTCATATAGTGAGGGCCGCTATTCCTGCCAACACCATAAGGCGAAGGCAAGGACCAGTTGCGGTAGGTCTTGCCGCCAAGACGCTTGTCCCGGTACTATGCAAGGCGAGTGTCTCGTGGAAGAGAACCACTACCTACTGTCCAGGTAGGTCCCGGAGCTGTAGCTAATACTACTCCGGCCGATCCAGCCGCGTAGGAGTAAGTCAGGACAGGCGCGATGAGCGCCGGGAACTGAGCGCGCCAACAGCTCCGGTACCACACCGGATATGTGGGAGCCAGCTTCACGACACGGCGAAAAAGAGCTCCTGGTTGACTACGGAAGCCTAGCAAGGTGTTCGACATTTTAAAGTTCATTTATTACTTACTGCACCACCCCATGACGAGATAACTCCATTCCCTGAGGGCTTAGCCGCAGCCAGCGAAAACAGTGCAAAAATGGCCTGAAAAAATATTGCAACGTACAATGAAATCGGGAAATAAAAAAAAGCTCCGCAACCGCCTCTGCTCCGTGGCGTAATGGTTAGTCCATTCGCTTCACACCAGGAGGTCGCGGGTTCGCTTCCCGGTGCGAACAATTTGTAAGAATCGGTTTGGTTGGTGGTAGGGCATTTTCTAAGCCCGCCTGGCTAGATACCACCATCTTATCTAATTATGGCCGCTAAACATCAGTGTTAATAGCATTGATGTGTTCCCGCTTGAAGATAAGATAGCCAGCTCTCCATTGCGTTGGGCAATCTTGGTAAGCCCTCTACCATATTCGGCATTATCGTTTCTTACCATCAGGTGAGAATATGCCAAGGGCTTCCCAATTGTGAATTAAAAAAGCTTTAGAAATCGTCACTTACCATCAGGAAAGATGATGCCAAGGGCTTACCAATTGTGAATAAAAAAAAGGTTTTAGAAATCGTGACTTACCATCAGATGAGATGATGCCAAGGGCTTACCAATTATGAATAATTTTTTTTAGAAATCGTCATTTATCATCAGGTGAGATAATGCCATCATCATCATCACATCAGCTCATATACGTCCCCACCGAGGGGCTCGAGCCTACCCTGAATTAGGGCGATCTGACCTTAGTCGACACCTTCGAGTTTCTTCGCAGGTGTGTGCAGGTTTCCTCACGATGTTTTCCTTCACCGTATAAGAGCGTCGGATAAACGTACACATGAAATCGAAATTCAAAAACACATTGGTACGTCGCTGGATCTAACCAAGACCTCCTGGACAGAAGGTAGCGGCCCTTGCCATTACGACACCGACGCTCTCTAGATCGAGATGATGCCAAGGGCTTACCAATTGTAAATAAAAAAAGCTTTAGTTATGTTTATTGGACGGACAACAGAAAATTTATTAAAAAAGTTCACTTACAAGAGCTTGCATGTTGGACAACCGCTGCGCTTCTCAAAAGGACGTATGACTAATAAGATTTGGTACCGACCTTATATACCGAGTTGGATTATCAATTCATACGCAGACCTCTAAAGTCCTAAATATATTTAATTTGTAGAGTAGGAGTGGTTCTAGGTGTTTTAGAAATTAGATATAGGATTTATGTATAATTATTGTAAAACCGTATCATTATAATGCGACCGGTACCTACGCGACAAAGTCCAAGAGTTTATATCTACAGACATAAACGCAGGTATACAAGACTTTACAAATAATGTGCGAACACACAGAAACACTTTTTTTTTATTTTAATTTTTTTTGTTCACAATTGGTAAGCCTTTGGCTCATCTCACCTGATGGTAAGTGACGATGATGCCGAAGATGGAAGCATAAAAAAATATTCAGACAAAAATAAAATTTCAAATTCAAAAAACTCTTTATTACACATCAGACAGACAAATATGTGTACACAACAAAAGTAACAACTATGAGACATGTATGTAATTGGGCAGTCTTATCGCTGAGAGCGTTTTCTGCCAGAAAACCCAGTGCTCGAAGAAAAGCAAGGAGACAGTTAGTACTATCAAATCATCAGCGACAACGCAACGTAGCTATTACATAGCGGTCGTTTAAGGAACAGAGAAATTGTCTTCCAAGGTTCGCAGTGCGCAGGGCGCGAGCGGCTACATTGTATTAAATCAACTGCAGGATAATCCTAGCTCTCTTCGCTCGCCCATTGGTTTAATAAAGCGCCCCTAGATTTAGTATGGAGGCCCTGCCTGGCCCCAGTTGACACTTTTTATAGGCGAGTACAGAAATTACTTTTTATTGGGTTTACACACAACAAATGATTAAGTAAATTATATATCATAAAAACTGATACATGATAAAAATAAAACTTTAATAAATTAACTTAGTATTCGACTTGTACACCTACTATAAAAGTTTAAGTTTTAGCTTTTGCCCGCGGCTTCCACCACGTGGACATTGTTATGACTATCTTTAAGAGTGAGTCCCACCCTCTCAACCATCTCTGTGCAAAAAATCAAAACAATCCATTGTTCCGTTGCGATGTCAAGGAAATTAACCAAAAAAAGAGTATTTTTTCAGTTCCTTCAGGAACTGCATCGGGGTATGCCATTTTCACGGGATTAAGAGTAGCCTATGTCCTTCCCAGTAACACTGGCTACCTGCATGCCAAATTTCATCAAGATTGGTCAAGGTGTTGAAGCGTGAAAAGGTAACAAACAAACAAAAACCTTTTCACATTTATAATATTAATATATAGTAGGGATTCGGTGGTTCGTTCACTTGCTTAACACCAGCAGCTCATTGGCAAGCCCGCTTACATTATCGGCATTATCGTCACTTACCATTAGGAGAGATGAGGTCAAGAGCTTACCAATTGTGGATAAAGAAACATATTTAGATGCTCTAATTATTTGAATAAAAATTTCACACCTATAAATGTATGTCTTTAAACAGTATATAAGTATTTATATCAGTCTCTGGTTCCCATAACACAGGGAATCCTACTTTGTGTCAGATGACAATGTGTGATTTGTCCCAGAATATTTATTTTTAATATTACTTTTATTTTTACTCGATGTTTGTGTGCGTATATATGTGTGTTTCTTTGTAAACGTTTGATGGATTTTGAAAAGCGAGAAGCCGTTGGATTCGTGTTGATCCCGAGAGTGACATAGGATACAATTTAACCCGAATGCCCAAAAAGAGGAGTATCTATTGTTTTTATGCACTAGGGTTTTTAATCATTAATTAAATTGGTTTGGTTATTTCGGAATTTTTTAAGGGGCGCCGGGCCACGGGAAAGTATGCACAATGTGGCTGTATAATTGTTTTAATACCCTCGTCATCATCATACCAGCCGAAAATCGTCCACTGCTGGACAAAGGCCTCCCCCAAGGATTTCCACGACGAGCGGTCCTGCGCTGCCCGCATCCATCGGCTTCCCGAAATCTTTACCAGGTCGTCGGTCCACCGCGTGGGAGGCCTGCCTACGCTACTTTTTCATACATACATACATTTTTGATACCCTTCTTTTTTACATTGTGTGTCTACTCGCCTGCCCCAAAAGTTTTATTTACTAGTTACACAGGTACTCATTTACAGCAGGTACATAATTAAAATACATCTTTGTACATCTTCTTATCAGCTCATATACGTCCCCACCGAGGGGCTCAAGCCTACCCTGAATAAGGACGATCAGGTCTTAGTAGCCCAGTGCGGGTTGGTCAAGTTCACACACAACCTTCGAGTTTCTTCGCAGGTGTTTGCAGGTTGCCTCACGATGTTTTCCGTAGGAGCGTCGGATGAACGTACATATGAAATCGAAATTCGATAACACATTGGTACGTGGCAGGATTCGAACCACGGCCTCCCGGACAGGAGGTAGCAGCCATAAACGTTACGCCACCGACATCTTTTACATAAAAATCAAAATTTGTTTTTTGTTAGTTCATAGTTTCTGCGCTGCCAAACAGTTCATCCGATTGCGTTGAAACTTCGTACATGAGTGCACGCCCAAAAAGGTTATAGTGAACGGCAAAATAACGCGCACTATGAATAGCCATGTGGGCGAAGCCGCGGGCATCCACTAGTAACTAACCATGTTCTATAAAACATACATTTCCATTCAAAAAGCTTCTGGCGTTTAATTTTTATCTTCAACATGACATTTTTATTAGGATTTAGATGATTAGATGAGATAGTCAAGATTATGCATCTGGAGCAATCTTAGCCGATGATAATTTGAAATTCGAATGCAAGTAATTAAATTAAGTACCTACTTTTGTCACCATAACAGCACAGTATTACAATATAGCGGCTTACAGTAGTGCAACGAATGTACTTACGCAGAGCAACGATAGGGTACTTGCGGGGCAGCGGGCGGCGGGGCACTACCTGGCAAAATCCGTGAGTTTCTTGCTGCTTGTACCCACGCCGTGGCGGCATCGTGCGACATCAAATTCGTTGCGCTACTGTAAGCCATATCGTAATACTGTGACAACAGTAAGGTCCCGTTTCCACGGACAACTTTTATCGCGTGTTGTTGGTAACGCAGTCCGTGGACTACTGAAACACACCCTGGACACTTCATACAACGGGCCAGAAAAGACTTTTCAAAAAACGAATGACAGATAAAACAAAATGGCGGCGAAATCCTACACGTTCAACCACCAAACTGAAACCAATCTGTATCAATCTGCGTGACGAGGGGGTGAGGTCGCAATCTAGAGAGCGGCAGGGAGTGTCCATACTCTATTCTATGTTAGTAGTAATATATGTACTTTGACTGAAGTATACTCAAGTATGGGAGTTGGTAACATCCGGATACCATCGGCGGACCCAGAGGTGACATGATTCAGAAATCATACTCAAGTAGAATCTTTCATTTTGCTTTCGTAACTCGAGACGCTGGTGGCGTCCTATAAATATAAACCTATAAACTACTAGCTGACCCGGCAAACGTTGTTTTGCCATTATGAAATATACTTTACGACCTATTCCCATACCTACTAAAAAAATCGAGTCGAATTGAGAACCTCCTCCTTTTTGAAGTCGATTGAAAATAGTATGACGACACATGACACGTTCCCATGGCTCGTTATCACCTGACTAGTGTTACCCATGGTCGATATCAATGCATATTTTATGGGCATCGACCAACCCAACCGATAATTATCTGGGTTATAGCGGTCAAAGTTTTACACATACGAGCATGTTAGATCAAAGATAGGTGGCCTAGAAATATTAAATTTATCACTAGAAACCTAGGAACATATGAATTTTCATCCATAAAAATACATATATGAACCTGATTTTTAGGCTTCCGAAGTTAACAAGGAACCCTTATAGTTTCGTTTCGCCATATCTTTTTGTCCGTCTGTCCGTCTGTTCGCGGCTTAGCTTAGAGACTATTAATACTAGAATGCTGTATTTTTGGATGGTTAAACCACACCCTGGACACTTCATACAACGGGTTAGAAATGACATTTCAAAAAACGAATGACGGAACAAACAAAATGGCGGCGAAATCCTATACGTTCGACAAAAAACTGTAACCAATCTGAATCAACCTGGGAGACGAGGGGGGAAAAATCACCCCCTCTACATGTAGGAAAGGTACCAAACAAAATGTTAATATGTATAACCAAAGTATATATATTAGTACTAACATACAGTATGGACACTCCCTGCCGCTCTCTAGATTGCGACCACACCCCCGCGTCACCCAGATTGATAAAGGTTTCACAGTTTGGTTGTCGAACGTCTAGAATTTCGCCGCCATTTTGTTTGTTCCATCATTCCTTTTTTGAAATGTCATTTCTGTTTCTGGCCCGTTGAATGAAGTGTCCAGGGTGTGGTTTAGGAGAAATAGTCGACCAACTTAAGATGTGCAGTTCGATTTGTAAAAAGTTCATCGATTTTTCATACAATATTTTCTATTACCAACTGCAAATATAATTTTGTTTTTTAAAATAAACAACAAAATTAAGAATCGTAACTGTTCAAAATTATGAATAATATCGTTGGTTTATTATTGTCAAAAAAAAATTATTTTCACCTGGCGGTATGTTCGCAGAGAGAACATTTATTTTTTGAGTAGACTACGGAACCTTAGGCGACCCACACACCTACAATAATATTGCGCAATGTTGATGATTGCACAATATATTTTGCATATTGCAATCTTCAATACTACCCCTTTTTTTCATTCATATCAGCTCATTTACGTCCCCACCGAGGGGCTCAAGCCTACCCTGAATAAGGGCAATCGGGCCTTAGTCAACCACGCGGGCCCAGTGCGGGTTGGTCGACTTCACACACAACCTGCGAGTTTCCACGCAGGCGTGTGCAGGTTTCCTCACGATGTTTTCCTTCACCGTAAGAGCGTCGGATAAACGTACATATGAAATCTAAATTCGAAATCACATTGGTACGTGGTAGGATTCGAACCACGACCTCCCGGACAGGAGGCGGCGGCACTAGCCATTACGCCACCGACGCTCTATACTACCCCTATATGTTCAATAATATTGTGCAATCATCAACATTGCGCAATATTATTGTAGGTGTGTGGGCCGCCTTAACTTTGCGCGAGCCTGACTCGCACTTGGCTGTTTTTTTTTGTTTTATAACATTCGTAATAGTTCGATTAAAGTTTTTAGGAAGACAAACCTTCCGAGGCGCTTGCGGTTCGCGCACCTCGCACACAATAGTCCCAAACTGAAAAAAGAAAATCTCGATAATGTCTTTTATATTGATATTATTAGTACGGAGCCCTTGATGCGTAAGTCCGGCTCGTACTTGGTTGATTTTTAGGGTTCCGTAATGAAATATTTGGTAATAACTAAGCCTACGCTATCTGTCTGTCCGTCCTTGGGTCCGTCTGTCCATCTCTCCGAATTTTAAAAGGCTGTTTTCCCTACAAGAAACTAGTTTTTAAAAGGGTTTTTGTTTTTGCTCTTTTTTAAAAACGGTAATATATACAAGTGTCAAACTTGAAATGATTTAAGCGAACACCGCTATATCACCGTAATAAAAGGAGGCTTAAAATACCATGTTTAGTGACAAGATATATGTGGCGATCGGGTAAATAGGTACTTTTAGATTGAATGTTCTTTGGTATAAATTTTAAATTGGTTTTTAAAAATATACATTTTTTAACAAGACGGAACCATGCTTTGTGCGTGGTCCGACTCGAACTTGGCTGGTTTTATACTACAAGGGCCTGATTAAAATTTATAGTAACCAGATGTTAAAGTGATATCTTCGTGAATTCAGATTAAATTAGATTAGATTTTAAATGAAATAAATTAGATTCGATTTTATACTATACTAGCTTTTGCCCGCAGCTTTGCCCGCGTGGACATGAGTTTTTTTCAGACCCTAAGGAACTACATCGGGCTATTCTGATTAGCAGTCTATGTCAGTTCCCACCCCCTCAAAAAATTCTTAACAAAAAATCAATTCAATCAGTTGGTCCGTTGCGACGCCGACGTGCGCGAGCGTGGAAATGAGTTTTCCCCAAATCCCTCGGGAACTATGTCAGGATATGCTAATTAGTAAATGATGTCATTTCCCACCTCCTCAACCAACTCTGTGCAAAAAAATATCACAACATTCCATTGTTCCGTTGCGATGATAAAGAAATTAACCAAAAAATGAGTGTTTTTTGTGGTTTTTTTCAGTTCTCTCAGGAATAACATCGGAGTTGCGGGATAAAAAGTAAACTATGTTCTTCCTAATGACACACGCTACCTGCATGCCCAATCTCATCAACATTAGTCGAGGCGTTGAAGTGTAAAAAGTTAACCAACAAACACATTTTCACATATATATTTTTTTGTTGTTTTAATTATACAATAAGACTTTGCCACGATAATAATTAAATAATTGACAACGTATTTAAAATAATAATATACCTAGTTACTTTCGATAGAAAATGATTGGACATTACAATACCTAAAATAAAAGACCTTAAATACCTACAATGCCTAAAATAAGCCGTCCCTCGTCATTCCCGGTGCAAAGGTGTGTTTCCGCGCTAAATGGCTATGGACAGCCTCTGCACCAGGAACGATCCGGAAAACCCCTTTTTCTATTTTTTTTTATTAAAAACTTGAGTGCGTTTCACTACATTTTACCTGATGGTAAGTGACGATGTAGTCAAGGATGGTACACGCAAGCTCAATATTCACTCTCGTCTTGAAGATCCCCAAATTGTAGGAGTCGGGAGACAAAGAAGCAGGCAAGGAGTTCCACTCCATCGATGTCCGCATAAAAAATGAGGCAGAGTAACGCTTCGTGCGTATAGGCTGAATATCAACAACTTTGGGGTGGAAACTCTCCCTGCGTCTCGTTACCGAAGGTGGAATGGAGCTGGGGGAATGAGGTCGGCTGTGTCTAAGAGGCATAGAACCTTACGAGACCCCAATCATACACTGCCTGAAGCGATAGGTTCATGTGCTCTATCATGGCGTCTCTCAAAGACAGCGACTCAGCGCCCTCTGAATTGGACGACGCCCTACCTCCTTCACAAATCGACGTGCCTCCACATTCCAGCTCCCCGGTGTATCCACCGCAAATGGAGTAATTAAGAGTCTGTCTCGAAGCGAACTATACTATTTTATTTTATGTATTTTATATCTGCCACCTCAATCGCTGCATTAAAAATACAAGACTACCCATAAATAACTACCATTAACAAAACAATGTAAATCTTGAATTTTCAGCTGAATAGCTTAGTAATTTATGAGTCGGTACGAACCTGTGCCTAAATAGGAGATTACTTCACAGATAAACTAAACAACACCTTATTAAAAAACCGGCCAAGTGCGTGTCGGCCTCGCGAAAAGTAGGCTTCCGAAATCTTTTCAAAAAATAAATGTTTATTTAAAAAAAACTAAACTATATTTACAGTTGGTAATAGAACAATTTTGTATGTAAAATCTATGAACTTTTAAAAAATCTAACTGCACATCTTAAGTTGGTTGACAATTACTCCTAAACTAAGAAAGCCTACTTAGCCGTGATAAATTTCCTTTTAAATTGATTATCTCCCCTACTATTTACATTTTTTTTCAGATGTCCTGAAATAGTGGTAGTTTATAAAGGGGACACTCGACTCGAACAAAGGTAAGCACTTTAAAGCTCAAGTAATACTTCGCAAACACGGAACCCTGAATCAAAAAATGGTTGTAGCAAACCCCCAGTTGTTTTGGAAGACCTTTTAAACGATACCCCACACGATAGGGTACGTTACCAAAAAAAAATCACTTCCTCTTTACATTTAGGGGAGGTACCAAAAACTTTTTTTTCTCAAAGTTTTATTGCACAACTTTGTCGGCGTAATTAATATGTGTAACTATCCAAAATTACAGCTTTCTAGTATTCTAGTAGTCTCTAAGCCGCGAACACACGGATAGACGGACGGACGAACAGACAGATATGGCGATTTTTTTTTAAATTCACAATTGGTATAAACCCTTGACAACATCTCACCTGGTGGTAAGTGACGATGTTGCCGAAGATGGAAGCGGGCTTACCAAGATTCCCCAACGCAATGGGGAACTGGCTATCTTATCTTCATGCCGGAACACATCAATGATATCAACATTAATATTTGGCGGCAAGACTTAGATAAGATGGTGGTAGCTAGCCAGGCGGGCTTAGAAGATGCCCTACCACCAACCAAACCGAGTCTTACAAATGACCCCGTCGGGAATCGAACCCGCGACCTCCTGTGTAAAGCCAGTGAACTTTGCCTCTAGGCTACGGAGGCGGCTTAACTATAAGGGTTCCTTGTTAACTTCGGAACCCTAAAAAGTAGTTTCATATATTTTTTATGGATGAAAATCCATATGTTCGTAAGTTTCTCGTAACCCCTTAACCTGAATACGCTGACCGATTGTTAGAATGTATCATCCATCGAACGTGCCCAGTCTGTGTGTACATTAGGCGACCCGATGTATTATTGATTAGGCTACACGTCGATTATTTTTGGTTGATTTTGTTATCGATAAGTCCTACAAAAATATTCACTTTACGTATTTTAAAATTTAAGCTGCTAAGGTCTAAAATCTGAAGATTCTAAAGATGTTCCATAATGGATGCATTGTGACCTAACAGTAGTAGGCAATAAATCTGCTTCACTCAAGATTTGACATAAGCAAAGTGTCAGAAGTCACTACTGACATCAGTTGGTTATAATTTTGTCTTTGCTTAAAAAACGTAATAACGACGTATTAAAAAGCCGTTAAAAAATCGACTTTCATCGCAACAACTTGCATTATTATTTTTGGTTTTTGTCAATTTGCTAATAAAGTACTGCACCGATTTTAATATAATTTATATGGGAGCATAAGTGGTCGACTAAGGCCCGATCGCCCTAATTCAGGGTAGGCTCGAGCCCCTCGGTGGGGACGTATATGAGCTGATATGATGATGATATGTGAGCATACCAAATCGAATAAAAAAATAATGATGACAATCGGTTCACAATCTGCGAAAATATCGCGTAACACACACACAAAAAAAACATACAGTCGAATTGTAAACCTCATTTTTGGAAGTCGGATAAAAATAGGGTCAAAAATAAATTATGAAATTTAAAACCTTAAAAATTTAAAAAAAGCATAATCATTTTATGTTTTTTTTTTGGCTTCAATTTTTACCCGACTGCCCAAAAAGGAGGGTGATCTTAACAGGTGTTATGTTTGTATGTACGTGTGTATGTATGTATGTATATGTGTCTGTTTCTTAAGCTGAGCCTGTAGCCTAAACGGTTTGATAGATTTTCGAGTGCGAAATGTCGTTAATGTCGTCTTGATCCCGTGAGTCCCAGTTTTACCCGACTGCCCAAAAAGAGGAGTAATGTTTTTATGCTGTCGGGTTTTTACTTTTAAATTAAATTGGTTACGTTAGTCATTAAATAAAATCACAAAATTGGTAGGTTCATCAATGACGCTGAAAAATTATGATTTGATTTCGCCACTGTTTCAAACATTTTTGTAACATTCTTTTGGTTTTTTGATGATAAAAAGTAACTCAAATAACTTAAAATTAGTTACGGTAATGACGCTGAAAAATTATGACGTCATTTCGTCACTGTTTTACACACTTTTGTAACAAGTTTTTGGTTTTTTGATGATAAAAACTAACTCAAATAACTATCAGTCAACTAGCCTATTGAGGTGCTAAGGTTTAAAATCTAAATTAGCTGAAGAACAAGTTCATATATGGATGGATTCTGGTTTATCCTTGGTCCATCGGTCATATTATTATGAAATACATTTCACTTAGACTTAGCATTAGCGAAGTGGCAGATACACAGTCGGTTACACTTTTTTTTACGAAATTGAGGTGCTTTGGCAAAGTATATATATAAGTACTAACATACAGTATGGACACTCCCTGCTCGCTCTCTAGATTGCGACCTCACCCCCTCGTCTCCAAGGTTGATACAGATTGGTTACAGTTTGGTTGTCGAACGTATAGAATTTCACCGCCATTTTGTTTGTTTCGACATTCGTTTTTTGAAATGTCATTTCTGGCCCGTTGTATGAAGTGTCCAGGGTGTGGCTTTGGTTTTTAATCTAAACAAGCTGAAGAAGATGTTTATAGATGGATTCTGGTCCATCGGTCGTTTGAATAAAATTTCCCGCGGAGGTGCATTGCATTAATGTAGAGATAAAATTGTCCTCTAAATAAAATGGACATACACGTTCTGTAAACTTACCGTGTATCTAGGTCACGCAGCTAGCTACATTTGATATTAAACGAAACACAAAGCAATAAAAACAAACCATTTGCGTAAACTGTCAACACCATTAAACTATATCTTAAGCATTTATACCCTTGCAGCCGCTACAAAAATCCATCGTTCAGTCACTTGTCAGTCGATAACGCACTTGAAGCGATCGTGTGGATATTTCAAATAAGTTTGTTAAATCGATATTGTGAAGGCACATCACTAGACATCGCGTGCAGTATGGACGAAGCATGAGCCGAACGCTATCTGTAAGTCAGGTGAGTAAGGGTGACCATTCTTTTTGTCTTGTACATTATTGGTTTTCCTATCATTTCCATTTCTGCTACTAAATTGGGATAATACTTTATTATTTAATTGTTTTAGACAAATTTTAGACAATTTTCTTTTTCAACCATCTAAATTTAAAAGTTGTAATTTCTGGGATTTTTAGTACACCTAACACCCTTTTTTTGTAAATGTTAATACAAGTAGTAAGGTGTTGATAATAATTCCAAAAATAATTGTATTTTCATTTCAAAATGTATGGTCACCACTATGAATTATGTCCACAACTTTCAGTATGTACCTAGTTTTCCCACAACATGCTTTCAGTAATTCAAAAGCTACCAAACGGAAAGCATTACTTAAAAATAAATTCCGAAATGAAGAATGAATATTTGTAAAAAACGAAAGATCACAATAATTATTGATGGTTTTTAAGAAAGATTAGAAATGAATTTTGATACGAAATTAGCTAAATTGTATGCAATAAAACGTTTAGTAGTAAGATAAGTAAGAAAAAGTGAAGAAAATGCGTGCGTGGTCCGGCGCGCAAGAAGGCGGAGGAGACATCATGGGGCCAACCGTCACACGTGCGTATAATTACTGTTGTTTTAAGTTATTGTATAGCTTTTATCGCGGGCTTTGAGGGGACCGAATCAAGAATTTTCGTAACGAAAATAAAACCTGACACCCCAAAAAAAAAGAATATATTGTTATATGGCGATGGCGATGGCGATTGATGATGATGATGATGAACTTTCTTAGTGTTAATTTATTACATAAACATCCCGCGCCCCAAGGACTATATGGTACTGGTAAATACTGCATAAATAAAAAATAAATAAATAATTATAATTGCATAAGTTGATAAGAAATGCTATGCAATAGCTTTACCGCGGCAGTCCCCGAGTGCCACACGTTTTTTTTTTTAAGAAAAAGCTGTCCTTATTTGGTAGGTGCCTTACTGTAGCCAACAAATGGGTAAAATAATTAGTTACAATCTAATGCACAGATTCGCAATGATGTGAATTGTTACCCAAAGTCATTTTGGTTTTCCTAAAAAGGGCTATAGTTTTCGGGTGTATGCATGTATGTCTTTTTCTTTGGCAGAGCTAAACGGCTTGATGGATTTTGGAGTTCGAGGTGTACTTAGATTTGTCTTGATTCCGTGAGTGACACAGAATACTTAATTACCCGACAGCCCGAAATAAGAGGGATAATGTTTTATGCAGTCGGGTTTTTAATTTTTAATAAAATTGGTTAGATTATTTAAGAATGCAAAGTGAAAAGAATATGTATATTTTTATATATTTTTTGAATATAAGTAAGTGTCACGTTTTTAAAAGGAATTAAAAGTATTTTTTATTTAAAGATATTACTTATTAGAAATACATAATTAAGTGTTTATAAATAAAATAAAATAAACATTTTGTTTTATATATTTTTATAAAATCAATCATTTTTTTAATTTTTGTATATTTTGTATTTATTTATTTATTTATATTTCCATAATGAAGGGTGCGTACAATTTTAAAATTTGAATTTAAAATACAATAATTCTACATGCTTAAAAAAGATAACATAATTAGATGAGATAGATAGATTATTTTAGATTTTATTATTTGATTTAGAACATTTATTTTTAAGTATAATTAAACAGTTAGGTTAGGTGCCTAAAATGTTACAAAAGTGAACTATGTTGGTCATTCATTAATCATTCATTATACTCGAGGCAGATTTTATAATAGAGGCGAGAGTATTGCTCACGAGTGACATACGACGTTTTTCAACAAACATGCGAGGAAAAACTGACCAAACGTGAGTAGGACTCGCGTAGAGAGGGTTCCGTACAATTTTCTTAAGGTTTTCTTGTAAATTGTAAGACAGGCTCCATATTTCCTAATTTTATCAAACTTTTTGCCTAAGGAGTTTCGGGGATAAGGGGGGGGGGGGGGAACGCTTAAACGTTCGTTCTTTTTCTTGAATATCTTATAAAATATACTTTAAAAATTACAAAAAAAACAGGTTTTTTTACTTTTAGACGAACGGACGGACACATAATTCATCGGATTAGATTTCCAAAAAATAATTAAGTACGGCTTTATACTTTGTGTTTTTGGGGCCCCGTAGTTGCAGTGGCACCTCATGAATATAAGTATTTTTCATATTTTTTTTAATATTTACCTAAACTCCTGTCACTAATATTTTATGTATTTCGGTGTGGTGTAACTGGAACCAATAAACGTATTTATTTCTTTCTTTTCTTTCTGATATACTCGTATCACACCATACATTTGTACTTATAAAAAATATATTTTCCACCACCACCCCCCCAACCCTCCCTTCCAATTTCAAACTCTAAAATCTGCATTCGTTTAGGTATTGCCCTATATGGTCATGGTTGGTTCAGAAAACTCTAAACATTCTCGTGGGTGTAATATTTAACAGTATTTCCAACTTCTGCAAACAAACCTAAAGCACATCCAGTATAGCCTTTAGAGCTTAGTAGTTCTTTAGTAGCTCTTCCATATAATGTTTGATATATCTGTGTTTGGTTACCATGGAGATATTTTACTTCACCAAAACAAATCGTTTTAGTTTAATAAGATTTATTATTGTTTTTACTAAGCAGACAAACAAACAGACAGTGAGATATTAACGCATTGACATCCAGTTCTGGGCTTTGTTTAATGTTTCAAAGTGCATATTATCTCATCGGGAAGTTAATAAAAAAATCGACTGCAAAAGTTGTACTAAACAGACAAACAGACATATAGTTTAATAAAACGCGTTAGGCGAAGCATTTTAAACTTTGGTGGCAGGGATCTCAATTTTTTCAGCAATCAGAAAACATATGAAAGTGATATTTTGTAACCTGATTCTTTATTTAATGACTTAATTTTGACAGTTGCAGAAACACGATTCGTTAACTATTATAACATAAAAAAATATATCAAGGAAACCTCTTAAAACAGAGATTTGCATTCTACAGGCAAACCAGACCGTATTAGTACCTCTAAATATTCTTAGTCGATTAGTCTAAACACACACTTCAATATGCCAGTTGGATTTTTAAAAATATTTTTTTTTGTTTTTAAACGAAACAAAATAACATTGAAAAAGTGTAAAAGTGTGGTTATTTTCTTCACTCTTTACACGTAAAGAAAAACATAGAGACAACTGTTCCGACCAAAGCCTCGCCGCCGGTGTCCAATCATAGATATACCTATACAACGTGAATAAAATTATGCAAATAATCAAGATTTATGCACGGAAGTTCTAGAAAGAAGCCTTGGAAATTCATAAATTGCAACAACTAGTGCTTGGGATTAACAACTTGTATGCGCGTGCTAGTAACAAGTACCAGTACAAGGCTAGTAAAGATAAGAAAAGAACCTTCACCCACCAAAAAGAAAAGAAAAAGAAAAATGGCCCAATGCTCTTTGTAGGTGCGGCCAGTCCAAAAGCAACGACACCGCCCCTCAAAAATGGCAGCGATCTTCGGGAATCAGGATATCTTATAGCAGTTGGGTCCAGAACAGCCAGGTAAGTTATGTTCCTGTAAATCAAATAAATGAAGATATGTAATCATCGTATCAGCTCATATTCGTCCCCACCGAGGGGCTCGAGCCTACCTTGAATTAAGGCGATCGGGCCTTAGTCGACCACGCGGGAAAAGTGCAGGTTGGTCGACTTCACACACAACCTTCGAGTTTCTTCGCAGGCGTGTACAGGTTTCCTCACGATGTTTTCACGAAGATATGTAATACTGACAATTAATTAATATTTTTATTTAATAAGAACGCATACATACATTCAGCGTCAAAAATATATGTATATCCTTTATAATTTAAATTATTAACTATTAAACGACGTCCTAAATACCGCAGTATCTCAAGACTAAAGTATTTGACCAATGTGTGTTGCCAGTGATGACGTACGGAACTGAGACATGGTCGCTTACTATGGGCCTCATAAGAAGGCTTAAGGTCACCCAAAGGGCAATGGAGCGTGCTATGCTCGGAGATTCTCTGCGTGATGGAATCAGAAACGAGGTGATCCGCAGGAGAGCCAAAGTAACCGACATAGCTCTCAGAATTGCTAAACTTAAGTGGCAGTAGGCGGGGCACATAGCTCGTAGAACAGATGGCCGTTGGGGCAGTAAAGTTCTCGAGTGGTGACCGCGCACTGGAAAACATAGTGTAGGAAGGCCTTCCACTCGGTGGATCGATGACCTGGTGAAGGTCGCGGGAAGCCGCTGGATGCGGGCAGCGCAGAACCGGTCGTCGTGGAAATCCTTGGGGGAGGCCTATGTCCAGCAGTGGACGTCCTTTGGCTGATATAAAGAAACAAAATAAAAAGAGATATTACTAAATAAATAATTTTATTTAATAGGAACGCACACATGCAATCAAGGTCAAATATATTTATATTCTATACATTCTTACACTATGAAACGAGCAGTATTTTTTTTAATCCGCGATTGATAAGCCCTTGGCTTCATCTCACCTGATGGTATAAGTGACGATAATAGCGAACCAAGATTCCCCAACGCCATGGGGAACTGGCTGTCTTAATCTTCAAAGTCAGAACACATCAATGCTGTTTAAATTGATGTTTGGCGGGAAACTAAAATAATAATATAGTCGCAGCCAGGCGGGCTTGGAAAATGCCCTACCACCGAAAATACAGAATCTTACAAAGTTAGATTCCTCCGGGCATCGAACCCGCACCTCCTGGTGTTAAGTGAATGGACTAACCATTACGCAGGCTTACCAAGATTTCCCAACGCAATGGGAAACTGGCTATCTTATCTTCAAGCCGGAACTCATTAATGTTGTAACATTGATGTTTGGCGGCAAGACTTAGATAAGACGGTGGTAGCTAGCCAGGCGGGCTCAGAAAATGCCCTTCCACCAACCAAACCGAGTCTTACAAAGTTTCACCCCGCCAGGAATATAACCTGCGACCTCCTGGTGTGTATGTCGCAGGCATACTGTATAATTCTTCATTATACATATGGCCAGGCAAATTATATAATGACGAGGGCGACAGTTAAATCAATCAAACCTGACCGAACCTATTATTACAAACTAGCTGTTTCCCTCGGCTTCACCCACGTGGACAACGTTTCCATGACTTTTCGAGGGTGCGCAGTGCGCGAGCCGCAAGCGGCTCGCGAGCGTGAAAATAAGTAGCCTATGATGTAATCCAGATCCTAATCTGTCTACCAACCAAATTTCAGCCAGATCCGTTCAGTAGTTATTGCGTGAAGAAGTAACAAACATACACACTCACAAACTTTCGCCTTTATAATATTAGTGTGATTGCCTGACGTACAGCCTGACCGTTTACATACGGACGAATTATACAATTTGCCTGACCGTATGTAAAACGACTTATCATACAATTTGCCTGCCACATGTATATCGTGTATGTATGTATACAATACATTACATAAATTGTATGTATGTATACATATACATTACATAAATTATGACCGCCTCCGTGGCGTAATGGTTAAGTCTATAAGCTTCACATCAGAAGGTCGCGGGTTCAATTCCGGTAGAATCTTTTGTATTTTTTTTATTTTTTGCCTTTTCTGGGCTCGGTCGCCCAGTACACCATACAATGCCATAACCGGCGATCCCGTCATATTAATATCTCTGACGTGCTGAGAATTACGAACTGAAGAATATATTTTACGAGTATATTATGATAGTTAGTGCTGCGCATTTGAGCAATAAAAAAAGTTTTTTTTAGTTTTTTTGTTTCTGAACTCTTTATTAAGATTGTTTTTTTATGTCCAATTATTTTTGTAAAGTGACTTATTTCGATATTATGCTATACAATGTTTTTCCTTTTCTATCCAAATACAAAATCGGCCAAGTACGAGTCTGCCTCGCGCTACCACTACACTACTACACTTCTCCATACAGCCACAGGATGATATACTCCACAACATAACAATGATACCTATTCTTTTATTATTTACAAACAAAAGACATCAACGCGACTGACAGATTTTTTTTAATTCAGTTCGGTCTCCTTAGCGCGAGTGTAACTCAAACTTGGCCAGTTTTTTTAAATATTTTTTTAACCACAATTGATAAGCCCTTGGCATCATCTCACCTAATAATAAGTGACGATGATGCCGAAGATGGAAGCGGGCTTACCAAGATTCCCCAACGCAATGGGGATCGGGCTATCTTATCTTTAAGCCGGAACACATCAATGCTATTAACAATTATGTTTGGCGGCAAGACTTAGATAAGATGGTGGTAGCTAGCCAGGCGGGCTATAAAAAATTCCCTACCACCAACCAAACCGAGTCTTACAAAGTTGATCCCACCGGGAATCGAACCCGCGACCTCCTGATGTGAAGCGAATGGACTAACCATTACGCCACGGAGGCGGGGTTTAAATTTTTTTGCATGGTGACTAGCATTATACAAGATCCGCCATTTTTAGGATTCCGTATACCCAAACTAATATACCATATACCTATTACTAAGCCTCGGCTGTCTGTCTGTCTGTCCATCTGTCAGTGCGCTGTATTTTATGAACCGTAGTGTCAATGTAAAAAGTTGTCATTTTCACAAATTGTGTCTTTCTTTTTTTTCTTTTTCTTTTTTTATTAAAAATTTGAGTGCGTTTGACTGCAACTCACCTGATGGTAAGTGATGATGCAGTCGAGGATGGTACACGCAAACTCAAATAATGCCTATTCACTCTTGCCTTGAAGATCCCCAAATTATAGGAATCGGGAAACACTGACGCAGGCAAGGAGTTCCACTCCTGCGCTGTACGCATAATAAATGAAGAAGCGTAACGATTCGTGCGAAAAGGTGGAACACTATTGCCACTATAACAACAAATAATAAAAATAGGGGGCTCCCATACAAGAAACATGTTTTTCAAACGTTATACATACAAGCGTAAAACTGTAGTGGTTGTAGTACTTATCCTTAAAACGCACTGAAGTTTGTTATCGGTCTTACTCTATTAAATCCACAAAATAGAAGAAAATGTTTTTCTTATCTGTGATTAAATCCATAATGAAAATCTAAATATTTAAGTACATTATCTGTTCCAGATTCAGAAGAAAACACAAGGACAAAATGCTCGCGATAGTGTCCGCTGCTCTAATATTAATTTTATTGTGTTTAGCTACTGTGATGACCACATTGTGTAAGTAAAATAACAGGCAAAATTTATCCAGATCACAATATCAAATGAAGAGTTTCACTCAGAGCAAAGTTTTCCTTTTTTAATTCATAATTGGTAAGCCCTTTGCATAATCTCACCTGATGGTGAGTGACGACGATGCCGAAGATGGAAGCGGGCTTAACAAGATTCCCCAACTTTATTTAGCTATTTTATCTTCCATATAGTGTGATCCACTGAAATCGGAATAAGTGGTACACCAAAAGAGAAGCGAATTTCCGTTGCTCTCAGAGGTGACATTTTACAGCGTGGAAGGTAAATTATAAAAATTAAATGAGTAATTTAAAAACCCTCGACAAAAAAAATTAAAAGTCGAAAATAATATATTTTGGCCCTAAAAGTTTAGTATAAGTTACTAGCTTTTGCCCGCGGCTTCGCCCGCGTAGACATAGTTTTTATGACTGTCTGAGAGGGAGCGCGGTGCGCGAGCCGCAATCGGCTCGCGAGCGTGGACTTGAATTTTCTCCAGATCCCTCGGTAATATGCTTATTAGTAAATCATGTCATTTCCCACTCCCTCAACCATCTCTGTGCAAAAATTCACACAATCCATTGTACCGTTGCGTTGTTAAATAAATTAAACAATAAAGAGTATATTTTCAGATCAGTGGACATCGTTTTTATGACTGTCTTTAAGGGTGATTAGTAAATTATGTCGTTTCCCACCTACTCAACCATCTCTGTGCAAAAAATCACAACAATCGAGTATTTTTTTAGTTCCCTCAGGAGCTGCATCAGATTATGCTATTTTCCCGGGATAAAAAGTAGCCTATGTCCTTCCCCGTGACACAGGCTACCTGCATACCAAATTTCATAAAGATTGTTCAAGGCGTTGAAGCGTGAAAAGGTAACAAACAAACATTTTCACATTTATAATATTACTAGCTGTCCCGGCGAACTACGTACCGCCTTACATTACATTACACTGCTCTACCCTACTTTACACTACACTACCCTACACTACACTACCCTACCCTACACTACCCTACCCTACACTACCCTACCCTACATACACTACACTACACTACACTACCCTACCCTACACTACCCTACCCTACACTACCCTACCCTACCCTACATACACTACACTACACTACCCTACCCTACACAACTAATTAGTAATCTGTGCCTACACTACACTACCCTACACTACACTACCCTACCCTACCCTACACTACCCTACCCTACACTACCCTACCCTTAAAAAAAATTGATGTTGGCCGATTCTCAGACCTACTCAATATGCTCACAAAATTTCATGAGAATCGGTCAAGCCGTTTCGGAGGAGTAAGGGAACGAAAACTGTGACACGAGAATTTTATATATTAGATTACATTTTGATCTGAGGGTCGTCGCTTAGGGGTATCGATAAGTTGTGAAATTATTAGTAATTAGTTGTAGTAAAGTGAAACAGTTGTATTCTGTTTTTATTTTATTACCCCCTACGCGATGACTCTTAGATCAACATATAATAACTTTTATATTAAACTTGAAGGGCCAAAACATGTTGTTTTATACATTCAAGAGGTTTTTTTGTCGGGGGTTATTGACGTTTTAATCTAAGTTAAAACTTTACGTATCTCAAACACGATACCTCTGCTGTAAGTTAGTAAGGAGTTGGGTATCCAGTAGAAACCAGGAGATGCTGCAGCATCAGGTCAAGGTCACCATGTTCTATCTAACACCTATTTATTGAGACTATTCCAATGAGCCCAAACACAATATACTTCTGCTGTGAGTTGGCGAGGAGTTAGATTTCCTGCAGACTCCAGGAAATGCTACGTACCTTGTGTCGTGAGTGGCAGATAGGGTTGCCAACTTTCAAATACGAATTAGCGGGAAAACATCATTTTATATGGGGACAAGGATTTAAAAAGCAGAATACATCTACTTTTACACGAAATACTAAAATTAACGGTATTTTTTTCATTAGTAGCAAGTTGTAGTAAAATAATTGTTTATTGTGTGTGTGTATTAAAAGACGTAATTATTTATCGTAAAAAATTACCACGACCAGCAGCTGGGTTGCTGTGCCGGTGGCGTAGTGTATTTGAATGTAGGGTAGTCGTGCTTAGAGTGACTTTCAAAAAACCAGGATATTTAATATCCTGCGTGCACCCTGAACGGAACGTCTCTTCTAGGGTCCTATAAACGGCGCGACTCTCTCAAAGCGAGACGGTTGGTAACCCTAATGACAGACGTAGCTCGCCTCACGATATTCCATCCACCATCTCTCCCTGCTTCACAGGACACGCAGCTAAAATAGTTTACTATAGTTTAACTATGATGAAACACAGTTTACAGGTCAACTTGATCGTGATTAGTTAGCGCGCTATGCTGCCGTGAATGACAAGATGCTCCATTAAATCATTTTTTCGCCTCGAGATATGTATTACATGCTATAGGTTCAGTAGCTACGCGTGTTTGTATTTAAATCAGTTAAGCTGTTTGATGCCCAATTTCCTGCAGTATGGAGATATTGGTACGAAACTTTTTCCATGATACTCTAAGCATGAAGCTTCTTCTCCAACGCCACTTTCTACAGCATCATATATATCTTATTTAAGTCTCTCAGCGTTAACGTCTTTGCATGGAACAAAAATATGGGGAACTAGCTGTTTCCCGCGGCTTTTCTATGACGTTTCAAGGGTGCGCAGTGGGTGAGCGTGGACAAAAGTAGCCTATGTGTTAGTCCAGGTCCTAATCTGTATACCTACCAAATTTTAGCCAGATCCGTTCAGTAGTTTTTCGTGAAAGAGTAACAAACATACATCCATACATTCTTACAAACTTTCGCGTTTATAATATTAGCAGGATAATTAAGCGTTCGCACTAGCCAGATCTTAGTGGCTCTGGTGATGTTACTATTCTTCCATGTTTTCCTCAATTTGACCATTGTAGCTCTTAATATCGCAAAACGTCGTTTACCTTGATACATTCTACTATAATATTTTATATGTGAAAGTTTGTATGTACAAACGTTTGTTACTCTTTCACGTTTCAACCACTGGACGGATCGGGATGACACTTGGCACACATATAGGTTAGGTCCTGAAATAGGATATAAGCTACTTTTTACCCCGGAAAAAGTTCTTATTCCCACGGGAATATCGAAAACAACGCGGGCGTAGCTGCGGACGGACGGCTAATATTACGATAAAATAAATTAGAGCCCTTATCTTATAACTCCACCATACGACTTGATCATCTACTATCTCTGCCTCGCAGATGTCTTACCACATATGGGTTGGTATCATAACCGGTCACTTGTTCCAGACGTAAGACTGAAACGGCATAAGGGCCCTGGGCTATGCGAGAGCCGCGAGTGTCTGCGATCGGCCTCTAATCTGGCTTTGTCTATGGACACCACTGCTGATCCTTGCAATAATTTTTATCAGGTAATAATTTATTTTTGCCTTTTGCTTAATATGAATTTAGGTACCACTTCTTCAAAATAAGATCTCAATAAAATTTTATAATTAGGTTACTAAGATAGATCTAGCCGAGTTATACCACAATAGAATTATTGTGGTTATACTATAGAAATCTCTGAAATGTAGAACCTAAAAACTAGATCCCCGGTTTTACACAAAAAGTCTTCAAAAAACATCCGGTTCCGGACAGTTGTTTGACAGGAGGCAAAGATAGAAATATGCAAGGAGCTATGTAAAACCGATCTTTACAACATAAAATCCATCAGGAATCGTACCTGCGACCTACTCATGTGAAGCGAGGTTTGCCAACTGCGGCTCCTTTCTAATAATAAATAAATAATAAATTTTTATTTCATTACCAAAAACACAGTTAAACGATAATAGAGTAAGTAGTGGTCCCCACACTAGGCTAGGCCTGTATCGTGGGGGCCGAAAACAAGAGCTTTACCAGACTACAAACATGACATACAAAGAGAGTACTAAGAGAGGTACTTAATTTTATTTGTTATGAGATATGTGAAGGAATTAATGAAAGGACAATATAAATGTATGTGTGTATGTGTTGTAGGTATCCTTATAACTTAAAAAAAAAGTGTGTGTATGGGTGTGTGTGTGTGTATGTAAGTGTGTGTGTGTGTTGTATTATAAATAACAACTAATATTAATAATGAATGGATGATCTGACTAAATATCTCTTTTAAAATTTGACGTTGAAAGCATAGTAGTAGTGATTCAATGGTTGCAAGTCTGTTTATTGATAATTATATTTATTTGAAAAGAAAACATAACAGATTAACAGAGATCTAATAAATCTAAAATTTTATGTTTGTGGCTATGTTTAGCCAATCTAAAAACAATAACTTTTTTTTTACTTAAGTCCTATTCATTCATTCATATCAGTTCATATACGTCCCCACCGAGGGGCTCGAGCCTACCCTGAATTAGGGCGATCGGGCCTTAGTCGACCAAAATTAGTATAGGATTTGAGGCACTCTTTTGCCAACAATCATTGGTTTTTGTTGGAACTAATTTGTATTTCTTTAACTATTTTACTTTGTTGAAAAGCTGATAAAATAAGGAAGTTTTTACCCTATTGGACAGTCCAACTGTATTCTAACTTTTTTCTGGAAAATCACAAAGCATTTAAACAAATGCGTTTTTCGTACAAAAATAGAAAAAACAAATGTTTATATCACGAAAATGGTGAGCCTTTTACATAACTTAAATTTTAGCATGTATTATGGCTATGGTATTATCTATCCGCAGTTACAGGATTATCCTTCATTTTTGGGACACCCTGTATAGCTCATAGAATTGATAAATTCAAGTGGCAGTGGTCGGAGCACATAGCTCGTAGAATGGGCAGCTGTTGGGCCATTAACAGCCCTCGAGTGGTAACCGCGCACCAGGCGAGGTAGCGTAGATAGGCCTCCCACTCGGTGGACCAACGACCTGGTGAAGGTGGCAGGAAGCCACTAAATACGGCCGCGCAGGATTCTATACGGTTCTGGAAGTCTGTTTTTCTACAGAGGACGCCTTTCAGCTGATATGATGATGATGATTGATGACATTAACAGATCATATCACTTTCTTACCACTTGTAAAATCACAGTTCATATTCCCTAACCAGTACGCTTGCGGCAACTGGCAGAGCGAGCATCCTCGCCCAGACGCGTTCAGCTCCTACGACTGGTTCCGGGAGAAGCAGATCAAGGTGTACGCCCTAGTGAGGGACTTCCTCAGCAAGAACGAGACGCATACCAAAAGGCCGGTTCAACAGGCCAAAGATATGTATAATGCTTGCGTAGACACTGGTAAGTAAGAATTAACCAATTTTACCAGGAATAGAAACAATGGTAGTTTACAGAAGTACAGCTTTATTAGGCTGGGCCAGAGTACAGCGGTAGGTTCTCCTGAACTCCTCAGGATGGTACCTGTAGACACGGGATACCTACTCTAGAATGGATTATAAACATTTTCACTAGAGCGTCTAAAATCCTCACGAAAATAATAAGTTAGGCAATGAGAGACAAACAAAGATCCGTATCCGTAGATCATTTAATACCTACCAATTTCAATTATTTTTACTTTCGAACGACCGAGCGCAGCGAAGCAATGAAGAAAGTTTGTCATCGTGATAAAAATTATGTTAATTTTACTCAAAATGTCTACAGAACACGAATATTTAATAATATTTTAACATTTTACATTTATTTTAGGTTTTGTTATAATGAATTACTATTAAAGGCATAATTACAAGATTACTACCTGTTGTAATAAAAATATTATTTTCAGAGAAATTAGACAAGTTAGGAATAAAACCAATACTTCAAATCTTAGACAAACTAGGTCTAACCGCTTACCCGACGTACATAAACGCAACCGAAGACTTAGATTACTCGGCCTATAACTTTGACTGGCTAGAAACAGTGATTAAGGTCAAGACAATATTGGGCATGGACGTATTAATAGGTTTCGATATATTCACGGACCCTAAGAATTCGTCTACATACAGACTAGTGATGGGATCGCCGGAAACTACAAATCCTTTTCCAAGGTATACATTAATTAAATACTTAGGTACTTATCTAAAGTTGGTTTTATGTAAAGTTACATTAATTGAAAAAATCTTAGTTTCTTTAAGAATTTCTTTGAAATAAGTCCACATTTGGAAGTTTTGCAAAAAATGACATGTTAGATACGTTTTACTTAAATGTTAATTTTATTGACATAGGATCGGTGCATTATCAATGACTTAGGTACTTTTTATTTACAGTGTACATAATGATAAGAAACGCCATACTAATAGAAGAAGAAATACAAGAATCAAAACCAACATTGAAACATTTATATTCGTCAATGATCATAATTTTGAAAACAAGGAAAATAATGATGAAGATGACAAGAAACTTGCAAAAGTACACAGACTGCTTTACGCAGAGTTGATTAAATTATTTGTCTTTGAAGCCGGTGGTACTAAAACTAACAAACTAAGTGAAACAGAGCTAGATCAAAACATATTTCTTGCGTCTAACGAATATTATACAGTAAATTCTAATTTATATGAGGTGAGTTTTATCTAGAATCTAGATGTATCTGTTATTTGTTGTCAACACTTAATTTGCCTCCGTTCTCTTTAATAATCTAATCATAATATTATAATTACTATCACTAACTCAACACTGAAAGTATTACGCTTTTTCTGATAACATTGTAGTCCAAGACTAAAACATGTATTTCATCAAAAGATTTTATCGCACGACCTATATCACTAGAATCAATAAAGTTGTCTATTTCGTGTTTGATTTTTCATACAATGTATAACGACGATCTTCCATTAGTAGTCACGTCACAACTGATAGGTAACTATCAGATATGGTTGTTTCATGACTAAAGCTACTTACATTAAAATTATTGATTATGTACTTATTTAGTGCTTCGTAATCGTAGCTAATTATTAGTAGTACAGTCATTTTATATATATACAGGTAGGTAATAAATGATTTGATTTTATTTGATTTGTGAAGGTCGCGGGAAGCTGCTGGATGCGAGCAACGCAGAATCGGTCGTCGTGGAGATCCTTAGGGGAGGTCTTTGTCCAGCAGTGGACGCCCTTCGGCTGATATGATTATGATGATGAATAAATGATTTATTACTTACCTACTTTTGTAAAAATTGTTGTCTAGGAATTGCACCTTTGCCATTATTTGAAGGCTTCTTTGCCCTACTTTTTTAAACCTATTTAGTGGCATAACTAATGGCATCGGCCATCTGTTCTGGAACAGATGGCCGATGGGGCAGTAAAGTTCTCGAGTGGCGACCGCGCACCGGAAAACGTAGCGTAGGCAGGCCTCCCACGCGGTGGACCGATGACCTGGTGAAGGTCGCGGGAAGCCGATGGATGCGGGCAGCGCAGGACCGGTCGTCGTGGAAATCCTTGGGGGAGGCCTTTGTCCAGCAGTGGACGATTTGTGGCTGAAATGATGAAATGATGACTAATGGCAACTTTACAATTTAACTAACACTCCATCAAAAAAATATTAACTTACAGCTAGATACAGAGAACGATACAGAATCTGAAGATGCATATTTTAATATACCAGAATACACAGTGGATGAAATACAAGCACATACCGATATGATCGTAGAATCCAATAATGGAACAGCCACTCCTATTTGGAAGAGATATCTGGAAGGAGTGTTTTCAATAAGTGATGTTACCTTAGATGCTGAACATGATAAAATTCTGGTTTCTGAGCCTGATCTGAGGTATATGGCATTGATGGCTTCCTATGTAGCGAATACTCCACCTGTGGTTTTAGAGCTGTATATTTGGGTGAAGGTTTGCATGACTATTATATTTTTAAATACACTTACTCTAGCTGCACTAAAATGCGTTTCTCTATATGTCAAGTTACTGTATTTTTGAAACTATAAACTCGAATAAAAGATGAACATTATGGAGGAACAACTTAGAAACAGGCGAAAATTCTATTCTATCAAAAGCGTAGGTAGTGTTTTCAACTACCTGAAATTTTACCCAGGTGGTAGAAGTGATGGCAGTGCACACGACGACAGAGCTGCGCATCCTATTCCAACGAGCGCACGATGAGATGCACAAAGGCCACACTGGGACAGGGCTGTCACCGCGCGCGTTTCAGTGCGCGGGCGCAGTAAACGATATGCTGGGCATGGCCGTGGCCTATGCGATCGCTGATCCACACTTCCTAAATGTTACTAAGCCTAAGGTAAGGTTAAAAAATAGGAAATGAGAAAGACAGTAAATAACCATCACCAAACTAAAGCCGCATTGCCACGATAAGAGTACACTCAAACCGAGGGACATCAACAGTCTACTTGGACCATACTTGGCTACTATGCAAAACTTAGCAACAGCAATCAAAGTTCTTCAACAATATCCTCTCCTAAAATCTGAATCTGCATCTTGTTATTCCAGATACAAAAGATGATCCACGAAATGAAAAACGCTCTTTCCCGTCTAGTAGGCAAAGCGAAATGGATGGACGACGACACAAAACTGGCCACTTATCAGAAGATCATCAAGATGAATACACTTATAGGATTTCCGGACTGGCTTCACGAAGATGGCAAACTAGAAGAATACTACGAAGGCATAGAAGTGGACTGTGAAACACACCTACAGAACATGTTGAATATAATACAAGTGGGGATGAAAAAAGCGCTTAATAAGTTTCGTGGTGGAAATAATTTTACGTGGGCAACGGATCCGACTGAAGTGAATGCTTATCACACGTTTCAAGAGAATACGATAAGTAAGTTTTGCTAATGTACTCTCAGTTAGTAAAATCAATTATTTATTTATTATTATAGTTATTACTCGTAAGATTCAAAACGTAAAACGTGGGGCGCATGCGACAGACGGTTACTCCACGTTCTTTTTCGAATCTTACGATTTTTTTTATATTTATTCCATTTAGTCTTACATTTTTTAAAGTCCTTACTGTTCAAATGCTGGACAAAGACCTACCGTATTTTCGCCATCGGTTCCTCTCCTCGGCCAGACCCTGCCACCCGTTATGGTACCGGTCCAATTCGTCCCGCCATCTCCTTTCTCTGTCTACCGCGGCCTCGAAGATCGCCACAGTATGGATGCCAGAAGGTTGTTGAGGCTGCGGAAGACCAAGAAAGAAATGGCCGATCTTTTTTTATGTATAAGTAGTTTTAACATGCCCCGAATATTTAAAGCTGAATAAATCTTACAGTATGCAGGAGGTCCCAGAATAGTTGAGTCAAATTTATATGAAAAACAGCTTGACTGAGGACCTATTAGATGAGCTGAAATGAGCTTATTACAAATGTCATAGATTTTGTAGAAATTTTTTAAATTTTAAGTTTGTATGAAAAACTAATATCTTTGCAAGTACGGTGGTTTTGTAAATATATATATATATATGAGTACAAGAATTTCCCGCCTGAAATCATAGCCTTTATTTTTCCCTTCATCTGAGGCAAAAGCCGTGGTCGCAAGCCATAATGATAGGTACTTGTAATGAAAATTTTGATCATGATAGGGCTTTTTTTTATTTAACATTTATTTCACTTCTGCACACTTATTGTATTACCTATTTTTTAACAAAATCACCGTATTCAATTCAATTCAAATAATTTATTTCAGATAGTCAAACCATAATGTGTATACTTACAAATAGCAAAGAAATTCGTTTTTCATAAAAAAATAAAATCAAAAAGTCTAAATTTCTCTGAAAAATCTATGATATTTATAATAAAATAAGCTTATTTCAGCTCATCTGATAGGTCCTCAGCCAAGCTATCTATCTTTCATATACATTTGACTCAACCATTCTGGGACGCCCTGCATACTGTAAGATTTTTTCAGCTTTGAACATGCGGTGCATGCGCTGTTTTAAAATGTACATTAACTAGCTTTTTCCAGCGGTTTAGCTCGCGTGAACATAGTTTCTTCTGTCTTCTACTGTCTTCCAGGGTGCGCAGTGCGCGAGCCGCAAGCGGCTTGCGAGCGAGGAAAAAGGGAGCCTATATTTGAATCCAGGTCCTAATCTGCCTACCTACAAAATTTCATCCAGATCAGTTTATCTGTTATGGCGTTGAAGAGTAACAAACATCCATACATCCATACATACAAACTTTCGCGTTTATAATATTAGTAAGGATTTTTTGAGAAAACTACGGAACCCTACTTTGCGCGAGTCCGACTCGCCCTTGGCCGGTTTTTAAAAGTTAAATCTGACTGTTTGGAGCGGCTAGAATAAAGCCTTTTCTATAAACCCCATCTCTTGTGATATTACATGGGTGAAAGCGTCGACTGAATGACAATATCGCACTACCCGCATTTCTTGTGATATTACATGGGTGAAAGCGTCGACTGAATGACAATCTCGCATTACCCGCATTTCTTGTGATATTACAATCTCGCACTACCCGCATTTCTTGTGATATTACATGGGTGAAAGCGTCGACTGAATGATAATCTCGCACTACCCGCATTTCTTGTGATATTACATGGGTGAAAGCGTCGACTTAATGACAATCTCGCATTTCCCGCATTTCTTGTGATATTACATGGGTGAAAGCGTCGACTGAATGACAATCTCGCGATACCCGCATTTCTTGTGATATTACACGGGTGAAAGCTAAGGAGGGAAGGCTAGGGCCGGCGCTGTACAATGTATTAGTACGTATTTATATTAATTAAAATGTTCATTGTTTTGTTCACGGACGCAGCTGTTCCCTTGGTAATGTTACAACACCCATTTTTTGATTTAGGTCTTGAGTAAGTTCTCTCTTTGTTATAATATGGATTAAATTATATCACTTGAATGACCTGTTTACGCAGGCAATCCAATTATTTTCAGTTCACTCAACTACGGCTCCTTGGGTACCGTTCTCGGACACGAAATAACTCATGGATTTGATAACTTTGGTAATTTATCCTAACATTTATACTATTCCATTTTCCATCATTTTTAGAATTACATTTTAGTTGTTTAATTCAGCTCTATTCTTAAAGATATCTATAGACAGCGTGATTGTTTTATTATACTCTCTATCTCTCTCTTCAGCTCGTAGAACAGGTAGCCGTTGGGGCAGTAAAGTTCTCAAGTGGCGACCGCGCACCGGAAAACGTAGCGTAGGAAGGCCTCTCACTAGGCAGACCGATGACCTGAAGGTCGCGAGAAGCCGCTTGATGCGGGTAGCGCAGAACCGGTCGTCGTGGAAATCCCTGGGGGAGGCCTATGTCCAGCAGTGGACGTCCTTCGGCTGATATAATGGTGATGATGATGACTTTCTCTCTCTCTAATCGTGTGGCACAATTAACCATGCTATCCAAGGGATAGACGGTGGTTGCATGGTGTTGCACTTAGCATCACCCGTGGTCATGTGTAGGGCATTTTAGATTAACACCTACGGACGTGTGCAACGCGACCTTCATACACATCTGGAATCAGATGTGCAGGTTTCCTCACGATGCTTTCCTCCACCGTTAAAGCAATCGGTAAGTATATGTACGTTAGTTTCGAATAAGTCATTGGTACGTCATAGATTTGAACCCGGGACCTCTGGTTAGAAGCACACCGGTTGAGCCACCGACGCTTCGTTTTATTATACTAATACTTTCATCTTTATCTTTTGTTTTTTCGTCAGGTCGTCAATTCGACAAGAATGGTAATCTGCTCCCATGGTGGAGCAACGAGACCATCAGCTCATTCGTCAACATGACCACGTGCTTTGTGGACCAGTATTCCGACTACTATCTGCCCGAGTTGGATGAATACGTATGTGTTTGCACTTTAGTTTCTTTTTTATCTCAAATTATCTTATCTTATCTTATAATCCTTACTAATATTATAAATGTGAAAATCCCACTATGCTGTTTTCACGGGATAAAAAGTAGCCTATGTCCTTTCCCGTGACACAGGCTACCTTCATGCCAAATGTCGTCAAGATTGGTTGAGGTGAAAATGTGAAAATCCCGTGAAAATAGCATAATCCGATGCAGTTCCTGAGGGAGCTGAAAATATACTCTTTTTTTGGTTAGTTTCTTTAACATTGCAACGGAACAATGGATTGCTGTGATTTTTCGCACAGAGATGGCTGAGAGGGTGGGAAATTACATAATTTACTAATTAGCATATCATGACATGGTTCCCGAGGGATCTGGGAAAAACTCATTTCCGCGCTCGCGCATTTCAGCGTCGCAGCGAAGCTACGGGCTGAAGTGTTTTTTTTTGTATAAAATTGGTTGAGGGGGTGGGAAGTGACATAGAATTCTAATCAGAATAGCCCGATATTGTTCCTGAGGGATCTGAGGAAAACTCATGTCCGCGCTCGCAAGCCGCTTGCAGGTCGCGCACAACTCACCCTAAAAGATGTGAAAATGTGAAAATGTGATTGTATGTTGGTTTGTTACCTTTTCACGCTTCAACACCTCAACCAATCTTGACGACATTTGGCATGGAGGTAGCCTGTATCACGGGACATAGGCTACTTTTATCCCGTGAAAACAGCATATAATGGGATGCAGTTCCTGAGGGAACTAAAAAATACTTATTTTGGGTGATTTTTTAACATAGCCATTGCTTGTGGCTCGCGCAACACTCATCCTCAAAGACAGTCATAAAAACGCTAGTCTATCTATAAATAAAATTATATACCTACTTTGCCGTTGTGCGCTTAAAACTACTGGATAGATTTCGATCGTTTTCTTTAGTTTTATTTCTTCATCATAATCATATCAGCCGATGGACGTCCACTGCTGGACTACGACCGGTTTTGCGCTGCCCGCATCCAACGGATTCCCGCAACCCAGTTTTACATCTTATCTAAATAAAAATTATTAGCCGCGAGCCGCTTGTGACTCGCACACCGCGCACCCTCGATATCCACGGGGGAAAAGCTGCGGGCACCAGCTAGTTACCGTCATGGTATCTGAGCCTTGTGCGGGTTATTGGGCCTGCCGACAGGGAAATAGGGTTATACTCCCCCTCATTGAAGGTTTCCTGGTCCAAAGATTGTCCATATTGATACAGAGCTAAAAGCGCGGAAAAGTCGCGAGTGTTATGGGCATCTTTGTAGCGGGAGAGCTTAGGGATTACTAATTACTTTAAGTGAGCAAGATTCTTGGTTTCTCGGAAACGGCTCTAAAGATTTGGATGAAATTTTGTGTTGCGGTGATGTTTTTTAAACCTGTTTTCAGACAAAAAAACCGGAGTAAGGTACCTTTTATACAAACCGAAATTATTTGGTAATTTTTCATCAAGTCTGATATATTAGACTGCATAGAAGTATACCTTACTGTATTCTATGCTACTTAGGAAGTGTAATGTTTATAGTTCGACAGATGGTGAAGGCTTAGCAAGAAAGTATGCACGGCTTCACCCGCGTGGACATAGTTTTTATGACTGTCATTTCCCACCCCCTCAACCATTTCTGTGCAAAAAATTACATAATCCATTGTTCCGTTTCGATGCTATAGAAATTAACCAAATAAGAGTATATTTTCAGTTCCCTCACGAACTGCATCAAGATATGCTATTTTCATAGGATAAAAAGTAGCCTATGTCCTTCTTCGTGACGCAGGCTACCTGCATGCCAAATTTTATTAAGATTGGTCAAGGCGTTGAGGCGTGAAAAGGTAACAAACAAACACATTTTCACATTTATAATATTATTAGTAAGGATGTCATGAACTGCAGGTGAACGGCAAACAGACGCTAGGCGAGAATATAGCAGACAACGGCGGGTTGAGGGAAGCCCTGGCGGCGCTGAAAGAGCACCTGCGGACATACGGACCTGAGCAGAAGCTGCCCGGCTTTGAGAAGATGACTTCGGAACAGCTGTTCTTCTTGTCTTTTGGAAACGTGAGTTACTTAGTACAGATCTTTTTTTGACTGAGCTAGCGCGAATCGTCTCTGTTTCAGCTTGGCCAATAATGCTTTCGAATGTCTATTCAGCGGATGTCAGGCTGTTCTCTTCTGTCTGTAGGCCGCATTTCTCAACCGATTCTCTTGTAATTTTGTGAGCAGGTTCGATAGTTATAAGGATTTTTTTAGGTTCCGTACAAAAAAAACAAAACGGAACCTCTCGTGCGTCTGTCAGTCCGTCCGTCTGTCCAAGCCCATTTGCTTTGAATCTACTGGACCAAATCAGGTGACATACAATATTTAAAATAGTTCAATGGCTACAAAATAATAATTTACACATTAATTTAAATAAAACATATTACATTACTTATAATAATTCCAAAAATTCATTACATATTAATTACAATGGACAATCATTACAGAGCACTAAAAAGACTATGTTTCTCGGTATTATCATAGATGATAATTTAGATTGGAAAGGTCAAATTGAAAGGGTATGTGCTAAAGTGAATAGTTTTACTTTCGCCCTTTACAAATTAACAAAAGTGGCATCAAGACCTACAGCAGTAGCAGCCTACCATGCTTACGTCGAATCAGTGCTTCGATATGGCCTAATAATGTGGGGTAATAGCACAGATGTGAACAAAGCTTTCATTTCGTAAAAGAAATGCATACGGGCCATATTTGGTGTAGCGACTGACACTTCATGTAGACCATTATTTAGTAAGCTTAATATATTACAGTTACCTTGCTTGTACATATTCGAAATGGCTAAATTCGTTAAAATAAATTGTAAGGTATTCTATAAAGAGGCTAGAGATGGAGTGCAAAGAAATAGGAGAAACCCCAACAGATTAACTGTAGAGGACATACCCCAGAGCACTAGTTTTCAAAAAAACTGTTTTTGGATGGGACAAAGAATATATAACAAAGTACCTGATGATATTACATTATTACCATTTAACAAATTTAAGAACAAATTGCATGCGTGGCTGCTTCAAAATATGTTTTATTCAGTCAATGAATTTTTGACACATAAATAGAAATTATTGTTACAACTATATTTAAACATGACATGATGTGAATTTATTTAAAATATTGACATGTTTTCGTATTCTATATGTGGAGTGAAATTAATTGTTTGTTTGTTTTTCGTTAATCTATTCTTTTCTTGCTTTTTTTAATGTTTCTAGTTATAAATTTGCATGCTATAACATAAAATGGCTAAACAAGAGAGTCTACGGTCTTTGAACTTACATCAATTTTGTACCTTGTTTAATGGCAAATAAAGAATATTTGTATTTGTATTTGTATTTGAAATTTGGTAGGATAGTGTAATCCTATGACCCAAACACAAGTGTGCAAAGTAAATACATATTTTTTTTTAAATAAGGGTTATTTTCGGGGGACAAATTAGGAAATTAAAAAAAAAGTTTTGGAAACCTTATTGTGTCACATATCAAATGAAAGGGCTCTTTATCAGGGTCTGAAATATATTTTTATTTAAATTTTAAAATAAATAGTTTTGATTTATTTATTTATTTTATTCCTGTTCTCCGAAACTACTGTGCCTAAAATTTTGAAAAAAATACAAAATATACTCATTCGTTCATTGGGTTACTTACTTTATTGATATCGACTATATCTACCCAAATAATCTTAGATTTTGTTGATCGTTCCCGTATCATTATGTAAAGTACTTGTTTTATATTTAAAGGATCTTCTGGGTTCGGCAATTTGACCAGTGTTTCCTCGAGAGGCAAAGGTAGGTGAAGGTAGTTTCACACCCAATGAACGAATGCCTATGAAATCTTCGTGACGGTAGCAAAACGGCCAAGCCACACGTTTTGACTAAAATGTAGGATTTGTGAAGGTAGGCCTGGTAAAGTTAGGGCGCATAGATGAAAAATCTTGGTTCTACATGACATCTGACCACTTTTTAATATATTTTGAGTAAGATGTAGTGTAGAGCTTGTAGGTTTAGAGCGTGCAGTCTTTAGAGCTTGACTTTATAGGAGATCTGATAAATTTTTCACAGGGTAAGCTACGTAGACTCTCCTTGGCAACATTTTTACATGAAAATGTTTTTTGTGGGAATTCATTTATTTTTGTACGTAGTTTAATGGATTTTTTTTGCTAATTTTTTCTTTCTTTTTTATGTGTATTTCTTGCACGTCAGCCAAACCTTTTTTTATAGCCCACTCTCTATCTTTGCCTTTTTTATTTGATAATTTACTGTTTAAAATAAGTGATAGGTCAGGAATGGAAGAGGCAGGAACCCTCTCCCGGTATGTGGACCACATGATGACGGCGGGGTCCCACCTCTACTTCCAGTACAACAATTTTAGAAACCATGTTAAAATTAGAAGAATACCAATAACACTCAATCTCGCTCGGGTCTTCTCTTGTCGCCTCACGGCGACTGAGGAATCCGGTTCGGGACCAGGTCCCCTGCCGGAGGGATCTTCCGCGGCTCGTGACTACGAGCCGGCAACTGTGGTGGGCCTAGGCCCCGTTCCGTCGCTCCCTGCTGGCTGCACGTCTGATGCCTCCTGCGGTGCGTCCTGGAGTTGGTGTCGGTCAGCTAGCTCCCGTGGGAGCGCTCTTCTTTCCAGCGGCTTTGCTTGGGCCGGTGCCAAGTCCCTGATGTGCTCGAAGCCAGAGAGGTCGGCACGGTGGAACATTTACACAATCTGAAGCAATTAAACCTACATAAGGCTGCCCGATATAAAAGTCGTTACCGCGTTTCAAAATACAGTCAGCGCCATCTAGTGAAGCCGGACCGTGTTTAAGCTTTAACCCCTATTTTTAAAGAGTTAGGGGATGATTTTCGAAAAATTATTAAGTACGTATTTTTTATTTGTTATAAGAAGTATTTAAATTAATTTTCACTTAAGTAGCACAAATTACTACAATTTCATACAAACTTCCACCGTAGTAGGTACTATTATCTAATCTGTGCTTTCATCTCCTATTCCCAGGGGTTAGGTTAGGTTAGGTTTTTTTTAATTTTTTTTTTTTTGTCTTTGTAGTAATATTAGCTTACATACCAAATTTCAGCTTTCTAGGACTTCAGGAAGTACCCTAACAATTTTGATGATCAGTGAGTCAGTGTGTCAGTGACGAAATCGAGGGTTTTGAGACATTAATAAAATCTAAAGTATAATAGCTACGACATTCAAACTTTGTATGTTTAATGATTGTACTGATGGCATTCTATTTTGAAAAAATTTAACTATTTAGCATCATCCAAAGCAAAGTTATAAGAGTTCAAAAAAACGACGAAGCGTTTCGAGAAAAGGTAGGTAGTGCCCTTGCGCTTCGCTTGGCTCATCTTGGCGGGGGCACTACCGTGCCCCCAGATACTTACCTACATACGAAAGACCACGTAATTACGCAACATTCTTCTTGCTCCATTGATCATTAATTTATTTCCAGCTTTGGTGCGGCGTATCAACCAAGGACTCCCTAGAGTACGACCTCGAGGATGAACACTCTCCGCAGCAGTTCAGAGCAATAGGTGCTCTACAAAATAATGAGGAGTTCGCCAGGGCCTGGCACTGCGCACCTGGGACTCCCATGAACCCAGATAAGAGGTGTATCATCTTTTGAACAAGATCAGCGCCATTCCTATGTCCTATATGCATTCAAAATACAGTGTAAATTTTATATAGCGACACTCAAGGGACCGGGAATTTTGTGACGTTGTTGGGTTTTTTTTTTCGAAAGGACAAGCTTTTTGTTGGCTGTGGGGGCCTTTACAACTTCACCGGTCAGGGGAGGCGAGTACGGAAGGCACTTAACCTAGTGCAAAGCAAAAAGATACAACTGCCTAAGGGCGCCCAGGTGGGCACGGACCTCGGCTTAGGTCGTTGCTTGGACGTGTGAGGATCGGAGAGAAGCCGGTAGCGCTGGGAAGCGCCAGAAGCGGGGGGACGCCGCCCTCGCCGGTGAGGGCAGAATGTCGATGCAGTTGTTTCTCTGTGGTTGAGGGGGCGGGGTCAGGGCGGCTACGGCTAGCGTGGTCGGGTCGTCGGGGTCAGTGAGTACATGTCTGGGGCGTCGGAATATGCAAATGGGGTTCGCGGGTAGCTCGTAAACGGCGGCGTTTACGAGCAGGGGGTTGGGGCGTTGTTGAGAGTTTTCGTTATACAGAATGAAATTAGCGTTAAAGTAAACCAAATGAAGACAGAAAATTTTTGATTTTTTATGTGAATCGTTATATCGAGTGACGTTATACAGAGTTTACACTATACATGGCCACTTTAAATTAAAGATTGAGACTGTGAATGTTATTAGTTAAATGTTATTACAATTTGTCGTTACCGTTTGCTAGATGTGATATTTATAAATCTACATATTGTACAAATTACGAATTCAATTTTCTATCTAACATTTAATAAACCCCAATCCATGAAGTTATTAATTGTATTGAAAAAATAAAAACCTTTAAACCTAACTTTTGTTCTGACTGACAACCCTTCAAAATTGGTCATAATCGCTATCCACGTTTGTATGAAAAGTCGCAGGTTCACAAAACCAAAGTATATTATATTAGTACTAACATACAGTATGGACACTCCCTGCCGCTCTCTAGATTGCGACCTCACCCCCTCGTATCCCAGAATGATACAAATTGCATATAGTTTGGTTCTCGAACGTATAGGGTTTCGCCGTGGCTTTGTTTGCTTCGTCATTTGTTTTTAAAAATGTCATTTCACGACCGTTGTATGCAGTGTCCGGGGTTGTGACAATACTCTTCAAAGATCAATCACTATGTATCAAGGCCTTACAATAAGATTAGATTGCTGTTTTTCATAAAATACTTTTTCTAGATCAACATTAACATAGGTAGATAGATAGATAGATAGATAGATAGATATATTTTTTTGTAGGTGCGACTGTGACCCATTCGTGTTTACCGATTTGTTCGAGGTTGATGTTAGGCGAAGTATTGCAGCGATCTCGACGAGGGCAGTGGGTAGTGATAGTTTGAGCCGTGAAATGCTGCTTCCAATCTTGGACAGTGTAGTCCCGGTTATTACTCACATCATGAACATATCTTTATCCTCGAATACATTTCCAAGTGCGTGGAAGCTGGCTCATGTTATCCCTCTTCCTAAAAAACCCAACCCCAGTTCGTTTTCCCAGTATCGTCCTATCTCCATTCTTCCCATCCTATCCAAGGTGCTAGAAGGTTGTGTGCACCACCAGCTTTACAAATATCTTTGTAGGAATGACCTTCTCAGCACTTTTCAGTCCGGTTTTCGTCCCCATCATAGTACGGTTAGTGCATTGCTGAACGTCACTGATGACATCCGTTACGCAATGGACAATAAAAAACTTACGTTGGTAACTCTACTTGATTTCAGCAATGCATTTAACTCGGTAGACTTTGATATTCTCCTAGGTATCCTCAAATCATCCCATATTCCTGACTTAATTATTCCCTGGTTTGATTCCTACCTCCGTGGACGGCGCCAATGTGTAAAAACAGACGAATCGCTGTCGGATTGGTGTGAGCTATCAGCTGGTGTACCTCAGGGTGGAGTTCTATCGCCTCTTCTTTTTTCGATATTTATCAACCAGATCACTAAAGTGCTCACTTGCCAGTTTCATCTTTATGCCGATGATCTGCAGATCTATGCCCACTTCCCTGTTTCCGAGGCCTCAGTCGCCATCAACTCCATCAATGCTGATCTAGCAGCGGTACAGAAATGGGCTAAATCTTTCGGTCTCGTGATTAACCCTTCCAAATCGCAGTCTATCATTATCGGTAGCAGTCGCTTGAGGGGTGGCTTGGATCAGTGCTTACCCTCAATATGCTACGATGGCGTTGCGATACCGTTCACTGAGAAGACCCGGAATTTGGGTCTTATCATGGACTCCAACCTGTCGTGGTCCTCTCACATCAATGACGTTAGCAGGCGTATGCATTTTTCTTACCACTCCCTTAAGCGACTCCAGTTCTTTTTGCCTCATAAAACAAAAATTATGCTCGCCCAAACTCTTCTGTTACCGCTGCTCGATTATGCGGATGTATGTTATTTGGACGCCACTGAGGAGCTCCTTAATAAGCTCGAGCGCTTACAAAATCTCGCCATTCGGTTTGTGTTCGGCTTGCGAAAGTTCGACCATATTTCTGAATATCGCGCTCGGCTTAAATGGCTCCCTGTTCGTCAGCGTCGTAATCTACATATCCTCACACTCATGTACAAAATCCTTAAAAATCCTTCCTGTCCTGAATATCTCCGTTCCCGTTTCCACCTACTACCCGTGCCTTCCCCACCCAGACGTTTATGCGTCACCAAAACTCTAGTAGTTCCCCGCTGCAATACCAAATTCTTCTACAACTCGTTCACTGTTGAAGCTGCGAACCTCTGGAATAAATTACCCGCCAACATTCGCGACTGCCCCTCTGTTAACTCTTTCAAAATCAAACTTAAAGAGCATCTTCTTTCCCTACAAAACGTGTAAGTTTATTTGTATATATTTAATTTTAGTACAAATAGTAAGTATTCTATTTTTAGGTATGTATTATGTATATTATTAAATTATTTACTATCGGTATGTATTATTTATGTGAGTAGATCAGGTTAGTTTACATTATATTATATTAGTATTTTATTTAATTTTAGGTACACATAGGTTTGCCCCCCGTCCTTTAAATTCTCATAACACCCGGTAAGGTTGGCTGGAAGAGATCTCTTATAGAGATAAGTCCACCTTTGTATATGTCCTTTCTAATTGTTTTTCATGTAAATATCTGTGTGCAATAAAGAATATATATATATATATAATGGAAAGAAACCATCGTACTCTAATAATTAGCGGTATGGCTTCCGGCTTGGTATAGGCACACCCCGGACACTTCATACAACGGGCCAGAAATGACATTTCTAAAGGAATGACGAAACAAACAAAATGGCGGCGAAATCCTTTACGTTCGACAACCAAACTGTAATCAATCTGTATAAATCTGGGTGACGAGGGGGTGAGGTCGCAATCTAGAGAGCGGCAGGGAGTGTCCATACTGTATCTTAGTACCAGTATATATACTTTGACGTTACTAAAGTTAGCCCTGAAGAGTTACGAGTACCTATCTTAAAGTGAGTCATCATAGTTTGAAAGGTAACAAGCCATACGTAATTTTAGTGTCCATACGGTATGTTAGTACTCGTACTAATATAATATATACTTTGGTACAGGTTCATTCGTAAAATTATTTTTAATTATCCCCCGACGATGGCTCAAGTCCCATGTCGCCGCCCCCTCTTTTGAATATTCATCCAACGAAGAGATCCCGCCATTATTTTTTTAGAGACTCTCGCTAACCTAATTTTGTGTAATGAGCCTCGCGGGATGCCCCCACAATGAGCTCCACGAAAATGAAATTTCTCCTTTGTGTCATCATCACCTCACTTAATTAGTTTTATTTGTATGCGTTATCAATTTTGGCGTGCTTCGCTGCGCAAGATTCACTTAGGCACCCGCATTTTATGCAGCCCTAACAAGAGTTTATACTAATAAACTAGAGTTTATCTAACTACAGATATAAGGCCAATCATGTAATAAAGCCTAGCTAAAGAATATCTTTGTCAAAATAAAAACTAACTTCAAATTTAAATATTAATTAAGATTAGTTAAATCTGTATCAATCTGTGCGACGAATCTAGAGAGCGGCAGGGAGTGTCCATACTGTATGTTAGTACTAATATATATACTTTGGTATAGGGCCATCCCATATATTCTAATGGGTGTCGTAAGAGACGACTAAGGGACTTAAACTGGAGGATGGTCAGCAGCGTCCTTTCCATGCACTGCATCAGACCTGCAACCGCACTGCGATCGCCGACCCGCCTGCCAAGCGTCGCGATTATGGCAAAACCCCCAATATGGATGACACACCACAAAAAACGGCCCCTAGTCCCCGGCGGCCCCACTATTCCTTCCTAAATACTAGAATCGCGGGAAGCCGCTGGATAAGGGCAGTACAGGACCGGTCGTTGTGGAAATCCTTTGGGGAGGCCTTTGTCCAGCAGTGAACCTCTTTCAGCTCATAAGATGATCGTACTATAAGCTTTACCGAAACTCGTCTCCCATACAAAACAAATATAACAGGTTCTTAAAAAGGAATGGGCTGATTCTAATGAAAATTTATAACGTAAGATAGACACCAAATTCTGGGGAGTGTATTGATTAGTTTTTCTAACTTTTAAAAAAAGATTAGTGAATTTTAAGATAACGATGAACATTAAAACCACTATAATTTGGTGGATTTTTTTTAATAAGTAGTTAATGACTCCCTACAATAGGGGATTGTACTGCTAGTCATTTGAGTTACTTTTCTGATCTGTCAAAAGCGAAATTTTGTTCTAAAAATGTCATTGACGTGCTTATTTTTTCTGAATTAGAACAACTAAAAAATAAAGAAGTAATGGAAAAACAAAACAAATAAGGTTTTTGAAACTACAAAAGGAGAGCAATGTAGGAAATCATATTTCAGAATTTATTTTTGATGCAGTCCGATCCCCTATTCTGTATCTTGCCTAAAAGTGTATTGAAGTTTCATCAGACCCGACCCATTATAGATTTTTTTCTTATAAGAAATTTTTATTTTTAGTTTATAATATGCGAAACGAGTTTCAGGAAGGCCTCTTAAGATCTTTAAAGACTCTTTTTAGGGTTCCGTACCCAAAGGGTCCGTCCGTCGGTTTGTCTGTCAACGGGTTGTATTTCGTGAACCGTACTCCGGACAGTTGAAAATTTCACAGAGTATGTATTTCTATTGCCGCTAAAACAGCAAACAATAAAAATTGAAAAAAATGTGCGAGTGCGACTCAAACTTGGAAGTTTTTTTTATACTACCTTAAAAAAACCTCAACTCGTGATAAAATAAAGTGTATGATGACGGCCTTATTTATTGCCATAGCTTGCACTATACATAAGTGGTTATTATAAAGTTAAATAAAAAAAATATTTTAAATTAAAATATTATCGGCCGTTGATTAGTGAAGGTGCTGTCAATCCGGTGAAGACTTGAGCGTTTGTGATTGGTAGCGAAGGTACGGCTGGTAGCGCTGGAACTGCTTGCACTGCAGGTACGGCTGGAACTGCCGGCAGAGCAACTGGCAATCTTCTTTCCACAATAATAGGCTGAGGGAACGGCACCGGCCTATCCACCACCACTGGTTGCGGAAAAGGGACAGGCCTATCAACAGGCACTGGGACATTTACAGGCCTATCGACGTAAACGGCTTGAGGGTACGGTCTGTCCACGTAGACGGGTCTGTCGACTGGAACGTGCACCTGCCTCTCGACTGTCACTGGATAGGGGACGTGAACCCTGACTGGATAAGGCACTCGTCTCTCATAGTACACCGGGACTTGTCGTGTCACCTCTACGGGGACTCTCTGGACAACTGGGACGGGGATTGGTCTGTCCACGGGGACTGACACCCGGACCGGGACTGGCACTTGTCTGTCCACTGCAACGGGTACTGGCACCTGAACGGGTACTTGGATATTCTGTGTTATTGTCCTCGTAATGAATCTTGGGACTTCCTGGCGTAGAACCACTGGATTTGGATCTAGAGATACCGATGTTTGTACTGAAGGAGGGATGCCCAGTGCAGGGGCGGTGGGTGCGAAGACCTGTCGCTTTTTGCCCTTTTCGGGGACTTTCTCTTTGATGCCATTGCCTTCGAGGACCTCTGATAGTTTGGTTTTCTTATTGATGTCCTTTGTTGTGGATACACTGCTTGCTATGAGCAGCACCTGGAACAAAGTTATCCAGTCATTTCACCAATGTTTGTTTCATCATCATCATCATATCAGCCGAAGGATGTCCCCTGCAGAGGCCTCCCCCAAGGATTTCCACGACGATCAGTCCTGATAAATATTTCAAAAATGGGTATTCCAACAATTTGACCATGGGTACATATAGTATTCCGTGGTACAACCAGTTGGACAAAGTACTTGGACCATGGGTCGGGAGCCGTATCCAGCGGCCTCCCGCGACCTTTACCAAGTCGTCGGTCCACCGTGTGGGAGGCCCGCTTACGATACTCTCGTTTAGGTAGCAACCTTTAATTAAAAGAATTGATGAAAACTAATGCAAGTCCGTCCAGCCGTTCTATCCTTTTTTAAATAAAAGATATTTATGCACAGATTTGTCATCAAACATTGAAAATCACCCCTGCGAGCGGCTTGCGGCTCGCGCACCGCGCTCCCATCTGGAATGTAATACGAGTCCATCCGGCCCTTCTATCGAACCGATTTGCTTAATTTTTTGAAAAACACCTAACTTTCGCCCTTTTGCAAAAAACCGGACAAGTGCAAGTCGGACTCGTCTACCGAGGGTTCCGTACAAATTTGTAGATATATATTATAAATAATAACAGTGCAAACTGTTAGGTACTACATATACCAAAATTATTAGGTACCTACATGTAAAAAAGGGAAAGTTTTTTTTTTATTCTTCGTCATAAATCAAAAACTATACATTATAAAAATAATTTAAAATCTGTTTAAGCTTTTACCTTTGTAACCTTTCATACGATACCCCACATGATATAATTAACTCAACTCAAAATTTGGACCCCCGCGCCGTTCCTTGCATAATTGATTACGTACTTTAAATAAAGACTGTATTTTTTATGATTTAATTACAAATGTACAGTTTTCCGATTTTTCCTATACTTACAGTATAAGACGGTATTACTTGCCAAATTTTATAGTTCTGTCAACAGAAAATACCCTATGAATTTTGATTTCCTTGAGAGTGTCGAAATCTACGTTTTTTGCGGCATAAAAGGCCGTTTATTTTTTTTACGTTAACTTAGAAATTTGATTATTTCACAGCTTCAAGGAACTTTAGACCGAAGTACATGGTTTTAATTTCAACTTGATACCTCCATGCGTTCCCGAGTTAAAGGGTCTTGACAGACAGACAGACGGACAACAAAGTGATCCTATAAGGGTTCCGTTTTAAGCTATTGCATAGATTTTATCGCAGGCTTTGAGCGCGGGGACCGAATCCAGAAATTCCGTAACGAAGAAAAACCTGACGCTCGGTTGCCATGGCAACAATATCGGTTGTCAAAACAAACATATAAGAAGATTTGATCATTTTCGGAGAATAATAAAACTCTTTTCATAAACTGTATATACCTCCATATGACAAAAAAGATTTGATTATTTTTTATTTATCAAATGCAAAAAGATTTTATTTAAGACACAGCTGTTTGTATTTATAGAGATAGGTACAAAAAGATTTTATTCCATATTTGGCTGTATAGTTCCAACTACCATTGCTTAAAAAAAAAGTACAAAAAGATTTTATTCCATATTTGGCTGTATAGTTCCAACTACCATTGCTTAAAAAAAACAAAGATGTAAAAAAGCGCGGTTAAGCGAAAATAAATAATAAATATGAATGAACAAAGTGCATTTATTATTAATGAAGAAAGTAATAAAAGCGCGGTTAAGCGAAAATAAATAATAAAATATGAATGAACAAAGTGCATTTATTATTAATGAAGAAAGTAATAAAATCGCGGTTAAGCGAAAATAAATAATAAATATGAATGAACAAAGTGCATTTATTATTAATGAAGAAAGTCACGAAAAAATAGTGAAAGAAAATCAGTGAGTACTCTATATACATACATTTTATTATTATCACAAATGCAGTATTAATTTTGAATTGAAAATATAATACTGCTATAAAGGTGACCTAAATTTTTGATATTAAAATGAGCGATATTAAAAGTAGCCCTCTTTTATACACACAAACACACACACGCGTATAGTTTAAATTCTCAATTTAGATTCTCAATATATATATATATAAATAAATTCATTCTTCATTATGTATATAACAGAAACCAACAAACCAAGCACGTGTACTATTCAGTACCTTTGTTTTTGGTGTATAGATAATGCACATGAATGCCGCGCAGAGAAAGTATATATGATATTATATCTATATAAATGTACATCGCGCGAAATTCGATAATCACTTCTAAATATTGTTATTTATTTAATAAAAGAAAAAATTGTTTTCTTATCGGTCACCACGCTCAAAAAGTGTAACTTGAATTAATATCAAAGAAAAAGAAATACTGCATGAATAAAATAAATAAATAATTATAATTGCATAAGTTGATACAAAATGCTATGCAATAGCTTTACCGCGGCAGTCCCCGAGTGCCACACGTCTTTTTTTCCTTTTGAGTTATGGAACCCTAAAAAAAGAAAAAAATAATCCGACAGTTCTATCAAACCGATTTGCTTAATTTTCTTTTTATAATTGAAAGGTATTGACGCACATATTTGTCATCAAGTATTGAAAATCACCTAACTTTCGCCCTTCTCAAGTTATAATACGATTTTCGTTGCTTTCTTTCTCAATTTCTCCGTTTCTACTTGAAGTACCTACGCGGTTCGTTTTGATCTAAGAACACTCTTTGGAATGAGCTCTTTTGTTTGAGCTAATTCCCATCTAAAGTGGTTAAGTTGTAGGGAAACTAGGTGTGAATATTTGACCAACCAAATGGATTTTCACACGGTTTTCATTAATGGACGGACAGGTTTATGAGAAAGGTTTAGTAATTAAAATTATTATGGAATTCCTAACAAGAATAAAACCTTTTTTAGTAGGTACCTATGATTTAAATTATAACTTTGGAATACCTTACAAGGATAAAACCTTTTTTCTATAGTACCTACTGTAACGAAAACTTTTCGTCACAAAATAAAAACTCATTGGTTCTTTTTTTTTTTCTTCGCCCTTTTAGGGCAGGCTAAGGCTCATTGGCCATACCGCCTAGTCTTCAGTATATGTTTTTCAGTAGTATTAATTTGTAAAATTCACGTCTTCAGTAATTTTCAGTATATTTTTTCAGATTATGTAGTCAAAAGCTCATTAAATTGGTCAAATCCAGATGTCCAGTCCATTTTTTTGTTTTCAATATCATTGTTTCCTCACATTTTTCTCCTTTTCAGTATTCAAGATCACTGTTTCTTCACGTTTACATCATATCATTGTCTATAAACTAACCTAACCTACATACTCTAGCAAAATGATAGCACTTTTGCTAAAGCTTGCTCGGACTTCTTGTGGGAACTCGAAACACAGTATACACACTTTATCCTACACAAGAAACACATAAATGATACTTCGCTGATAAATACACTATCAATATTATACATCAAAAACCACTAAATGTAATTTTTCGGATAATAAAAGAAAAATGACAAACTAAACGCTACAAATTCCCGCCAAAAAGTCTTGGTTCTTTTATTTGGCAAGCCGAAAAATGTAATGAAAATTTTTAAAGCAAGGACTGTCATATATTCGACAATATATTCAATATATTCGACACGCCTAATTGAAGGAAAAACAATGGGCTATTTAGATTCCTTTGAAAACCCACCGTTTTTCCGGAAATAAACGTATATTTTCGTAACTATAGTCAGGTGTTAACAAATTGAATACACATAATCTAACAGTGAAAGTTTTAATTAATTACATAAGGCCATTCTAGAGATATAAATTTGATTGTCGGGGATTTAAAATATGACGTCACGTAATGTACCATATTTTATATTTGACACGCCTAATTGAGGGAAAAATAATGGGTTACTTCGATTCTTTCGGGAACCCCCCGATTAATCAGGTGTGAAATTGAATACGCCTGATCAAACAGTGAAATTTTTATCCTTATACATTGGGCCATTCCAGAGATACAATGTTCTTGTTCTTGTTGTTAGGACCGGTCGTCGTGGAAATCCTTGGGGGAGGCCATTGTCCAGCAGTGGACGATTTCCGGCTGATATGATGATAATGATGAATGTTCTTGCCACATGCCTTAAAGGTGGCTTGAAAAACTTCTGAAAGTGCGTACAGATTATTTTAATAGTCCTACGCAATGGGCTTCGCCACTGGCCATACGACCTCTCGGACTTGGCCCCCGTGTGTGGAGTATGGCTGAACCTCCCCAGATTTGGAAAGGAACTCGTGCCCCAGCAGTGAGAACGTTTGTTGGCTGTTAAATATAAAGAAAAAATTGTACAGCCACGCTTTACATACTTTCTCGCGAAGCCTTGACCGTCTGCCATAGTCGGGTATACACAAATCAAAAATAAACACTTTCTTAGTAGCAAAGAATAAATCTAGGTATTTCAGACTTAATGAAAAAATTACAATTAATTTGGGTTTGTATGGGAGGTACCTTACTCAGGTTATTCTGGAATAATTAAGTACTCAGTACAGTAGACCTTATTAAGTCCTAATTGAAACTGTGAATTCATTGAAATCGGTGGAGCCATTTTTGAGAAAAAGTATCAAAAAACTTAGATTTGTATGGGGGTACCTTATTCAGATTTTGGAACAACGGACTACCGATAACTGTAGGCCATATACAGTAATACTAACATACTGAGTTTCAACAAAATTTTTGGAGCCATTTTTGAGAAAAATAATAAAAATAAAAGTTTAAAAAACTAAAAACCGACTTCGAAATGAAATTCACTCAAAAGTATGAAATTATATTATTATACTTAGATACACGACATTAATCAACAATAACGAAATCAAAGGTAGGTACCAAATTAAATTAGGGACCTAAATTTATTTTTGAGGTCGGTACCAGCACACAGCTACTTACGTAACAAATGTTTTAGATTCAATGGCATTGCTAACACCGACCTCAAAAAAAATTTTAGAATAGAAATGTCCTATTTTTAAAAACCCCCATGCTAGCGGATGAAACGCCATTTTGCGCTCTAAAATGGGAAACCCTATTTTTATTCACATAGTACATTTTGCCGTCTAAATCAACTTTTTTGGTGGGAATTTGTAGCGTCTAGTTTGTGGTGTTTCTTTTAGTATCCAAAAAACTACATTTTGTGGTTTTTTGATATATAATATTGATAGTGTATTATTCAGCAAAGTACCATTTATGTGTTTATTGTGTAGGTGAAATAAAAGTAAGTAAGTAAGAAAATATACTTTATTGCACGCCAAAAAAACAATACAGGACTTATAATTTGTAAATACATAGAGTGCAACGGCGGCCTTATCGCTTTAAGCGATTTCTACCGTGCAACCTTAAGTGTGTATGCTGTGTTTTCTGATGCTGAGTTCCCACAAGGAGTCCGCCAAAGCTTCAGCAAAAGTGCTATCATTTTGCTGGAGTGTGTAGGTTAAGTTAGTTATACAGTGCCAGTGAAAAAAAATACAATGATGTTGAAAAATACTGAAAACTGTGAAAATTTTTTTACTGAAGACGTACACTAATACTATGGAAAAAAATAAGACAAGGCAGTATGGCCAATAAGCCTAAACGGGCAAACAACCAAAAAAAAATCTACTACGTGGGCGGCAGATTTGTATGAAAACGTAGAGTTTTATTCACTCCTAACCACATTTTGTCGTTGCAATGTGGTGTGTTTGTGCGTACGATACGTCTGAACGTGCCTTAATTGTTTCGAGGTATATATTTTCCATGACACACCTTACATTTTTCCAATACTTAACTCGAAACTTTTAACGTTACGTTAACTTTTAATTTGAGCATTTATCCGTTTGAAATGGCAGCTATTTCCTTTCGGCTGATCAGAGCATTAACCAAGTGTTCCAGGAACACGACTTCACTCTGATTGCGTTAATTAGTTACAATAATATTACCTGCATCTGTTACGACTTGCGTCTTACGCACTGCAAATATTAATAGAGAATAGGGATGACGACAGCATCAGAAATAAATTATGAACTCTTGATCACTAAATTTACTCCTACTTAAACTTCGGAAAACCTTACTCGTTTTGTTTTTCATCGAGTCTTCCATTTTTAAATCACCAAAATCACAAAATGAGTACTTAAATGACGCTGCAAAACCATGACGTCACGCCTAGGTATGTCAAACATTTTTAGAACAAAATGTCGTTTTTGACCGATGATAAAAAGTAAATCAGATGACTAGCATTCGTCATCCCTATTAGCCCTTTATGAATGTTTGGTCTTAGGTTCCCATACTTAAAGGGTTCCAAATGGGACTCTGGTAGTAAGCCTATACGCCGTCCATCTGTCTGTCCGTCCGTCTATTTTCTACTTACAAATAATAAAAACCAGCCAAGTGCGAGTCGGACTCGCGCACTATGGGCTCCGTACCAATAGACATTAGGGTACGAAACCCTATCAAAGAGTAAGTACGAAAATTGGATTGAGGGACAAACTTAACTTTGTACAAGGAGAAACGTTCTCCCATACGACGTCACGAACCACGATGAATTCTCCGACTGCAAATGTAAGTTTGCAATGGCAATAAATGTTTTTTTTTTTGGGATATTACTACAAAGGAGATGGCTTGGCCACTGCCCCAAGCATTATGAATTATTATGTATAGAAACTTCTCACTAACACATAGTAATCAAATATTCATTGATTAATTACAATGTACTTATTAATGCCATAGAACTTTCAGGAAATAATTAACAAATTTAAAGTTTTTTTTGTCTTCATTGCTTTATTGTAACAATTTGTGCACGTATACGGAGGAGGAGTAGGAGTTCTACTATATAATTTTCAAAATTATGAAAAAACGAAAAGTTCGTGAAAGTTTTTTCATGGGGACTACTGATATTTAGCTATTCAGCGTCACATCTTAGTAGCTAAAGTGTTAATACATTGCTGGGGCAACTTGGTGAAACGTGGAAAAGCGTGAAACTTGGTGTGATTAAATTAATTGATTATTCAAAGGTAAACCAAAAAATAATGATGACAACGCTAAACACGTTAAAAAAACGTAAAAAAAAATATTAAACCTATTTTAATAAAATTTATATGGGACCACTAGAAGGCATAACCTATGAACTAAAAAAACGATTTTTTTAAATTGGTCCACAATTGACGGAGAAACCGGTGAATCTATTTATCTGCTACTTATATGATCTAATGAACAGATAATCATTCATCATCATATCAGCCGAAGAACGTCCACTGCTGGACATAGGCCTCCCCAAGGATTTCCACGACGACCGGTTCTGCGCTGCCCGCATCCAGATAATCATCACTTGGAAATTAATACAAATTATTACCGCTTTCGTGGCGTAATGGATAGTCCAGGAGATCGCAGGTTCGATTCCGGCGGGGTCAACTTGTAAGACTCGGTTTGTTTGGTGGTAGGGCATTTTCTAAGTCCGCCTGGCTAGCTACCACCAGCTTATCTAAGTCTTGCCGCCAAACATCAGTGTTAACAACATTGATGTGTTCCGGCTTGAAGATAAGATAGCCAGTTCTCCATTGCATTGGGAAATCTTGGTAAGCCCGCTTCCATCTTCGGCATCATCGTCACTTACCATCAGGTGAGATGATGCCAAGGGCTTACCAATTGTAAATTAAAAAAAGTATTAAAAAAAACGTTACATAGGTACTCACCACGAACACCGGGACAGCCTTCATGTTTCCCGAGGTACCGTAAATCACACCAATCACATTAGGTAAATAATATATAAATTATATATCGGTCGATTCCTCCTGAATGTTTGTCTCAACTCTGCGCGTAGGCAGTGGATGCAGTGTTTATATAGCAACATTATATTGAGGAGGAATGCGCGTGCAGCCCCCAAGCTGGCTCCACTTCATCGTGCGAAAATGCCGGCACTATGATGTAAATATAAAGTTACTATATATTTTCTAAGCACCTAGGTTTCGTCTTTATCGACACATTCGTACAATCCAGTTTTAATTATTGTAGCTAATAACTGGAAACACTGAAAACAAAAAACCCATCTTCAATCGCAAAAACCAAGTACATTTTGGGTACATTTTTTGGTTTTAGTTAATTAACGATAGAAAGGAGTAAGTAGGTAGATTATTTATTATTTATTCACAATTGGTAAACCCTTGACAACATCTCACCTGGTAGTAAGTGACGATGGTGCCTAAGATGGAAGCGGGCTTACCAAGATTCCCCAACGCAATGGGTAGCTGGCTATTTTATCTTCATGTCGGAACACACCAATGATATCAACATTGATATTTGGCGGCAAGACTTAGATAAGATGGTGGTAGCTAGCCAGGCGGGCTTAGAAAATGCCCTACCACCAACCAAACCGAGAATTGATGAAATGATGACCACTAAACAACCTCTGCTAACGAAAGAACTGTATTTATGTTTATTCCTATCTACTAACACAAAGAAGATTCAGAAGAATTGTAATTATTTTTAATATTGTAATTATTTTTCTATTTATTTTTTGCCGAATAAACTTTATTTCTTTCTTTCTTTCTTTCTTTCTTTCTTTCTTTCTTCCTTTCTTTCTTTCTTTCTTTCTTTCTTTCTTTCTTTCTTTCTTTCTTTCTTTCTTTCTTTCTTTCTTTCTTTCTTTCTTTCTTTCTTTCTAAGAAGACGCAGTTTGTACCAACTATTGCTTATTTTGAGTGAGTTGAAATTTGAGGGAGTGACTGCATCTCTCCTGATGGAAGTGACGATGCAGTCCAACTTGGAAGAAAAATATGTTGAATGGAATTTTAGTAGCGTTTCCATGGCGGGCTATACTTCTCTCATTTGCTCTATTGGCTCTTAGAGAAGAAATAGAGATTTACGTCTCGCTTTGGGGCCCAAACTTTGACGTTTTGTTGGTAAAACTTATAATATGAAAGTTCGTCTCATGTAGCTATTTAATAGCGATGATATGCTATTTGATGCGTAAATATAAAAAAAATATAAAAAATCAGCCATGCAATATCTTTAGAAATGGAATAAAATAAAATATAATTTATTAGCTACAACCAGAGATATGCTATATACAGGATGGGAAGGAGTATACCGACAGATTTTAACCAAAGATTCTAATGCCTATTAAGACAAATAAAAGTAATATAAACATGGGCCAGTAAAGCCTAATTTTCGAGATATTAATTTTTTAAATAATTCACAAGTTCAAAAAATCTCAAGGGTAACACGCCCTAATAATCTTATCTGACGTTTGTTGCCTCAAAGTATCATACTGACGTTGACTTCACTCGTCGTTTATCGTATGTTGTCGGAGTCGTTCGTGAAGTGTGACGTTTTCTGTTTCACTCTTTAGACTAAGGTTTCGTTCACAAGGGATTACTATATTTAATTGATTTTTTTGTTCCAGAAATTAAGTAAGTTAATAAGGCAGTTTTAGACCCATGTTGATATAACATTATTTACTCATTATACCACCAGGAATCCATGGTTAATATCTGTCGGTATACTCCTTCCCACCCTGTATATAAGGGTAGGTAGATAGGTTACATGCGTCTAAAAAGTGAAGCAAAAAAATGATGCCAATTGGCATCTCTTTTCTTAGTAACATTCGGTGCAATAGAAGGGAACTACCTATATTAATGTGTGTGTAAACGGCTTCGATTTTCAAATGTTGTTTGTTAGTGCATAACTCAGCTACAACACCTAAAGAGACACCTCTGAATCAGGTACATTCTACTGTTCATTGAAGCATAATATACATACTTGTTGCAGTCTTCTCGGGTCTTATGTAGCAATGGACATGCGTCCACGGGGTGACCCAAACGGGCCTACGGCATCCGCACTATGGCGAACATAGCGAGCGAGATGCCTTGCTACAAATTAATCAATCCGCGCAGATTCCGATAAACCCGCCATTTTATCGGCCATGTTGTTCAGTGGTGACCATGATTACGTAATTTCTGGTTTTTCACATATCTGTCTTACCTACTACTTCAGTACGGGTGGAACTGTGTGGCAGCGACGACTGAAAATTGTTACAATAATAACAGGAGCGGGTCGGTTTCCGCAATTAGGTGACCGATGTGCACATTTTGCATGTGAAATTAAGATACCACATTCGAGATTAATCCGAGAGCGGTGCTACTTGTGCATATCGCACGAAGATGCTTGCGCAGTCAAGATAAAAAAAAACATATTAGGGATCCCCGTAAAATGTTGTGAGGCACGATCAAAGTCGTGCTTTATGTTTTTCTAACCGACTTCAAAAAAAGGTGGTTATCAACTCTAATGATGTAATATTGTGGGAATAGGGATGACGACAGCATCAGAAATAAATTATGAACTCTTTATCACTAAATTGCCCATCCTACTTAAACTTCGGAAAACCTTACTCGTTTTGTTTTCCATCAAGTCTTCGATTTTTAATCCATCAAAATCACAAAATGAGTACATAAATGACCCTGCAAAACTATGACGTCACGCCTAGGTATTTCAAACATTTTAAGAACAAAATTTCGTATTTGACAGAAGATAAAAACTTAATCAGATGACTAGCATTCGTCATCACTATTGCACAATATTCGTATATGTTAGTCTACGTGAGCTTCTAAACAAGTGTGCCTCTCACAAGTGTATGTATGTTTGTATGTATGAATATTTGTCCACGTATTTCTCAGAAACTATATATACCAACTTGCAATATTTTTTATTAGATTAAGTATCTTTCAAAATAAATAACAATACAAGTTTCATCAAAATCCGGTCCGTAGTTTTCAAGATATGGACTGCTATGTGTGTACCAACACAGACAAACTATAATTATATTTGGTACCAATCACTGGAAAATCACGTCGTCGGTTTAACGCTGCATGCAATTTTGTGATAATTAAGTAGGTTGTCCTCAACGTTTTTAGCGTTTTCAATTATTTCGTGGATATATGGTTGCGAACCAAGTAAAATTTGGTTAATTGAAACCAACTTTGGTAAATCATTTTATGCTTGTGTGTCTGACAATTGAACCGACTTTCACCTTATTCCTATGCAAAGTTCTTTTTTATATTATTAAAAATTATAGTTAGAATATAACCAATAAAATTTTTCAAAGTAAGTAATACACACATAGGAGGCACATAGCTCGTAGAACAGATGGCCGTTAGGCAGTAAAGTTCCCGAGTGGCGAGAGCGCACCGGAAAACGTAGCGTAGGCAGGCCTCCCACTCGGTGGACTGATGACCTGGTGAAGGACGCGGAAACCCGCTGGATGCGGGCAGCGCAAAACCGGTCGTCGTAGAAATCCTTAGGGGAAGGCTTTGTCCAGCAGTGGACGTCCTTCGGCTGATGTAATGATGAACTTGTACTTAATTAGTTAGTAAAACTTAAAGGGAACACGTTTCGATTGCGTTTATTCCTGATTTTTCAATAAATTATGGTTACCCCTCTCTGCTTGAGACAAATTCTAAGAATGTCTGTCGAGTTACGCGCACGCATACCCCAGTGCCCAAACCAATTGTTAAATAAAAAACTTTTGATTGAGAATTGAACGCCAGCTGGCAACCTAAAGTAGGTATGTACTTATTAATTTTAATTAATTTTTAGGTAACTTAGGTAAATATTTTGTTGAGACCTCGTGTGAGCAGGTAACTTAGGTAAATATTATTACGAAGAACCTATAAAGGTAAGAATTAGTTGGCATTAAAAAACCTACTTCAAAGAAGTATAAATAACACAGTTATTATTCACTTATATAAAGATGTTGTTAATTAAAAAAAATCAGGACACCTAGGGTAACTTAAAGTTCGTTTGCTAATTTAACTGCACCTTTGACGGCTCGAATCAAACACGCCGTCAAAGGGGCCGCCCTGAGTACAATCGCGCCGCCCGCCGCGCCGCCGACGTTGTTTAGCAGCAGTTATCAAAAGTGCAGCTAATTCAGCGAAAGAACTATACAACCCACAGAAATCGGATCCTACTAATATTATAAACGCGAAAGTTTGTAAGAATGTATGGATGTATGTTTGTCACGAAAAGTCATAGAAACGTTGTCCACGCGGATGAAGCCGCAGGAAACAGATAGTAATACATATACCTGATATTGTTTCGATTTCTATAGTACCACCTCACATTTGGTTACGAATGTCTAAAAACCGGCCAAGTGCGAGTCAGAACCGCACACATAGGGTTCCGTACCATCATACTAGATGGCGCTAGTTTCTTCACGTTTCAAAAAAAAAACACAATTTTTTTTTGTATTTGTGGTTATATCGGCAACAGAAATACATCATCTGTGAAAATTTCAACTGTTTAGTTATCACGGATCATGAAATACAGCCTGGTGACAGACGGACAGACGGACGGAGAGCGAAGTCTTAGTAATAGGGTCTCGTTTTTACCCTTTGGGTATGGAACCCTAAAAATAACAACTAAGTAGTACCTACTAGCACCTACCTAGGTGCAGCAATCGGATTGAAGGACAGACGTAACTTTACAGTGAAAACAATGTTCTTCCATGCATTGTTCTAATCACGGTCGATGCAATATTTTTTCCGTTATGTGTTTGCGATTCCTAGTCTCCATACCAAATCTTCTGGGAATTCAGGTAGTACCCTAGAGGTTCTGGTGATCATCAGTGAGTGATAACTGTTATGTGAGTCACGAAACGACGTATTTCAGATGTCAATAAATCTAGAAGTTTATAGCTAGATATTTGAGTCTTGGTGAGTTTGATAAGTCTGCCAACGACACCCACCCTATGCTGAAGGTTTTAGTTTTCCAGCATCATTCGGATCGAATGGCAGGCAAATTGTTTGATTTGTAATTTTACATACGGTCACTCAAATTGTATAATTCGTCCGTATGTAAACAGCCAGGCAAAATGTAAAATGCTGTACGCCGATTCAGGAAATTTGTAATAATTCGTCCGTATGTAAACGGTCAGGCAAAATGTAAAATTCTGTACAAAGATTTTAAAATGCCGAGCCAGGCAATTTATAATAATTCGTTCGTATAAAAACGGTCAATGCCGAAACAGGCAAAATGTCAAAATGCCGTAGGTCCGGCAGATTGTATTTTTTTATTAAAAATTTGAGTGCGTTTGGGCGCACCTAGGTTCTGTCAGGTTTGATGGATTTAACTGGCAAAGAGGCTCGCGAGGCGCGGCTCTCCGCCCTCGCCATTATAATAATTTTCCTGACCGTATGTATAATGACGAATGCCTGCGACATGTATACTGTGCCGAAACTATGACGGTTCGAAAATACAATGAAACGCTTTCAGAAAAGATAGGTATAATACCCCGACCTCCTTTGGCTTGTCTTGGCGGGGGCTCTACGCCGTATGCTCTACGCTCTACGTATCTGGCCCCAGATACGTTAATTTTAAGAAATAAAATTATCATAGTTGAGTAATTTATAGTGTTTTATTTATGCTTAAAATCTAGATACAATATCTTTTAAAAAAAATATCAGTCGCGTCAACAGTTACACTTTAATAAATAGTTGCACTCATCCGAACATTCACACCGTTACACAAACCACAACAAAAGTTCAAAAACTGTGCCAACACAAGACATGAATTAAAGTTAAAAAAAATATCTGGAAGTCTCTAATAGAAATTCGGATCTAAAATACTTATTAAATTAATAATGCATTATTCATATCTTAGACACAGATTACGTAGTACTTAATAGATGCCTAGTGTTAGCTTCAGTTTCAGAATTACTCAGTCTCATTGTCCCCGCTATTCGGCTCCTTAGTCGCGCCCTCTGTTGACCCCGCCTCCGAACTACTCTGCACCGTTGTCGCAGTCGTTGTCGTCATGTTGGCCGGAGAGGACGTGGTTATCGGTTCTGGGATATTCTCGCAGTTCCGCCCGCTGATGCCGGGGGGGCACGAGCAGCGGTAGTACCCGTCGCCGGACTCAAGGGATTGGCACTTGCCACCGTTCTTGCAGGTGTCAGGATTCTTCTCGCAATAGTTCAGCTCTGGAAGGGTGGTAGAAATATGATGTGGTTTAATTTCGACATATGTTCAAAATAAGGCGAAGTAATAATTATTTTAACATAGAAAATGTTTTTTCGCTTTAGTAGAGATACCTTTTCAGGAAAAGTGTGACATGGCGATTACTTAAGATTTAATGTCAAAACATAGGTATTAACTTTTCTTCATGTAACAAATTTTTTTTTTTAGAAGTCAATTCTTTTTTTACATGGAAACAAACTGAAAAACGTGATAATTTTTTCCTTCCCTACTTGGCGCGAGTCCGACTCGCACTTGGTTGGTTATTATAATAAGGTAACATGTATTATGAGATCCAAATAATTCCTGCCCCGATAGTGCACAGGGTTGCCACCTTTTTGGGATAAATAGAATATTTTTTTATCTCGAAAAAATAAAATACACACAATAAAAAAGAGTTAGCTACTTATTTATTTATTACTTATTTGTTCTTAAAACTATTGTGTACTTTCGCAATTTTCAACAAATATTTTTCTTTCTTTAAGATATCTTTCTTTTTTTCTTTTCTTTATTTAAGATGACCACGTATTTTTGATAAATAAATAAATCGAGAGACTCTGCAATCAAAATTAAAATTAAAATCGTCATCCATTTGAATTAATGTTTTCACACAAAACAACGATCAATATTTCACACAAATAGTGGAAAATATAGAAAACCGATGCACCGCAACCGCAATAAACAAATCACGCGTAACCTCTAATTTATTTAGTCTCATTAGAAGTCATAACCGGTAACAAGCCAATACAAAATACAAATTAGTTCATTGTTTGAAATTTTTAACATAATTACACTAACTAAAGAGCTCTGATTCTCCCACTAGGATTCCCTGTGTTGGGGGAAACCAGTCTCTTTCCCGGTAACATATTATTAGAATGCTCTAACCTTAAAAATACAATTGAGAGAACAAGTCAAATATTTTTATACAGTAAGTTGGTACGTATTCTTAGGTACTACAATTAAGTGTGTATTATTAATTAGTTACATAATTAAAGTTAGGTCAAAGTAAGTAGATACGAAGCAGATACGTAGTAACTTCGCAGGCATAGAAACTCGAAGGTTGTGTGTGAAGTCGACCAACCCGCACTGGGCCCGCGTGGTTGACTAAGGCCTAGTCGCCCTGATTCAGGGTAGGCTCGAGCCCCTCGGTGGGGACGTATATGAGCTGTAATGATGATGATGAAGTAGATACATAAGCTATAGTACTTGTGTGAGTTAGCGTTGTGTCTGGTGGTGTGGGTGAGTGTGAGTGGTGGTGTGGGTGAGTGCGACTGTTAGTGTGTGAGTAGATAATTATGAGTGTACGTGTTTAAGTGAATGTATAGATAGTATTGTAAATGAGTGGATGTAAGTAGTATAAAGTTGGGTTACTGTACACATAACAGAAGTTTTTTTTGTATTATTGTAGTCTAACTGTAGGAGCCAGTTCCTCGTCCTGAGTTACGTAAATAGAGTATTTTCGCGTATTTTATTGTTGCCGTAGATTATAAAGTACACCTACATGAAAAAGATGACAATACTCTGTTTTAGAGTACGGGTGGCAACCCTGTTCACGATCCATGAATACTTGAATAATTGGTTCACTGAAATAAAAGCTTGTAGATGGGTAACTTCCTAAAAAAAATATGTGTTTAGATTTTTACTCGGGTCTGGTTCAATACATAGCGTCCAAAAAAAATGGTGTAGGAGCCGTTATTTGGGGTTTCTTTTAACTCCTCACACTGAACAACTTGCCCTCAGAGATCCATATGAGTCTCAGTGAATTCTCCGTTTTAGAAGATTTTATTTAGTTTCATCTGTCCCGGTGTCTGTAATGAATTCTTGCAACTTAAATTTGACCCACTTCCCGGTTTCCGATTGAGCTGAAGTTTTGCATGCATATTTATAAAAAAAGATTTGTATTACTAAGCTGATTGGCCAAATTTGTGCCCTTTTATATGGTTTTTTTAGTATTTACTATGGGTTCCTTCGAGATAGTTATTCAGTATGAGTACACACACACTTAACGGCTCCTACGCCAGTTTTATATACCCTGCATATGTACAGCGACGCTGACTAAATCAGAAACAATGGGGAGCACAGCACTCACCTTCATCGCACAGCATGCCGCCCCAGCCCTGTTTGCAGATGCACTCCCAGGGCCGGCTGCAGGTGCCGTGCTTGCAGCCTGGGTATGAGTGGCACTGCTCACATGTGGGCCCCGTCCAGCCCACCTTGCAGCGGCACTCGCCGGGGCGGCGGCAGTAGCCGCGCTCGCTGTGACACCCGGTGGCGCATATCGCTGAGGGCAAGAACATAAGTGTCAGTCATATTCTCAATAATACAGTTCATACGCGCTTGTAGGAAGTACATATATACCCACATGCAAAATTATATGAACGTAAAACGCATGCAAACATTATGGTCATTACAATAAATAATAGGTCAGTGATATTAATCCGGCGTGAGTGAGGCGAAAAATACACCAACTGCGAGGTGGGTATGACATGCCCAAATTTTGATAACTGAAATGACTATTTATTACTGCAATATAATAATTAACATTAGGGACATAAGGTAAAATGGTAAAATTACACAGTTCTAGTTATATAAGGTCTAACAAAATTAGCTGAAACTATTTTAACTGGTGCTTCTACCCATAAAACTGAACAACTTTCTCCATGAAACCCATAGTCAAATCTCAAAAAAAAAATTTACTTCCCATACTAAGTTGGCTGATCAGCTGATCGAGTTAGTATGGGAGAGCCATTTTTTTTGCGATTTGACTATGGGTTCCATGGGGAAAGTTGTTCAGTTTCATGGGTAGAAGCACCAGTTAAAATAGTTTCAGCTAATTTTGTTACACCTTATATAAGTATTTATATAGAAAAACAAAGTAAGTAGTATTTTTTACACAAAAATCAACAATATTTAGGAACTATGACTTAATATCTAAAAAACTGAGATATTTTTACAACTGAATAAAAAATATATCTGTCTTACATAATTTAACTTTGAGATAACATAAAAACAACATAAAACATTCTAATATCTTCTTTTATGAGGTCGGATATTACGTACCCGCTGTGTGTTTGTGCACGTGTAGTTCACAAAAAAATTACTAGGCCTGTGGTGTGGCTAGAATAGTATCATCCCCTCCTTCTCGAGGGTGTCCTAAGGCGACTAGGGACATAAACCGGAGGACAGGCAGAAGCGTCCTTTTTGCGTACTGTACCACACTGTACACCGTGATCCACAATCCGCCTTACCAAACGTGACGGTTACGACAAACCATGGCTCGGCAGGTCTGCCAAGCCAAGTCCTATCAGCAACGGCACTCGCGAGATTTACTAAAGGTATGAGATACTTACGGGTCTGGCACAGGAGACCGGTGTATCCAGGCAGGCACTTGCATTCGAGTGGCTTGTCGCAGTAGCCGTGTTGGCAGCCCGGCAAGGGCTGACAGGCTCGGCACGTAGGCCCGGCCCAGCCTAGTCTGCAACGGCACTCGCCGGGGGACTCGCAAAAACCGCGCGTGGCGTGGCAGTCAGAGCGGCATATGGCTGAAGAAAATATTAATTATTATTATTATTTGGTAAATACACTAGCAGCTCTAAGAGCTGATGCGTGTATATCAATCACTGCACTTGTGTTTTAAAATGTTTATCAAGTCTGTTGACTGTTGGAGCGTTTATAACTGTTTCTGGGAGATAGTGTTTCAAAGCTTCATCACTCGAAATGGCAAAAAGTGTGTTCTGGGGTTGCTAGCACGTGGAGGTGTTGTTAGTTTCAAAGAGTTAATGTTTTTTTTTTCTTAAGAAAAGTATGTAGGTACTCGTACGCGTAGAAAAGTATTATTTTCCATCAGGTCATATTTAAATTCATAGAGAGCGTAAGTATGTTGTATACACGAAATTAACCAACAATTATGAAATCAAAGGTAGGTACGAATCCAATTAGGGGACTACAATTTTTTTTTTAGGTCACAGCTAGTTACTTACCCATCAAATGTTTTAAATTCGATCGCCATGCTGGCACCGATCCAAGTGTGAGTTAAAGTCGCGCTTAGGGTCCCTAACTGAATGAAATGTCTTTTATATGTTAATGTTTTCAATGTCCCCTACCCAAAGATGTGGTAGTACGGAACTCTCGGTGCAGGAATACGAACCGCACTTGGCCGGTTTTTTACTATTATTTTTTTCTTGTTCTCTAAAATATCACCGTGGGTTAGGAAATAACTATAAGTAGTATCTCATCTGTGCCGTGCGTGGGAACCTTTACAATAACTTTGAGTGAAAGTGCAGGGTACTCACGCTCGGAGCAGAACAGTCCGTCCCAGCCCTCGCGGCAGATGCACTCGAATGACACGTTGCAGTAGCCGTGCTGGCAGCCCGGCAGCGGGATGCACTTGTTGCAGCGCTCCCCGTAGAAGCCCAGCTTGCAGCGGCATTCGCCTGGTCGCTTACAGTAGCCTGTAAATGGGGTGAATAAAATAAAAATATAAACATTTCAAAAAGTTTCATAGTTGCTGTACGTTGTTAGGAGATAGTGTGGGAGAGAGAGAGACCTGGACACAACCTGGACACTTCATACAACAGGCCAGAAATGACATTTCAAAAAAGGAATGACGGAACAAACTAAATGGCGGCGAAATCCTATACTTTCGACAACCAAACTGTAACCAATCTGTATCAATCTGTGACGAGGGGGTGAGGTCGCAATCTAGAGAGCGGCAGGGAGTGTCCATACTGTATGTTAGTACTAATATATATCTTTGACCTGGAAAGAGCTACACCAACAAGAGCACGGCCATTAAATTATGATGATGATGATGTAGGTTTTTCACACTCTATAACGTTTTTTTCGTCTGTGTTCCGATTTAGAGGTGACGTTACTCTTAAATGATAGCATCCCGGTTCGTCGTGTTTCTATTGCTAATAAGCCTCTTGGACGGCAAATAAAAAATAACCAAAGAATGAAAGTCACCCATTTCTGATGAATCAATAATTCGGGTCAGAAATTTAGCAAACCCGATAGCAACAGCTCGGCAACCTCAGTGTCTTCTACGACTTTACCAATATACGCAAGCTACTGCCCTCATCACATTTTCGATACAGGCGTACAAACATACTCTCTAAAATCCACGCGGTGAAGCTGTCTCAGCAAGAAAACACGGGATAAAAAGACGGGATTTTTTTTTCTTTTATCAAGCGACATAGTGCCGGTTTTTTAATTTTTTGCCACGGTTTTTCGGTTATTTAATCTACTCTTTTTTATATATTCGGCCTCGCACGGAGTTAGGAGGCCGAAAAAAGGTTTCATGAGTAAACTCTTGCCGCGCGTCGGAGCACACACACACTTTTTTTATTACTTTCAACCAGCTTCTTGGATTAACTGTAGCCTTGTTTCAGAGTATGAGAATTGAGAATTTATTTTCACCAAGCACACAAAGGGGCCCCAGTCACTCGGTCAAGCAGGCGAGATAAAGACCTGCACATTGGCGCGTCCTATAGGCTGCGCTCCGCTCGTCAGTCAGTGGGAAGGTGTAGGTGAATAAATGCGTAGGCATTTTCGTTTTATAAGGAAGTGCAGTATATGTTACGAAGTAACTAGTATCTCATCTGTGATGAAGGTCGCAGACATCTGGATTTGCTGCTGTGATCGCAAAAATAGTGGCTATACTCAACACTCTGTACCCAATGGACATATTATCGTCTCCTTGCAGTGAGTATCAGCTTTTCTTGCAGTTGGACATTTCACACATGCACTACAAGGCTCGTCCTCTCCTTTACAAAGACTTGCCCTTTGCGTTACTAACGTAGTGGCCAGTGGCTGTACCTACCATGACCCAATCGCATATCTGGATAAATCCTCATCCAGCAGTGGGTTGTAGCGTGAGAAAATCAGTCAAAGATGTACTTATATCAATGGTTGCAGCCGTACTTGCAGATGGGCATGTCGTACTGCTGGTGTCATCGCACACGTAGTGGCTGTATCCCAGTACTCACTCGCACATTCTGACATAACCTCACCTTGCAGTGGGTCGCAGCCATTCTTGCAGATGGGCATGTCGTACTGCTGGTGTCGTCGCACACGTAGTGGCTATATCCAGTACTCTCTCGCACATTCTGACATAACCTCACCTTGCAGTGGGTCGCAGCCATTCTCGCAGATGGGCATGTCGTACTGCTGGTGTCGTGGCACACATAGTGGCCGTATCCAGTACTCTCTCGCACATTCTGACATAACCTCACCTTGCAGTGGGTCGCAGCCATTCTTGCAGATGGGCATGTCGTACTGCTGGTGTCGTCGCACACGTAGTGGCTGTATCCAGTACTCACTCGCACGTTCTGACATAACCTCACCTTGCAGCGGGTCGCAGCCCTTCTCGCAGATGGGCATGTCGTACTGTTGGTGTCGTCGCACACGTAGTGGCTGTATCCAGTACTCACTCGCACGTTCTGACATAACCTCACCTTGCAGCGCGTCGCAGCCCTTCTCGCAGATGGGCATGTCGTACTGTTGGTGTCGTCGCACACGTAGTGGCTGTATCCAGTACTCACTCGCACATTCTGACATAACCTCACCTTGCAGCGGGTCGCAGCCCTTCTCGCAGATGGGCATGTCGTACTGCTGGTGTCGTCGCACACGTAGTGGCTGTATCCAGTACTCACTCGCACGTTCTGACATAACCTCACCTTGCAGCGGGTCGCAGCCCTTCTCGCAGATGGGCATGTCGTACTGTTGGTGTCGTCGCACACGTAGTGGCTGTATCCAGTACTCACTCGCACATTCTGACATATCCTCACCTTGCAGCGGGTCGCAGCCCTTCTTGCAGATGGGCACATCACACAGGTCGCCCTGCCAGCCCGGCAGGCACTTGGGCTCGCCCTTGTCATCACATATGTAGTGGCTGTGCTCACTCTGCACTGATGGCAACTCGCACGCCTGGAGGACAGAAAACAAACAGTGTAGAGGAGAAATGCAAGCTAATGATTCAAATAACCTGCTTGAGTTCATGTCATGTTCTTTTAACAAGGAGGTGGCGAGAAACAGTAAATTATGGCGGTTACTCTAGCGACAAGGGCTAGCTCTTAAGAAGATACTTCTTCTGCTCCAAAAGCGCCATTAAGGTGACTTACATGTTCGAGCGACTAAGGAGCAACCGTTAGGAGGAATAAATTGTCTGGGTCTAAAAACTAAATACTAAAAATATATGTGTATGTATGTTTGTGTGTGTGAACCTGTGGGTCCGTCCGGTGCTGTAGCGCTTAAGCTACTGGACGGATTTGGGTATAACAAATCTCCATCCGTTTCTTTATTTTCCCTTATCTCGATTTTTAAGGTTTCCTATACGCCATCGTTCGTTATTTCGGGAAAAAACGTAACAAAGTACCCCTCAATGCAAAACTAAGTTGTTTTTTACTTTTTCTCAAAAATGGCTGTAACGGTTTTAATTAAGCTTTGTGAATAACTAGAAATTATTAAGGCCTACAACACTGAGTAGTTCATTATTCCGGGAAAAATCTGAATAAGTACCTCCCATACAACCCAAATTATATATAAATTTGTCATCAAGCCAGATTTGACTTTATTATTTTCTACTAAGTAAGCTTGATGTTTATTATTAATTTGCTCAAACGCTGGTACCGTGGCAGAGGGGAAGGTCTTTGCTGTGGGATGCTACTTGTGTAGACACTTTGGCACCCTCCCGCCTGCCGCGGACAGTGAGAACCGTCGATTCTGCTGCAGAAGCAACAGCATGCCACAAACACGCGAAGTACGCCACGCTTGAGCTGTCATACGATTTCGTTCCCTTCGCGGTTGAAACGGCTGGCCCGTGGGGCACGGAGCCAAAGGCCTTCATAGGAGAAATTGGGCGCCGACTTAAAAATAATAGCTACGGCCGCGTACGCAACCAGAGCTTCAGGTCCAGGTCCTTCCTGGTGCAAAGGATATCTATAGCAATACAGCGTGGCAATGCTGCGAGCCTCATGGGAACCTTTGCACCAGGAACGATTATGGGTGGATTATTTTAATTATTTATTATGAATTGACATGTTATCTTTATCATGAGAATAGTTATATGAATAAATTACTTATTTGTGTATGTCCGACTAATACTTTTATCGATACTAGTTATTTATTATTTAATTAATCGCCCTAGTCCAGTAGGAGCACATAGTGGCCAATACCTGTAGCACAGTATATATATTAGTACTAACGTACCTGTAGGCTGTAGGTCAAATCGATAAGACCACGGCAAAGTAGGTATATAAATTAGTACCTATCGTAACCAAGGTCCCCTAACGTAAGCGAGGCAGTGAAGGCACAGATTACTAAATAGTTACTTGTGAAGGGTTCGCGAGGAAGTATGTATGACGTGGCTGTACAGTTAATTTTTCATCATCTTCGCATCGTCTGGAGCCGGGTTCTGCTTCTCTGTTCTTCTGTCTCCTCTTCAACCATCGCAGTTCAAGCCTTCCTTTTCATCTCTGACATGAAATACTACTTAATATTATAAATGTGAAAATTTGTTTGTTACCTTTCCACGCTTCAACGCCTTGACCAATATTTATGAAATTTTGCATGCAGGTAGCCTGTGTCACGGGGAAGGACATAGGCTACTTTTAACCCCGTGAAAATAGCATAGTCCGATGCAGTCCCTGAGGGAACTGAAAAACAATACTCTTTTTTGGCTAATTTCCTTAACATCGCAATGGAACAATGGATTGTTCTGATTTTTTGCACAGAGATGATTGAGGAGTGACAAAGACTGCTAATCAGAATAGCCGGATCTGTGATAGGGATCTGAAGAAAACTCATTTCCACACTCGCGAGCCGCAAGCAATTTTAAACCGCCTCCGTAGCTCAGGGACAAAGTTCACTGGCTTTACACAGGAGGTCGCGGGTTCGATTCCCGGCGGGGTCAATTGTAAGACTCGGTTTGGTTGGTGGTAGGGCATTTTCTAAGCCCGCCTGGCTAGCTACCACCATCTTATCTAAGTCTTGCCGCCAAATATCAATGTTGATATCATTGGTGTGTTCCGGCATGAAGATAAGATAGCCAGTTCCCCATTGCGTCGGTGAATCTTGGTAAGCCCGCTTCCATCTTCGGCAACATCGTCACTTACCACCGGGTGAGATGTTGTCAAGGGTTTACTAATTGTGAATATAAAAAAAAGCGGCACCACTCACCCTCAAAGACAGTCATAAAAACTATGACCACGCGGGCGAAGCCGCGGGAAAAAGCTAGTCTTATGATGAACTAGCTTTTTCCCGCGGCTTCGCCCGCGTAGACATCGTTTTTATAACTGTCTTTCAGGGAAATAAGTTTTCTGTAGGTCCCCATCCCAGATCGGGCTATTGTGATTAGCAATCTATGACACTCCTCAATCATCTGTGCAAAAAATCTCAAAAAACCATTGTGCCGTTGAGATTTAGTGATTTATTTATATGCTGAGTCAGTACCGTTTTGGTGCACAGTACAGCTATTTTTTATAGTTTATTTCTATCGTTTGTAAATTGTACCTGGAAATTGTTGTACTGTGCTCTAAATAAAAGTTTTTCTATTCTATTCTATTCTATTTTAAATAAATTAGCCAAAAAAGAGCATTTTTTCAGTTCCCTCAGAACTTCATTGGACTATGGTATTTTCACGGGATAAAAAGTAGCCTATGTCCTTCCCCGTGACACAAGCTACCTGCATGCCAAATTTCATCAAGATTGGTCAAGGTGTTGAAGCGTGAAAAGGTAACAAACAAACAAACAAACAAAAAACAGAAAAACACATTTTCACATTTATAATATTATAGTAAGGATTAACCTAAATCTCCATTTTTGGCACGTATGAGTATAACGTCCACATTTCTCTGCTTATGCAAGTATCAGAAGCAATTAGAGCGATGCGGAATAAAATGTCCGACGCAATCAACGGAAGACTTTAATGAGTGTTTCTGTGAAGCGGCAAGTGATCCGATTTGAGAAACGTTAGTCACTCGAACATGTCTCGTAACATCCTTTGGTATAGCGAAAGGATCTATTAAATCTATAAAGCCATTTAACTGGTGTTCAGTGCAACGTTAGAAGTGCACGGGAACAGTTGGTCAACGACGTAGGGACCTACTTTTGTGTAGTTTCGTGCACTCGTCAATTGTTTTTCCGTTGTTCGGGAATTACTTTTAACAGAATATTAATGATAGGTGTTAAAGTAGAATAAAAAATAGGGTTCCGTACCTCAAAAATAAAAAACGGAACCATTATAGAATCACCGATTGAGCTGAAATTTGGTACCATGTGTAAGTGAAAATAGGCGAAAAATTACCATTCCCCCCTCCTTTATCTCCGACACTACTGGGTCTAAAAAATTTAAAAAATACAGAAAATAATTCCTTATGTTTAAATTACAGGAAAACCTATAAAAAGTCTGTAGTATTTAAGTAACATCGGAAATTTCTCAATCAAAAGACATAAGACATTTATTGATTCCTTGTCACCAAACACACGTAGGTACATAATATTGGAACAAATCAAAATAAAGGAGGAGAAAAATAACAATCAACGTACGGAACCCTCCTCCACGCGATTTTAATTCACACTTGTCCGTCCGGTTTTCTTTTTGTTTAAACGCGAGGATATATCTATAACTCATCATCATCATCATATCAGCCGCAAATCATCCACTGCTGGACAAAGGCCTCCCCCAAGGATTTCCACCACGACTGGTCCTGCGCTGCCCGCATCCATCGGCTTCCCGCGATCTTTACCAGGTCGTCGGTCCACCGCGTGGGAGGCCTGCCTACACTAAGTTTTCCGGTGCGCGGTCGCCACTCGAGAACTTTACTGCCCCATCGGCCATCTGTTCTACGAGCCATGTGCCCTACCCACTGCCACTTAAGTTAAGCGATTCTGTGAGCTATGTCGGTTACTTTAGTTCTCCTACGGATCTCCTCGTTTCTGATTCGATCACGCAGAGAAACTCCGAGCATAGCACGCTCCATTGCCCTTTGGGTCACCTTGAGCCTTCTTATGAGGCCCATAGTAACCGACCATGTCTCAGTTCCGTGATGACTAACTATAAGTATGCTTTGCAAATAGTAGAAATAATCAATTAAAAAAACCGGACAAGTGCGAGTCGGACTCGTCCACCGAGGGTTCCGTACAAATGAGTAAGTACATAATATAAATCATAATAACATATCAAACTGTTAGGTACTACATACACTAAAATTATAAGGTACATACATACAAAAAAGGGAAAATATATCTTTTTTTCATTCTTCTTCATAAAATGAAAACTATACATCATAAAAATAATTTAAAATCTGTTCTCCACATGACAAGTTTAACTCAATTCAAAATTAGGACCACCGCCGTTCCTTGCATATTTGATTACTTACTTTAAATAAACTATTTTTTTTATTACTTAATTACAAATGTACAGTTTTCAGATTTTTCCCTATACTTGTAGTGTAAGACGGTATTACTTGCCAAATTTCATAGTTCTAGGACAACGGGAAATACCCTATGAATTTTGATTCCCTTGAGAGTGTCGTTATATACATTTTTTTGCGACATAAACGGCCGCATCTTTTTTTACATTAACTTAGAAGTTTGACTTTTTCACGACTTCAATGGACTGTAGACCGAAGTATATGGTTTTAATTTTAACTCGATACCTCCACGCGTTCCCGAGATAAACGGTCTTGACAGAGAGACGGACGCACAACAAAGTGATCCTATAAGGGTTCCGTTTTTTCCTTTTGAGGTACAGAACCCTAAAACTCACCGAAATTGAAATGAATAACAATAATACAATTTAGACCACTTCGTGCATGCACATACAATTCCAAATGGAAGGCATAAAAGAAATGTACATTGTCTGAGAGGAAAGGATCAGATTTCGTCATTCGTCACATGTCCACCGCGACTTTCTAACAGCTAGAAAGCCGCTGGAAAGTCGGTCGTCGGGGAAACCCGCACGCTGCTGGTTCGTACCAAACCGATTGTTTACTTATTTCAATAAACAATTTAGTTAAGAAAGCTTAGTTTGCTGAAATGATCCAGTCGGTTTATTTAGCAGGCAAGTCTCTATAATCGTCCTAGGAAAAAAACATTTTAAGGCCAGGTATTGATTGAAACAGTAATTGTCTCTGTCTTTTTTTTACGTGTAAGGAAATAATTGAAAACGCTAAACACGTTAAAAAACCGACTTCCATTGCAACAACTTAGTACATTTTGCATTATTATTTTTAGTTTTTGATCATTTTCTAATAAATTTATATGGGACTACACGGGAAGCACTAGCTTTCAAATAAAAAATCCGTTCACCCAGTCAAAAGTTCTGAAGTAACAAACATAAAAAAAAACATTCAGTCGAATTGAGAACCTCCTCCTTTTTGGAAGTCGCTTGAAAAGAAAATAACCACACTTTTTCACTTTTTCAATGGTTTTTCGTTTCAATCAAAAACTACAATGAAAGTATAAAAAATAATAACATTACATTACTCACTTTGTATTATCTTAACAAATATTAGTCTTATCTAGAAGTGAAAGTAACGGTGTAGACCTTTCTTTGGGTTTTTTTTCTATCGAGCCAAAACTGCTCAATCGTGTTTCTAATAGCTTTATGGAACATCATCAACAATAAAGGTATTTTTTTTCAACCTTGGGCTTTGTATCCTTTAGGAGTAATTGTCGACAAAATAACGAAAATCTGTAATATTACCGCCTTAAGTAACTGCACAGGCCTATTTCGCCATAGGTAAACTTTTCCAAGGTATACTATAAAATAATTTTCATCCCCTCATCTCGGAAATTGTATTTTTGCTCTTCGATATCCGAGTGCAAAAGCCGTTTTTATTCGCTAGGGGATAAAGTAAATATCTGAGTGCAAAAGCCGTTTTTATTCGCTAGAGGAGAAAAGTAAATTGAATTTAGAACATCGTGTTTTCAAAACTTTATTAAACCTATTTACTTCTACCTCCATGATGCCAAATTTATCATAAAACCTTTTTTAATTTGTTAAAAACTCAAACTCGGAACCTTCTTGGTGTACCTTTTTTTAATTTGCTTTGCGCGCGCCATTTTCTTTTCACGTCATATTGTTAAAACCTTAGTGAAAAACCTAAAATGAGTGATTATAGTGACGAGGAAGTTTATTTGACGCCAACAGGATTGACTGAAACTGTTTGTAATGCGCAAATGTTTTTTTTTTTCCATTTAGTAATTTCCTCGCTGAGGTGGAATGAAAAGTTACGTGTAGCACTCGAGTGCAAAGATTTTTCACCTCGTGCTATTTGGACTCCCTCGCTAAAGCTCAGGATTCTAATTTTTGAATCACTCGCTGCGCTCGTGATTCAAATTTAGCCTCCATCGCTTGCTCGGTCATCAAAATTGAGCACGCGGTTAAAAAGCAACTTTGCACTCTTGTATAACAAATAACTATGACATAATAAGTGGTATGATGATAAAATAAGTAGGTGAAAATCACGTTCTCTTGAAGTGGGTGAAAACCACGTTTTTGTCTGTGGGTGAAAATCACGTTCAAAGACTCTGTTACAGTTGTAAACAGGTGAAGCATATATTATACAGAACCTTTAATACTGTTTTTAAAAACTGTTCTTGTATGACATTAAATTACTACAACTATTTTTGGTCTCAAATACACATAATATTGGCAAAGTTGTCTCCACTGCTTTTTAAATTTGAGCATTTTTACTGGGGAAAAAATTAATATGGCACCGGCTTTAACTTAAGAGTAGTGCACAATATTATGTAGCTTTAAAACTGAGACCTTTACATGCCTTATCAAAATCAAATCAAATCCCACTAATCCTTATTAATATTATAAACGTGAAAATGTGTTTGTTTATTTGTTTGTTACCTTTTCACGCTTCAACACCTTGACCAATCTTGATGAAATTTGCTATGCAGGTAGCCTGTGTCGTGGGGAAGGACATATTCTACTTTTGTCCCGTGAAAATAGTATAGTCCGGTGTAGTTCCTAAGGGAACTAAAAAAATACTCTTTTTTTGGTTAATTTCTTTAAAATCGGAACATTGGGTTATTGTGATTTTTTGCACAGAGATGGTTTAGGGGAGGTAAATTACATAATTTACTATTTAGCATATCCTGACATAGTTCTCAAGGGATCTGAGGAAAACTAACTTCCACGCTCGCGCACGTCGGCGTCGCAACGGAGGAACGGATTGAAGTAATTTTTTGTATAGAATTGGTTGAGGGATTGGGAAGTGACAAAGACTGCTAATCAGAATAGCCCGATCTGGGATAGGGATATGGAGAAAACATATATGCACACGCTCGCGAGCCGCTTGCGTCTCGCGCACCATTCACCATCAAAGACGGTCATAAAAAAGATGTCCACACGGGCGAAGCCGCGGGCAAAAGCTAGTATTATATAATTGTGATAGTTTGTATGTATGGATGTTTGTTACTCTTTCACGCTTTATCCACAGGACGGATCGGGATGAAACTTGGCACACATGTAGGTTAGGTCCTGGAATAGGACATAGGCAAATTTTTATCCCGGGAAAACGTCTTATTCCCACGGGAAAATCGAAAACAACGCGAGCGTAGCCGTAGGCGGATGGCTAGTCAAATATTTTAAATAGGTGTTTTGCACATACTTTTAAATAGTCAAAGAAACTTATTGTCTATTTCAAATAATGTCATGATTCAGATTAGTCTCAGGAGGATATGGTATTTATTGTAGTATAACACATAACCATGTATATAACCATATATCTTTGTTATTAACATAATTTATTATATTATAATATCCTTTATAGCACAATAATTTTTTGACATGAGTCTGGAATTTATTCTTTTCCCGCACAGAATGTAGATACTCAGTAAAAATTCGCTAGTGGATAAGTCGTATCGCGAGTCAAAACTTGGGTCAACATCTTAGATAATAAATACGTTTTTTCTCAGAAAATCAAGAGGAGTCAGTTTATAGCGGGCGATTGTTAAGTGGGCTTATATTTTTAACTAATTGTGGAACTCGTTGTTTGAATGTATAGACTTACCTTTCTATTTATATTTATTATATGTACATTACCGTTTGTGATCTCCTAATAAAAAATAAAAAAAGGATGTGTTAGTAGTTTGACAGATTCCCGATTTTTTTTTAAGGATTTTGTACAAATCTATTTCTATTTTGTATTCTTTGTCCTTATGTCCTAGTGCCAAGTAATCTATTTTGTAAATTTCTATTTTCTATTCTATAAATCTTTGAACCTGTGTCAAATTAAAAATAACAAATTTTACAGAAATCCGACAAACCGCAAACACAGATAAGTAATTAGTTTCTAGAACGTGTTTCTTCATATCAGCTCATATACGTCCCCACCGAGGGGCTCGAGCCTGAATTAGGGCGATCAGGCCTTAGTCGACCACGCGGGCCCAGTGCGGGTTGGTCGACTTCACACACAACCTTCGAGTTTCTTCGCAGGCGTGTGCAGATTTCCTCACGATGTTTTCTTTCACCGTAATAGCGTCGGATAAACGTACACATGAAATCAAAATTCGAAAACACATTGGTACGCGGCAGGTTTCGAACCACGACCTCCCAGACAGAAGGTAGCGGCCCTTGCTATTACGCCACCGACGCTCCTGAAGAACGTGTTTACAAAATTTAATATACTGATTGGTTAATATTTAATTATGGACCTAACTTCCTTAGTATGGAGAGCGTGCTAAGGATACATTTCTCTTTAATTTCTGGGATAAAGCATATCTAAGATGTAAACCCAAGTTTTGGCTCAAGATATAACTTACCCCGACCAAAGAAAGTTTTGTTTAAGTAATTTACCTAATGTTTTTACCCGACTGCGGCAGAAATAGGGTTATGTTTTTGACTGTATGTATGTATGTTTATTTATTTCTTTGCCATGCTCTGAAGCCTCAATGGCTTGATGGATTTCGGAGTGCGAGGTATCGTTAGATTCGTCTTGATCCCATTAGTGACATGGGATAAATTTTAATCCGACTGGCCAAAAAAGAGGGGTTAAAATTTTCATACAGTTGGATTTTTATTTTTCTACTAATTTGTGTAGTTATAAAACAAACAGCTTTTGAAAAGCGGTATTAAAAGCTCTCTATTTTTTATACCCTGTAAATAAGCCTGCGCAATAAAAATAATCTAGTTACGCACTTGTGTAATAAATACAATTACTTATACACTGGTCGCGTCGTCTTAACAAAGAAAACAACTCACCTGCTTCTTCCATTTCGGCAAATATTTCGCCGGCAGCACTGTCGGCAAGGCACAACATATCACCCCCAAGAATATCACTGGCCTCATCATTACCGTTTAACCCATTAACTGTAATAGCACTGAGACTTCGAGCCTACAGGAAACTATGAAATAAGTTTTTTATTTAGTATTTGTGCAAGTTAACGGTGCTAAAAGATCAAACCACCGCTACCGATGCGCGTGCGACGATGCTCCACACTCACTGTTGTGCTGTGTAGTGTTATTGAACTTGAATCCAGACCAGACACGGTGGGACAACTTTCGCCGAGGCTAAGCCACAGAGTTGGATGAGAGTGTGGGATTTTAAATTGTGATGCCTCTTTCTATAACACCACTAAAAATTTAAGGGGAAACACAGTAAATGAAAGTTAAAATTGTAATCCGACTTCGGAATTACTCTTCTTATCGTAGTGGGTTAAATATCTAGCCTATTGTGCTTTTATTATGAAGACGATTTGATTGACTCCTCATTTGTTAAATAATCATAAGCCTCCTTTTGCTGTACCGTAGTTATTTAAAATACTCTTGCGATGAAGACATATCCAATCATCCGCGCCCGACTCACCGTCACACTTCGGTGGGGACGTATATGAGCTGATATGATGATGATGACGATATACGGTTGTTTCGCGAGGTTACAGGGGATGCACTGTACCTATATTCCGCAACCGATCCATACTCAAACCAAGTTAGGAATTTTATCTATCCCAGTCACACTAGTGATTATTTTAATTAGATCAATTAAATTTAAACCCTGAGCATCGTAAATTCGTAACCAGGCCTGGAAGTAAGTCTAGTCTAATTCTTGTGTAATGTAAGTTACTAAGAAAGTTTAGCCGTTATAGATGGAAGTGTTAGGCTATGGATAAATAAACTGTTACAAAGTCGACATTTGTAGAAATTCTTGGAGACCCGTGTATCATATGTTGACTTACAATTTGAGAGATGTGACTAATAATCGGTCAGAGTCATTGAATCAGTAATGAAAGCAACATATTAAAGAATTTACTGTCCGTTAGTTAAAAAAATTCTAGCGAGACCTACAGTACTCGCATATGATGTGTAACATGTGACAAAATACTTTAGGTTAGTTAGATTTGATGACGATATTGTACCTGGGTGGCGGATCTGACATAACGAAAAAAACCGACCAAGTGCGAGTCGGACTCTCGTAAAGTAGAATTCCGCGCTTTCGCGACTTCCTGTTACACATTTCCGTCCCATGTTACACATTTCCGTCCCATTTCACGAAATCACTCCCACAAATTGCAGGAAAGCGAGAGCAAAGATGTTACACATCAAAAAAAAAATTTTGAGCATATTAGACACATTGGAAATAGCAGCTTTTAAAAATCTTACCCATCAGAGAAAAGAAAACGGGTCGGTAACAAAAACATCAATAACTTCCAAAATATTGTAACAAGCTTTATGAAATAAAGACCGTATTGTAGACAATTTTATAGTGCTTATTAAATAAAAATAGTCTTTATAAAGTTTATTTAGATTAAAAGTAGGTTAAGTAAAAATGACAATTTTTTACTAGATTTAGAAAAATTTGCTAGTGTCAAATGTGCAATTTTCACACATTTCAGTATTTTGTATTACCACCACGAGCTATTAAAACAGCTGTTACACGGTTTGGCATGTTTTCTGAGCCGATGCTGAGGAATATTCCCCTACCTAATCCTCTATCAGTGCTTCTTTCAGTTCACGAAGCATGATTGGAGGGGAATTTCGCTGGCGTTAACGTCCTCCCAGTTCATCCCAGGCATGCTCCATGAGTTTCAAGTCTGACATCATCAAAGTAGTCAAACACTATCCGAGCTGTATGGGGACGGGCGTTATCCTGCATAAAGATGGCGTTCTCGCCCATGTTTACTAAAAATGGGCCAACATACTCATTTAAGATTTCATTCACTTATCTCTCTGCAGATAGAGTTCCATTTTCGATTACCATTAGCTCGGTGCGGCTTTCGGGAGAAATTCCAGCCCACACGTGTATGGAGCCTCCGCCGTATGACACTTTCTCTTCAATGCAAGCTTGGTTATAGCGCCTCCTGGTCTTTGCCTCCCATCGTGCTTGTATAGCATGAATCTCGACTCGTCCGAAAACATAACTGTTGACCAGTCAGAGTCCAATTCATGTGTTCTCTAGCGTAACTCAGCCTTGAATTTCAATGCTGCCTTGCGAGTTTTGGACCATTAGCGGGTCTAAATGGCTTCAAGTTTTCTTCAGCAAGACGCCGCCTCACTGACTGTATACTTGCTTGGATTCCTCCCGCACGTAGAAGGTGATTTTGACTTCAACAGCCGTTCGAAATCGATTTATCAATATTGTTGACACCTCGATCATCCTGCGCTGTCGTGCACCTGGTCTGTGAATATTGGATCCAGTCTCTTCAAATCACTCTTTGAACGGGTGATAGCGACACACCAATAGTCTCGTTGTTTATCACTGACTGCGCCCGTTTTCAAGCATTGTCAGAATTCTGGTACACTCTTCAGGGGTTAGTGACATGTTTTTAACTGAATTTGATCAGAGTAATGAATTTCTGCACAAGAAATTCACTATATAAATGACAGAACAAAAACAAAAGGAAAACAAATGGTTCCAAATCGATGTGCAAATTTGAAAATCGTCTATTTTTATTTATAGTTTTTAACAATAACCAAAAAGAAATAAAAGGTTTACTCCTTCATTTATTCGTAATGAAATAAACTTCAATTTTTTTTTTTTTTGAAAGGATTGTTCAATAGTTATTTATGATACAAGGGTGGTAAAAAGCTAAATACCAAACGAGTGACATTTGTAAGCCAGAGCCGCAGGCGAGTAGGTATTACACCCATGTATCATACGGCGTTTTCCAATATAGTTGTGAGAAAACAGGTAAAATAAAACAGGCCAAGTGCAAGTCGGACTCGCGCAAAGTGGGGTTCCGAAGTGATTTAAGAAATAAATGTTAATTTAAAAAAATAAAATTATATTTACAAAATTATATTTAAATCTATGAACTTTTGACAATTCCAACTGCACATCTTAAGTTGGTCGACTTTTCCTCCGAAACTAAGAAAGCCTACTTAGCCGTGATAGTTTTCCTTTTCAATTGAGTCCTACTATAAAATATTTTTATCAGATGACCTGAAGTAGTGGTTTAGCTGGGGGGGGGGGGGGGGTGGGGCACTTGACTCGATCAAAAAATGTTTTAGCAAACCCTCAGTTCTTTTGAAAGACCTATTCAACGATACCTCTCACGTTGGCAAAAAAAAACACTCTCTCTTTACATGTAGGGGAGGTACCGTAAAAAAATGTTTTTCAAGATTTCAATGTACAACTTTGTCGGCGTGTTTAATATGTATAACCGTGCCAAATGACAGCTTTCTAGTGTTAATAGTCTCTGAGCTAAGCCGCGGAAAGACGGACAGACAGACATGGCGAAACTATAAGGGTTCCTTGTGGACTTCGCGACCCTAACAAAAAATCAAAATACATGAGACATACAGTAAAAGCTCTTTATTCGCAGGGTATATGTTCCATAAATATGCCGTTGATACGGAATGGTAGTTTGTGTGGGATAATATGGGATACGTTCCTAGGTGACAAAATAAATAAACAAATACAATGTTTAAAAAAAATTGAAGTTTTTGACCATATTGATTAATTATTATCTTCAGGTTTAGGCAATGGTTTAAAGAATTTTGTATTTTTTCTTGCTTGGCAGTTTTTAAAAGCTCCTTCAATTCAGACTGATATTCAGCAGTGGCATTAGCAATTTGCCTCTTAAAAATGTGACTTCGTTCCATAGACCGAACAATTTTCATAAAAAGATCACAAAGCTCATTTGCCATTCTTAAACCTTCACTAAGATTTTTCAAATGTCACGTTTCTAGTGCTTGTTGAAGCAACTTCTTCAATGGGCTGTGAATTTAACATTTCCTCCAAGTCAGTTTCAGTCAAATCTTCATCTTGCGATTCAAGCAATTCCTGAATGTCACTTGATTCTATCTGTTTACTTTCTTTCTTTTACTTTCTATCTTAACCCATTTCGTCCTATTCCATTCGCAATTTCGGCTATGTTTGCAGTTAAAGTTTGAATTTACACCGATTTTTCGTCATTTTCCGCAGTCAGAGCAAGCCACAGTTTTTTCCAGCATGACTTCAATGTGTGTGGCTTCAGTTCTTCAATTCAATTCAATATATTTATTCAAAATAGGTGCAAATTACACTCTTTCTGATAGTCATAAAATAATAATAACAATGTCATTTGTGAAGAATCAAGAAATAAACAATAATTATAATTAGATAATAACGTCAAACATAAATCCTTGATTATATGTAGATAGATTATGTCATTAGAACATGAAAACAATATGACACGAAAAGTTATAAGATAAAAAAATCATTGAATGCATTTAACAAGAGTAGGCCAGTTCACACGGACAGCACCCGGTCACGAGTATAACGTGAGAGTCAGCCATCGCTCCCATCAACCATATTAGAGGGAAAGGAACGACCCGGCTCCCGATGCGCCACCATCTTCACGAACATTGCACCACTCATGTCAATGCTAAGATAAAAATATTGATTAAAAGAAGTACTAGACTTGTCATGTCTCATCGCTTCCGCATCAATTCTTAGGTTGGTCATCATTTTATTACTATTAAACATGATTAGTAGTGTTGATAGAAGAAACACTGGCTACCCATATATTTTTGTCATTTAAATATTCGCATGTCTTATAATAACCTTTTCTACAAAGAGTTCTTTTGATACAATTTTTAAACTGTTTTTCTGACAAATTTAACACATCATTGGGTAATTTTTTATACATGAGTGAGCATTGACCAATGATTCTTTTATGTTTACGATGCATTTTGCTATGTCAATTTTCTTCCAGCATTCCATAACATTCATATCAGTATTACATTCCATATTATCCAATACGATTTTGAAGGTTCATCTAATGTAATAGAGCTTATAGGCCTGGATTATTCCTTGGTCCATAGGTTGAAGCAAAGCCGTCGTGTTGGGAGGTGAAAATGTCACTTTCATATTTGGATGCATAGTTTCAAGTTCGCGAGGATGACCTGGTGCATGGACAAAACTAGAAGTCTAAATTATGTTTTTAAGCTATTGCATAGCTTCTATCGCGGGCCTTGAGCGCGGGGACCGAATCCAGAAATTCCGTAACGAAAAAACCTCACGCTCCCCACTCCGACGGGCACGGAGGTGTGGCTTGAAGGCCGTGCATCGTCTAACGTCGTTTCAGTTCAGCAGTCTTCGACACGGCGTTGTGTGCGTGCGATTAGACGTATTGTACGACTCTACCAACTTGCACGAATCGAGACGAGCTGCTCCGAAATCGGACGAATACATAAGCAGCTGTTTATGAGAAAGTATATAGGTGTATAGGTATTTATGTACAACAGTGAATAGCTGTACTTGTAAAATTTATGTATAAAGTGTTTTTATTTACCAACGATATCGGTTGCCAAGGCAACAATATCGGTTGTTAAAACAATTAAAACAAACATACCTATAAGATAAAAAAGATTTGATCATTTTCGGAGAATAATAAAACTCTTTTCATAAACTGTATATACCTCCATATGACAAAAAAGATTTGATTATTTTCTGAAGACTAAGTATTTACTTTCAAACATATATTGATGGAGCTAAAGAAGTTTTACTTCAGTCGTGTGGTCTAAAGCACACTCGTATTTTAAGCTATTGTAAGTATAGCTTTTATCGCGGGCTTTGAGGGGACTGAAAAAAACCTGACACCCCAAAAAAAAATATATTGAGTTCTAAAAAACTTACAGTGCCATCTATCTATCCATCATGATGATGGTGATGGTGGTGGTGATGGTGGTTGCGATGGTGGTCGCGATGGTGGTCGCGATGGTGGTCGTGATGGTGGTCGCGATGGTGGTCGCGATGGTGGTAGCAATGATGGTCGCGATGGTGATCGCAATGGTGCTCGTGATGGTGGTCGCGATGGTAAATAATTATAATTGCATAAGTTGATAACAAATGCTATGCAATAGCTTTACCGCGGCAGTCCCCGAGTGCCACACGTCTTTTTTTATTTTTTTAAATAATTTTCAACTTCAGAAACAAAACAATTCCGGAACCAGTCACAAAAAATAGCGCTTGTAACCCACGCTTTCTTTTTAGCACGCCAAAACACTGGCAGGTCGTCCTTGTTTTGATTTTTAAAGCCCGAGGATTTAACGATCTGTAAAGCATCAGTGGTTTACTGACACAATTTCCAGATGCATTAGAACATAGCAGCACTCTATCCTTTGCTGCCTTAAATTCAGGAGGAGACTTTTCGCATTAAGAATTGAATAATTTTTTGGCATCCTCTTCCAAAACAGTGCAGTTTCGTCTGCATTAAATACTTGCTCAGGTTTGTATCCTCCATCAGCTACTAGATTTGCAAATTCTTCTGGATATCGTTCTGCTGCAGATCCGCGAATAAAGAAATCTTCAGCCGCGAATATAGGAGATGGGTCGCATTTTTTTAATCCGCGAATTGTGAAAACGGAAGCGCGAATATGGAGCTTTTACAGTACCTATCAAGGTTTTGGCAACCAAAGTTCATATAACGCGACTTGTGGCTCATTTTAAATGTCCGGGGAAGTAATTCTCACTTTGTTTTTTCCTATACATTTATAATAAATATACTTACATACTTAAATAATAAAATATTGTATATTATATTTTGTATGTTTGTTACGCGATATCTTCGCAGATTATCAACCGATTTTCATGATTCTTTTTTTATTCGATAGGGTATGCTGCCAGGTTGGTCCCATATGATATTTCATCAAAATCGGTGTAGTAGGTATTTAAAAAAAATAAAAAGTAAATATAAAAGTCTAAAGTAAATTTTCTAAACAAGTGTTTAGAAAATTAACAAAAACCAAAAAAAAATAAATCAATACTGTACTAAGTGGTTGTGATTGAAATCGGTTTTTAACGTGTTTAGCGTTTCTAATAATTAAAATAAACTGAAGGTTTAAAAAGAATACTTTTTCGATAAAAATACACAGTGTAGCAAAAACATGAGTCAATTCGTACTAGGTGGGCTTCTACTCGTAAAACTAAACAAGTTTTTCTAGAAACCTCTAGATATCTACTCATTTTGTAAAAAAAATATGCCCATTCAAAATTGTGTAATCAGATGATTGATTTGTAGGTGTTTTATAATTTCATTGTGAAAAAAAGGTATTCTAACTTAATTTGTAAGCCCTTGGCATCATCTCACCTGATGTTAAGTGACGATGATGCCGAAGATGAAAGCGGGCTTACCAAGATTCCTCAACGCAATGGAGAACTGGCTATCTTATCTTCAAGCCGGAACACATCAATGTTGTTAAGATGGTGGTAGCTAGCCAGGCGGGCTTAGAAAATGCCCTACCACCAACCAAACCGTGTCTTTCAAGTTGACCTCACCGGGAATCGAACCCAAGACCTCCTGGTGTGAAGCGAATGGACTAACCATTACGCCACGGAGGCGTTTAAACTTTACCCAAAATGTGTTCATGTTTGCCAATAACGTCCGTCTGTCTGTCCACTTTCCGCAGCAGCTAAACAAGTAGACGATTTATATTTTTATGATAAACTAGAATCCTGGCGGCGCTGCGGATTTGAAGGCGGTCGAGTGGTCGTGGCCCGAAGTGAAGTCATGGTCGTAGCTAGGGGGGGGGGGGGCATTGTGGGGCAATTCCCTACCTTGAAATCACAATGCCCTACCTTGAAAATACCAAAAACTAAGATTAATTATTATAATTAAATTGTTTTTTCATAGTTTGAGATTTTAAAAAGTTGTAGCGATAGGTATCTTAACTTTTCCGAACGTACCACAGTTTGTAACATTCATTTCATATAATGATTCTTTGTTCTCTGTATGGATGGCATTTGAAGCGCCATAACATGAAGCGAGATGGGTCTATTTAATTATAGTATCTGTGGTCGACTAAGCCCCGATCACCTTAGTTCAGGGTAGGCTCGAGCCCCTCGGTGGGGACGTATATATGAGCTGATGTGATGATCTGTGATGCACCACCTCAAATTCGACTTTAGCTACAGCCCTGAGTGAAGCGCATAATAAGACCAGTTTCAGAATCAATGCTAGGATACATGAAAAATATTTTAAAACTAGCTTTTTCCAGCGGACTCGCTCACGTGGGCATCGTTTTTATGACTGTCTTTTGAGGCTGAGTGGTGCGCAAGCCGCAAGCGGTACGGCACTTATGCTACCTGCAACTACAGAGAGGTATTTTTTCACAAGAGATAAATAAATAATAATTGTCTCTAAATAAACTACAGTACCTATTGTTCAAATTCAATGTCGAAAATTTTCGATAAAGTAATGTACTGATTCAGGGTAAGCTCGAGCCCCTCGGTGGGGACGTATATGAGCTGTAATGATGATGATGAATGTACTCAGCGAGTAATTAAATATTTTTTTACTTATGGCGACGCTAGTTAGGTAGGGGATCGTCTTTTTTTTCTGTTTTGATGACTGTTTTTTCATAAAAATAATATACGAGGTCTTACAAAGGTATGCACTTTTTTTTACTGGAGCTTGTACTCATGAAATTGAACAACTTTCCCCATGAAACCCATGGTCAATTCACATTTGTTTTTTTAAATAAAAATATTAAATAGCGCGGATTACGTCACAACAGGTAGTACTATTGCGGGCCGGCGCGGTCATTGAACTTTGGCCTTTGACTGAAAAGTTCGTAAACCTGGGAGTTATTCTGAGCAGTTTTATAATATAATTAAAAAATAATAATTGCGAATTGAGAATGGGTTTCTTGGGGAAAGTTGTTCAGTTTCATGAGGACAAGCTCCAGGTAATGAGTGCATACCTTTGTTAAGACCCTATATAATTTACACACGTACTTACAGTAAATAAAATAGAGCTTTTAGTATATAGTGCTGCCTAGGATTTTTTAAATATTTAAATACACACTGGCGTTGACATAGGCTGGTGTTTGCCTAGACACTTTCAAATAGATGACCTTGTTTCTAGTTGGTGTAGGTACATAAATTCTTTATCTAATACTGACATATCAAGAGTCCCTTTGATTTTAAGATCTGATAATCACATTCAATAAATAAAAATATCGGATATAGTCCCAACTCCCAACAATCGATTACCAACGCTCTATGCTCTCTAGCTTGCCAACTACACTGCACTACAGGAACACAAAATGCCAAAACTGCTTTAAACATATCTTTATTTCATATATATTTTATTTATCATCATCATCATCATGTATTAGTATATAACATTTTCGATGAATCCCATTTACACTAAGTTATTTACAGTTTAGGTCCATTTTAGAACACGTTCATTACGTTACAGTTCTTAGAAGGCGCATGCTATACAGGATGTTTCATTACATGATTCTCGTTTCTTGAAACGATGGAAATAAATGGGCACGTTCATACTATACAATAAATTTTAAATTATGGTTATATAAAAGGCTTATAAAGAACTAAAATGGAAATAATTTTCTTTTGTACCATCAACTTATTCCATATTTTATAACTTTAGCAAAATTACCTACGTTTTGAAACTTTGTACATGGTGTTAAAATAAATGCATACTCCCCATGTCAACTCGTTAAATTTATTAAATATTTTGTTATTGCACATTTTGTGATATTTTTTAACATAAGTTGTTACAAACAATGCTAGTGATAATCTTAAAAATGATGACGCATTAAATAATTCCTTACATATTACATTTCTTTCACATAACAGTATTCGATCATAATCAATCATTCTTAACAAAATAAATTAATAAACAAAAAACACCTAGCAAAGTACGTGTGACAAACTCACAAGAGTGACAAAACAAAATTTGTGTAAATCAGATCGCAAAATGAGATTTTTCTAGTAACAAGTTTTAAAACTGAACAGACACACGTAATAAACTATGTAAAGCTAATTAAAACACGCATAATAACTATGTAAAGCTAAAAAATAACATAAATAAACGCTACGTAAGATTCAGCTCGCAGATCGGTGTGGCAAACTGTTAATATAGAAAAAAAAAGTATTTTTGTGATGTCCTAATACACTACAGATTTGTTACGTGGATATAATGTCATTTAATTGACCCAAAAAATACGTCCTTACCTCAATATAGTAAACGTATCTTGTTCTTTGCGTCCAAAGAAACACCTATCTTTTTCTCAGAAATATTTGTGAATGTTAACAAAAAAAAAGAGTGTGTGGTTTTATGAAACTACGGTAAAAGTGAAACTTTTTTTCACATTATAGACATTTACAGAGCACGAAACGATCATGGCTGTTCTCTTCTTGGAGCTACGGTACAGAGGACGAAACGATCATACCGACCGTCACAAGACACACAGGCGAAAAAATTTGAGACGATGTAATAAAAGTTCCACTTTTAAAACCAGAAATTACCAGTAATTATGTTAATTCAAAAATAAAATAAAATACCATCTGTATTAAGAGGTAAAAAATATTTGCTAAATTTGTGACTAAATTATTATTTTACTCGGTACGTAGGGCGATCAATTTAGGCGATAATAATATTACATCTAGATTTGAGCACTCAATAATATAGCTATAAAATAAGTTGTATAAAGTATTTCAGATGAATTTAAACAGTAGAAATAACACTTTTAACTAATACAGCGATGCCACGGAATTGGTATAAGATATGAAAACTATTTCCACTGATAGTAATAAGTAATTTTACTCAACAAAAGAGTTAATTAGGTCGCATCGGTTATTATAATAGTAGAAAAACATAGGTATTTCCTACGTGTGTTGCCAACTACACCGTAATTACGGTAGATGTACCGTATTTACGTGTTGTTCAGTTTCGTCTACTGTAATGAATTTTAGGCAATTTTATAGAAACACCGTAGTTTTGGCATCAGCGCTTTCGAAACACGGTATTTTTTGATGTATTGGTCATTTTGTATGGCGGAAACCGTAGTTTGAACCTACTAACACCGTACTTTGACCGAGTGGTTTAGCAACACTGCTTCCTACGCCAATTTTGTTGTCACACCCTTGCAAATATTGATTTACCTATTTTTTCAAACAGATAATTAAAACAATATAAATAATTAAAGTAGGTACCTATATAATAATGTATAAATGCACCCAAAATAAAGTTTTGACACTTTTTATGAAAGTTTTGATTCAATTATATAATGAGTCGATTGGTAAATGAAAAGAAAATCAGGGGTTTGATGAAACTAATCAGTATATACGTTTTACAGTTTGTGACTTACATTATACTGCTTTATTAATTAAATATCACGATAGTTTTCCGTCAAAAAGATTTCATTAATCATGTGTAAAATCCTGATTAATTTACACTTGAATAAAAATATCAGTATTAAGCAAGTATACTCCGCGTCACGTAAAAAGAGTGCTGGCCGTTGGCCGCGCGCAATCTATGCATGCAGTTACTTTTCCTACTGCGCCCATCGCTCTCTTTACGTGACGCGAGATAGAATAGAATAGAATAGAAAATGCTTTATTCACGAACCAACACAACTCGCAACAGATAAACAAAATATTTAAATTTCACCATACTAGGGAAAGTGTGGAAAAGATACAAAATTAAATAATTATAGCCAGGTGAGATGTGAGATATAGTAGTGTGTTTATAATAAACTATCTATTTATCGTGTGACACTATTGTGTTTACAAAGAGTAGGTACTTATAAATATGTATAATCATTACATCAGTATCAGTCTCTGGTTCCCATAGTACATGGACAAATTTAAAAAAAAAAACTGCTATTTTTTTATAGAAACACGAAATCTTAGTATGGAGCCAAATGACCTAAATCTGTCCCCGGATTGAATGTTTAGCGTTGCCAAAAAAAATAATTAATCGTGATTTTTCTCCATGACGATGTTGGTATGTTGGCAGCGCCTACCCGTCATTCTGTCGCGTGTCATCGTACAGGGGGACTTCTTTGTACTGCGGGAATTGGTAGAGCACCAGGTGGTCCGCCGTCTTGTACCAAGGGAACAGACCGTTCTGCGGGCAAATTACCAACGTGAATGCATAAAAAGCTCCATAGACACCAAGCTGCTACACGCCAAGCCCAGGAAAATGTGCAAGGTTTCATTATTTAAATTTATGTAGTGTTTTTAACTGCATGATCACCATGAATTGGATAGCATTCAAACTCCGTCGCGTCGGTGGCGTAACGCCTCCTGTGCGGGACGTCGTGGTTCGAATCCTGCCACGCACCAATGTGATTTCGAATTTAGATTTCATTTCATTTCATTTATCCGACGCTCTTACGGTGAAGGAAAGCATCGTGAGGAAACCTGTACACGCCTGCGACGAAACTCGCAGGTTGTGTGTGAAGTCGACCAAACCGCATTGGGCCCGCGTGGTCGACTAAGGCCCTATCGCCCTAATTCAGGGTAGGCTCGAGCCCCTCGGTGGGGACGTATATGAGCTGATATGATGATGAAACTGCTTTAATGTTACCATCCTTAACATTAAGGGAGTGATGGACTGGATTAAAGTTAGAGGTCAGCGAATTATCAGAACCCTTATAGGCGGCTTAAAACTTCTGATAGTGGGGTTCGCCACTGCAGCCTAGCCATACACCATACATCTATCTGGACGTGGCCCCTTGTATGGAGTTTGGCCGAACCTTCCTGAGTTTGGGAAGAGTCCCAAACTCCAGCAGTGGAGACATTATGGGATGTCAAAGAGGATTGTATTAAAACATAAATCCCCATACATATACCAAAGTATATATATTAGTACCAACATACAGTACGGACACTCCCTGCCGCTCTCTAGATTGCTACCTCACCCCCTCGTCACCCAGATTGGTTACAGTTTGGTTGTTGAACGTATAGGATTTCGCCGCCATTTTGTTTGTCCCGTCACTCCTTTTTTGAAATGTCATTTCAGGCCCGTTGTATGAAGTGTCCAGGGTGTGCTTGCTTATACACTAATTGGATCATGCTATACTACCCTGACTAGTTGACCGCGGCGCCTAGTATTATATCGCCCGATGCGCCAGAAGGCTCATTTTATCAAAGCTCCAAAGCCTCGAGCACACCGTAGACACTTCATACAGCGGGCCAGAAATGACATTTCAAAAAACGAATGACGCAACAAACAAAATGGCGGCGAAATCCTATACGTTCGACAACTAAACTGTAACCAATCTGTATCAATCTGGGTGACGAGGGGGTGAAGTCGCAATCTAGAGAGCGGCAGGGAGTGTCCACTGTATGTTAATACTAATATATAAACTTTGCCTCGAGCATAGTCGCCTGGCTATTAGTGTTCTACAGGATTCATTTCGAAAAATGTGCCCGGACCTTCATGACCTCATACCCCCTTCTCCATTTTAACGCTTCCTCAAAAAGGGAGTAAGTAGGGAATTAACAATTTTTTTTATTTTTTTATCAATAAGATAGTGACAGAAGTGATTTAGCTATTAATCGCTAAACTGAAGTGGCAATATTTTTTTCACTACAATTGAAGTGGCAATGGGCAGGGCACATAGCTCGTAGAACAGATGGCTGTTGGGGTAGTAAAGTTCACAAGTGGCGACTGCGAACCAGAAAACATAGCGTAGGCAGACCTCGCACGCGGTGGACCGACGACCTGGTGAAGATCGCGGGAAGTCGTGGAAATCCTTGTGGGAGGCCTTTGTCCAGGAGTGGACGATTTTCGGCTGATATGATGATGATGAGTGACAGAATGTGAACCTGAAGAGACACTTACTTTGTTAGTCCGTCTGTTAGTGCCACGCCCGAATCCATTCCAATGGTTACCTGCCACGCCTATCAAGTCTCCTTCCTGCAAAAGGGATTGGAAAATTTATGTATGGACATATTGTATACATACATACAAATAATTCGCTAACAATTAAACCTATATAGTGTGTTGTGGTATTTATTTCGATTTGCATCCCAAATAAAAATCTAAAATATATTAGGACTTTTTGACCTAAAGCGCAAAGTTCGACCAAAGAGTAGACTAGACCTAGAAAAAGACCTTAGATATTTTCCTTTCGGCCGCCATCGCAACTGTGTTTCACAACCAGTTGTCTATTAGGATTTTTTAATCTTTCACGGCATTAACACATTTTAACGCAATTTTTATAACAAGTACCTATGCTTTAATGTATTTTCTAATCATATTCATATTTACTTGGCACCAGCTTTCTTATAAGAATATTATTTGAAAAACACAGAGGTTGAGAGCAGGAAGAATTACATTACTTAACCCTTTACGAGCATCGGCAATATGTATGCTAGGGATGCTGTGTCAATTAATCTGTATTGACCTCGAATAAGGTTTAGTTTTCTCTTATTCGCCGTAGTGTTGCCTGTAAAAGGGTTAAACATAATCAAGAAGTTACGAGCAGGACCCATGCTGCTCTGCAGCATTATCATTATTTTTATGTGGGTGGGCGAGCCGCGAGCGGCTTACCATCGATGGTGCGTGGTGGCTGACCCGCACGCGGCTTGCAATCGATGTTGCGCGGTGTACGAGAATGCGAGCGTTAAATGTTCACCAACCAATTTAAATGGGCATTAGGTCAAATGAAAGGTCTCATTCCAGGGAGCATTCTTACAAAAACGAACCGCACAATCCAATTAGAACCTAAGATATTGAAAAAGGAAGCTAAGAAAATGGCGTTTGGGTATAACTTGAGACGGGAAAAAGTTCGATGATTTCCAATGCTTGATGACAAATCTGCGTTCCTATATCTTACATTTAAAAAATGTCCGGGAGGTCGTATCAAGAATTTGTATGACAGAAACTGAATTTGATTGGTTTTTGCGCGCGAGGCTCGAGGTCCAGTTCGGGGCGAACTATTAGCAGTCACCGAGCGAGCGAAGCGTGCCTTCAACCTAACTCTGAAATCTTCGCTTGCTTAAAGCAACCTATTTTCACAACAGTATTACGAGTACCTAGTTGTTATAATTTCCAAATCGATCGCGTAAACGGGTTTAATTCGACTACACACAAGCAATTTCAGTACAAATGTTTCACACACGTTTACACTGTAACTGTATGAGAATCTGTTTTTGCGTGTGTATATCTCAGGCAAAGTCTAGTAATGCCTTTCGCCACTGACCCCTGTAGCGGCACTATTGTCTACGCAACGACGCATTTGCAAACCTCACTAAGTGTGATTTCATGATTTCCAAATGTTTATACATTTAAGCTTAGTTATATGAAGTTTTTATTATTTTTTGTGTATCAATTGTAATGTAGCTTTGAATAAATGTTTTATCTATTTATCTATCTCTCTATTCAGTCGCTCGAAAGTAAAAATACATAAGGTTTTTATGTTGTGAACTGGCAGATTTACCAGGGTAGGCAATGCTTTTCTACCTGTATGAAGTGCACGCCACTGGTTGGATTATTTTGCAATGTTTTGGTGATATATGTTTGTAAGGGGATAACTTTTAAACGCCTTGTCCGAGTGTTGAAAAATTTTCAGATGCTTAAAAAACCAAAGGAATTTGTATGACAGAATCTGAACATGATTGGTCACTGCGCGAGAGGTCCAGTTTGAGGCGAACTACTATAGTTATAACAATTTACATTAATAATAATAATAGGAATTGCTTGGATTTTTTTTATGGGTATACCTTTCACTATAGTTAGGATAACACAAGCTAGTGTCACACCTTGGTCACTTCATACAGCCAGAAATGACATTTCCGGAACAAACAAAATGGCGGCGAAACCCTATACGTTCGACAACCAAACTGTAAACAATCTGTATCAATCTGGGTGACGAGGGGGTGAGGTCGCAATCTAGACATCGGCAGGGAGTGTCCATACTGTATGTTTATACTAATATATATACTTTGCTAGTGTTCTCACCCGGAATGGCACGTCGTCATGAGCTGTGACGTCATGCGGCATGACGGCGATCCGCTCGTGCGCGTTCTGCCCGCCGAAGTAGTAAATGTCGTCCAAAGAGAAGTAACTGTCCGAGGCGTCCACTCGGTTTGTTTGCATCATTTCGTACGCCACGCGACCGACCTGCATCAGAGAAAATGGGTCTTTGAATCTGGGCAGCCTGTGGATGCGGCTCTAGAAAATGGGTCTATGAATCTTGGCAGCCTGTGGATGCGGCCCTAGCAAATAAGTATATGACCTGGCAGCCTGTAGATGCGGCCCTAGAAAATGGGTCTGTGAATCCTGGCAGCCTGTGGATGCGGCCCTAGAAAATGGGTCTGTAAATCCTGGCAGCCTGTGGATGCGGCCCTAGAAAATGGGTCTATGAATCTTAGCAGCCTGTGGATGCGGCCCTAGAAAATGGGTCTGTGAATCTTGGCAGCCTGTAGATGCGGCCCTAGAAAATGGGTCTATGAATCTTAGCAGCCTGTGGATGCGGCCCTAGAAAATGGGTCTATGAATCTTAGCAGCCTGTGGATGCGGCCCTAGAAAATGGGTCTGTGAATCTTGGCAGCCTGTGGATGCGGCCCTAGAAAATGGGTCTATGAATCTTAGCAGCCTGTGGATGCGGCCCTAGAAAATGGGTCTGTGAATCTTGGCAGCCTGTAGATGCGGCCCTAGAAAATGGGTCTGTGAATCCTGGCAGCCTGTGGATGCGGCCCTAGAAAATGGGTCTGTGAATCCTGGCAGCCTGTGGATGCGGCTCTAGAAAATGGGTCTATGAATCTTGGCAGCCTGTGGATGCGGCCCTAGAAAATAAGTATATGACCTGGCAGCCTGTAGATGCGGCCCTAGAAAATGGGTCTGTGAATCCTGGCAGCCTGTGGATGCGGCCCTAGAAAATGGGTCTATGAATCTTAGCAGCCTGTGGATGCGGCCCTAGAAAATAGGTCTGTGAATCTTGGCAGCCTGTGGATGCGGCCCTAGAAAATGGGTCTGTGAATCTTGGCAGCCTGTGGATGCCGCTCTATAAAATGGGTCTGTGAATCTTGGCAGCCTGTGGATGCCGCCCTAGAAAATGGGTCTGTGAATCTTGGCAGCCTGTGGATGCGGCCCTAGAAAATGGGTCTGTGAATCTTGGCAGCCTGTGGATGCGGCCCTAGAAAATGGGTCTGTGAATCTTGACAGCCTGTGGATGTGGCCCTAGAAAATGGGTCTGTGAATCCTGACAGCCTGTGGATGCGGCCCTAGAATACCACCACCCCATCCTTCCAGAGGTTGTCGTAAGAGACGACTAAGGGAACAAACTGGAGGATGGGCAGCTGGTCCCTTTCCGCGTACTGTGCCACCACACTACACACTGATTATGGCAATCCTCCAAGTTGGGGGGGGGGGGGCTATGTCCGGCAATAGACGTGATTTGGCTGATGTAATCATCATCACATTAACCAAAGCAGGTTGATTAGAAAATCCTGGCAGGATCCTGGTCTATTTTTTTTATGATTGTTTGAATTGGCTTTGGTAATTTTTTTATGACATTAAAATATAAAAACCATTGGGCGACATTTCAATTTGGTGCTGTAAAAAGTAAATCAATAATAATATAACTATATGTATTCATCTCATAATCGTCAATTCAAAATTCAATAATTTTGAACAAAAAAACCGACTTCAAACAGGAATCTAAGGTTCCCCTCGATTTCTCTGAGATGCCATCATCAGATCCTGGTGTTCTTATCCTAGTACCATCCTTGGAATATCTCCTTTCTAACAAAAAAAGAATCAACAAAATCGGTTCATAAACGACGAAATTATCCGCGAACACACATAAAAAAAAATATACGGTCGAATTGAGAAACCTCCTCCTTTTTTTTAAGTCGGTTAAAAATAACACTGTGGCTGTTAATACTGTTTATACTGTATTATGTGGCTTTTTATTGTAGCTGTTTATACCAGTGATTTCAAAAAAACACTCAAACTGGTTTGTTATCATAATGTTTATTACAAAATACCTTTATGTTTTCTGGACAATGCCAAGCAGTCTACAACTGTAGTGTAGCCGTATTCAAAACACCGCATTTCATCAACAAATAAAAGATTGCAGTATCACCAGCCCAACTTAATGCTTCTAACGTTTGTCAAAGCTTTGTAGGAGAGCCAATATCTATTTGCCGAATATGTTCACATGTTATAATTGCAGAAAAAAATTGCGCAATATTTGCCTAACTTATTAAAAATATTTGCCAGTTCGTAGCCACGCGGTAACGCAGCTGGCCAGCATGTGCAGGTCTACAAGTAGGCTGGCCAGCTAATTTGGGCCTGCACCGCCGATGCATCACCGTCTTACACCCGTGGCAGTAAGAAGTGACCTGGCTGCTGAAGGTGGCCACGAGGTAATCGCAGCTGGCCAGCATGAGCAGATCCACCAGCAGGCCGGCCAGAGAGATGAGCGTGTACCGCCGATGCGTCACAGTCTCACACCCGTGGCAGTACGAACTGACCTGGCTGCTGAAGGTGGCCACGAGGTAATCGCAGCTGGCCAGCATGTGCAGATCCACCAGCAGGCCGGCCAGAGAGATGAGCGTGTACCGCCGATGCGTCACAGTCTCACACCCGTGGCAGTAAGAACTGACCTGGCTGCTGAAGGTGGCCACGAGGTAATCGCAGCTGGCCAGCATGTGTAGATCCACCAGAGGCCGGCCAGAGAGCTGGGCGTGTACCGCGGATGCGTCACAGTCTCACACCCGTGGCAGTAAGAACTGACCTGGCTGCTGAAGGTGGCCACGAGGTAATCGCAGCTGGCCAGCATGTGCAGATCCACCAGCAGGCCGGCCAGAGAGCTGGGCGTGTACCGCCGGTGCGTCGCCGCGCCTTTGGCTATCATCGCATCGCCCAGAAACTTGTAGTCTGGGTACGACGAGCGAGCATCTTCTAGTACCTGGAAACATGACAAATTATCTAATAGTTTTTTTTTACATTTTTACACAAGAATTTGTACTGGTTTGGCTTGAATACAAGCGAGGTTGACCTTGCCGGCATTAATCCTGGCCTATCCAAGAATCTCTTGAGACTTGGGAGATCTCAGCTCCGCGAGGTAGCAGCTGCTATTACTGGTCATAGTCATTTTAATAAACACCACCACGTTTTAGGTACGACGGACAGCCCACTGTGCAGAGCGTATTTGGAGGCTAAAGAGACTAGTGCCCACATCCTGCTGGATTGCACGGAGCTAGCACAGTACAGGGTCGTGCACTTCGGTAATCCGAAGTCAATCCAGGAGTTGTCTACTGGATTTTCTGGAGAAGCTGCTCACCTCGGAGACAGTCATAGAAACTATGTTCACGCGAGCGAAGCCGCTGGCAAAAATGGTTATATATGGCTAAATGACGTTTAGCCAAGTCATTGAACGTTGCATTCAACGACTTGCCCAGTTGTCCTTTAATCATTCAATTGAATGTCGCCATTCAATCAACGGGCTAGCCGTTCAATTAAATGGCAGATTTAACCGGATGGCTGCGACATATAAAATTTATTTTGATAAAAGGTGGCTTACACTGGCATCATCACTGGCCAAATAGATTCTTCTTTCGTCGACTGGCCGCGTCAGCTCGAGCTGGTCGTAGTAATCCTTCACGTGCGTCATGTACTCTTTCAAGTGGTGGAACGCCGCCTCCGTGCCCACCTTGTCCGTGCGACGGATGTGCACTCTGTGGACATCGTAAATATCGTCATTTTGCGTTAATTATTTATAAGTACAGTGTAAACTCTATATAGCGGCATTCAAGGCACCGGGCATTTTGTGACGTTATTGAGAGTTGTCGTTAGCGTCAAAGTAAACCAACTGGAGCCAGAAAATTTTGACGTTTCAAAGAGTGAATCGTTATATCGAGTGACGTTTTACAGAGTTTACACTGTATTGTAACTTTACAAATGTATTAGTTTTAACTTGAATTACTTAAGTATCGTTTTTAGTCAGATACTCATGCACTACCTGTTTTTTATGCTTTTGTCTCCAAACACCGGGTTGTCTGGAAGAAATCGCTTTGAGCTATCGCTTATATCGCTATCGTCTTAACAGACCGCTTAAATTGTACCGCTATAGTTCCTTTTTGTATATTGTGTTTGTTTTTTTTTATATTTTTTTAAGTTAAGTTTTTTTTTAAGTTTTTATAATTTGTTTATATATTTTTTTAACTAGTGTGTACAATAAAGAGTATTTATCTTATCTTAATTCAGTCCCTGGGTGAAATGCAGTGGCTAGCTAATGGGCGCTGCTGCATAGGACCCTCTCTTAAATACAATAAATAAAGCTAGATTTTTCCGCGTGATTCGAAATTTGTAAGCTCCATCGATTGAAACGTGTTTTGTGACAAATTTAAAATATGTTGGCCGGGAAAATGTGTGCTAGTAAGGTGTCTGTCTATCCAAGACGTTTATAACCCGCATTTTGCTCTATCCTGCTATACTAGCTGCACTTGTGCCACAAATGATCTTGTTAGTACCTCGCCTGACCGCGCGACGATCTGTGCAGTACGACGGGAGTGCTAGTCTACCATACCAAAGAGTACTACCACACCCTGGACACTTCATACAACGGGCCAGAAAAGACATTTCAAAAAAGGAATGACTGAACAAACAAAATGGCGGCGAAATCCTATACGTTCGACAACCAAACGCGTGAGCTCGCAATCTAGAGAGCGGTAGGGAGTGTCCATACTGTATGTTAGCACTAATGGTACTACTCCACCAAGCCAACTAGGCACCTGTCAAAGTTAATCTCTCAATCTTTTCAGACTGGTTTAATTTTTTTAAGTACAGAAATGATTAGTGTAACACATGCGAATGTGTTGTTGCTGCAAACCTTACTAAGACGAACTCGGTACCTCAGGGTCCAGACACACGGACTGCATTCCAGCTGCAAAGTCTCAATTTAGATGCAGTCAAAGCGCAAATAACTATGAGAACTGTATCCAAACTGCAAATTTGCAGCTTGCTTGCAGTCCGTGTGTCTAGACCCTTAGGCGGTGTGCGGGCGTGGAATCTGCATTCTACGCGAGTTCCTACAAGTAGTTGGCTTTGTGTAGTAGGGAATACTAAAGTAAACATACTAATAAAAACAATGGCCAAGTGCGAGACTGACTCGCGCAACGAGAGTTCCATACCAACACACCTCTCCGCACAAGTAAAAAAAAAATCCTATACGTTTCAATGAAAATACAACAACGGGAGCAACAGCAAAATGATTTTTTATCGCGATCCTTTAGCGCAAATACGACTGACACTTAGCCGTATTTAATTATTTCTTGTTTTACTGAAGGAATAATTACCATCTCCGTGGCGTTATAGTTAAATCCGACCTCGTGTGTAAAGCCAGTGAACTTTGCCTCTGAGCTACGGAGGCGGTTAAAAATAAAATCTTATAACCGCCATAACTATGATAACGTAAATAACTAACAATGTACATGATAGCAAACATAAAGAAATGGTAACTACATATAGGTAATAGTTAAAATTTTAATGACCGTAAATCGTTATCGGCCGATGATGGTAGCAGGCCGGCTTACTAACGAGCCATGAAATACAAATCAAATAATACGCTACATACCTTCATCTCATACAGGGTGTAACAAAATTGGTGTAGGTCCCGTTAACTGGGGCTTCTACTCATCGTACTGAACAACTTTTGTTTTATGACTTTGCTGAAATCGCAATAAATTTTAACTCCTTATACAAATCGATCAGGTGATCGACCAATTTGTGTATGGTGGGCCCACATTTTTTACTACTTTTTATCCCGTGTGGTGTGGTGTGGTTGAGTGTGGAGTAGTGCGGCGTGGTTTGGGGTAAGTTGTGGTGTGGTTAAGTGTAGTGTAGATAGTGTAGTATGGTAACTGTCAAATTCCAAATTATTTCTTCTGCGGCAGCAACGCGCCGGATACCAGCTAGATACCTACATACCTACTGAAAATTAGAAATACAAATAAACTAACCAATCCAATTAAAAATAGAGAACATAACTACATAAAAACATTATCCATCTTTTTTCAGGCAGTCAGGTAAAAAGGTATCCGATGTCACTCAGGGGATCCAGACGAATCTAACGACACACCTCGCACAGGCATAGACTCAGTCATAAAACAGACATACAAGTACAAGAAACGAGTTTAATATATGTTTTTTGTTTTTTGCTTTATCGTAAAAACGGTTATACAAGTAACTATTTAATAATCTGTGGTTATACATACAAGTTGGTACAAGCTTAAGACTTGGTGTGATTATAGTAATGCAATCTTTTGCCCGCGGCTTCGCCCGCGTGGGCATAGTTTCTATGACTATCTTAGAGGGTACGTAGTGCGCGAGCTAGTATTCAACAGATCCTTTGGGAACTATGTCGGGCTGTTAGATAATTCATTTATTTATTGACAGTTTACATGAAATAAAGTAATAAGTTAGGTCTTATTTTAATTACACAAAAAGAAACAAGATTCAAAATAAAAAATGTAATAAAATAAAATTGAAAACTAAATAAAAAAAAACATTAACATATTTAAAAAAATAAAAAAATGTAAATAATGGAAATTTTTTGGTTAAATTTCAGATATTAAAAACTCATGTAAACCATTTTTATGGATATTTTTATAGGACTTGATGTTTTATTATTTTTTTAATCATTTTTAGCCATTTTTTTTACCTTTTTGGAAAGCTGATGAAATAAGTATTTTTCCCGTACTTTGCACGCTTACTATTTTTTTGCAAAATCACGAAGATATCAAACAATGCGTTTTTCATTAAACAATAATTTAACTCACATACAATTGATTTGCGATCCCTAGTTAATTTTTTGTTGCATATTAGATGTAGCTTATCCCCTTAAACTATAAACCTCTTTCTAACCTCACTCTACAGGGTCACCCGAAATTCGTCGTGATCCCTTTAAGGCTTAAAGGGATCACGTCGAATTTCGGGTGACCCTGTAGAGTGAGGTTAGAAAGAGGAACACTTATACCACCAAGTAATAGGTACTTATTTTAGCTTTATTTTATGGAATATCGTAATATTGTTGTACTTACCCAACAATAGGCGATTTGAAGTTCATCCTGGCTATGGACTCGTTGATCTGCTTCTGAAGGCTCGGCTGCGGCTTCAGAATGTACTTGAGAATCTGGCCGATCCACCAAGACGCGGGGTCGCCGTTGAACCTTATTATCCTGTTGATGTCATAGAGTGCATTGACTTCTTAATGTTTAATGCTCGCTAAGTTGTGACATATTATAAAAAGGGCACCAACCGTCTTCTAGCGCCGCCATCGAATTTTAAGTATTCTTCTTATCACCTGATAAACGTCCCCACCGAGGGGCTCGAGTCTACCCTGAATTAGGGCGATCGGGCCTTAGTCGACCACGCGGGCCCAGTGCGGGTTGGTCGACTTCACACACAACCTGCGAGTTTCTTCACAGGCGTGTGCAGGTTTCCTCACGATGTTTTCCTTCACCGTAAGAGCGTCGGATAAACGTACATATGAAATCGAAAATTCAAAAACACATTGGTACGTGGCAGGATTCGAACCACGGCCTCCCGGACAGGAGGTAGCGACCGTAACCGTTACGCCACCGACACTCTTAATTAATTAATTTTAAGTATAGTGTGGTTCTTATTTGAATATTAAGCATCATCATCATATCAGCCGAAGGACGTCCACTGCTGGCCATAGGCCATAGGATTTTAACAACGACCGGTTCTGCGCTACCCGCATCCAGCGGCTTCCCGCGACCTTCACCAGTTCATCGGTCCACCGAGTGGGAGGCCAGCCTACGCTACGTTTTAATATAATTCAAATAATTGAATATTAATCAATCAAAGTTATTAAAATTGTAAACATATTCTAGAAACTATTATCTGTGTCTGTAGTTTGTCAGATTTCCGTTCAATTTTTCATACTTTTTTTAATTCTACAAATTTGTATGTAAATCATTATGGAATTTTTACGGGATGCTGACGAACGACTTTAGCTTAATCTAGATCGTGTTTAAATTGCAATAATTTTGATTACCATTCAAATAAGACCCTAACACGTTTGTATGGAGAGCGTGATACACTCCTCTTAAATTAGTTACATGACTAGCTGTCCCGGCGAACTTCGTACCACCTTACACTAAACTACACTACCCTACCATACCCTACACAACACTATCCTACCCTACCATGCCCTACCCTACCCTACACTACATAAGAACCTTCTCCTAACAATAACGAACTCAACAAAAAAGAATAAGCGAAATCGGTCCAGCCGTTCACGCGTGATGCGATGACCAGAAGAAATAGGTAGGGGTTTATTTATATCCAGAGTGGGAAGGAGTATACCGACAGATTTTAACCATGGATTCCTGGTGGTATTATGAGTAAATAATGTTATATCAACATGGGTCTAAAACTGCCTTATTAACTTACTTAATTTCTGGAACAAAAAAATAAATTAACGATAGTAATCCCTTCTGAACGAAACCTTAGTCTAAAGAGTGAAAAAGAAAACGTCACACTTCACGAACGACTCCGACAACATACGATAAACGACGAGTGAAGTCAACGTCAGTATGATACTTTGAGGCAACAAACGTCAGATAAGATATTATTAGGACGTGTTACCCTTGAGATTTTTTGAACTTGTGAATTATTAAAAAAAATAATATCTCGAAAATTAGGCTTTACTGGCCCATGTTTATATTACTTTTTTTGTCTAAATAGGCATTAGAATCTTTGGTTAAAATCTGTCGGTGTACTCCTTCCCACCCTGTATATATAGATTATATGAAGACGAAAATACAAAAATTACGCCGCCGAACTAATTGTGGTCCAGTCTACATGGTAAAGGATTTAATATTATACGTACAACATTAAAACTTGGAACACTACAGTTAATATCAACTAAAATGAGCAAAATGGCCATAGAGGTCAATTACGTTGATAGTAACTCTCTCTTTCTCTCACACACACACACGCATCAGCGGACTAGTAAGTTGTGAAGGTATGTGTGTTTAGCTATTGTATCTTTTTTTTTTTCTCTTATGTTGTGCAATAAAGTGTTTTCAATCAATCAATATATGTACTCAGCGATGAGTTTAACTGATTAACGCGCTAGTTAGTTAGTTACTTATCATCATCATCATATCAGCCGACAGACGTCCACTGCTGGACAAAGGACTCCCCTAAGAATTTCCACAACGAACAGTTCTGCGCTGCCCGCATCCAACGGCTTCACGCGACTTTCACCAGTTTGCCCCAACTGCCATCTCATCTGTTCTACAAGCTATGTGCACCGCCCACCGCCACTTAAGTTTAGCTTGTGGGTTACCTTGGTTCTCCTACGTATCTCCTCATTTCAAATTCGATTGCGTAGGAAAACTCCGAGCATAGCTCGCTCTTTCGCCCTTTGGGCACAGTCTTAGAATCCATACAGTCGTCCAACGCCTTTGATAATCGCGTCATCGCCGACATCACGAGTCACTGATCACAGTACCAAGGGTTGTCACAATACTTGACAATTAAATGAAAGAAAATGCCATCACGTAGTACAATGACTTCAATAGTGTAAAATCGATTTTGGATTTAATCGGTCCATTAAATAAAAAGTTCAAAATGGAGGCCACTTTATTAATTCTGGTATCATATTCGTTAAAAAGGACCTCAGGGACCCTCAGATATCGATTTTGGAAGCAATCGGTCCGGTAACTAAAAAGTTCAAAATGGCGGCCACTTTTTCAACAACGGATTAAAGTATGTATGTCATATTCGTAAAAAATCACCCCAATAATACCTATAAAATGATCCATATCAGGATCTTCAAGGCGAGAGTGACTAGGCATTATTTGAGTTTGCGTGTACCATCCTAGACTACATCGTCACTTACCATCAGGTGAAATGTCGCCTAACGCCAACAAATATTTAATTTAAAAAAAGTACCGATAAATACATTAAATAATTAAAAACACTTTGTTACAATTTTTTTTTCATAATTTTAAATTTATTAATAAATAATTGTAGCAAAATTAATCATTTTAAGTTTATTTAAAAAATAATTATAACAAAATGTTTTGATATTTATTTGAATTTTCAAACATTATGAACCAAAATAAATCAAAAGATAATAATTAGCCGTGCATGAGTGATTGATAATAAAAATGCAACGTGATGAACCTCAATGAATGGGCCCACCGCACCATACAAACGGTGACAATGGTCTAGTGGGCCCTACCCGCCCCGCAGCCCACGCACGATTGACCTGTCTGACGCCCTCCGTTGGACGACTGTATGGATTCTTAGACTGTGCTTTGGATGATCGAGCCTTAAGAAGGCCGTCCCTGGCAGCTAATAAAGCAATAATGTTTAAATATGTGCTTATTTAGACCGTTACATATGTTTTTTTGAAAAAGACAGGTATATACGGACATAGATTTATCTTATCTGATAGTAAATAAACGGAACTTTTTATACAAAAAAAACTTTTTGTTTCAAATTATCAGTAGACTAAGATTTGTATGGAAGACGGCCAGGGACTGCCTTTTTATTCTTAAATGAGCTATAATGAAAAAAGTAATGTCAGCGCGAGTGGCGCTCGGTGCACTCTTAACAGAAATGGTTATGTGGTCAATTAGGAACGCTTAGTTTCGTCATGCCCGTCCGTCTGTCCGTCTGTCCGTCCGCCGGTATGTCTCTGCGGTTTCCTGAAATTTGGCAATGATATACATATTTATAACGCCTACCAACCCACGTAACAAATCTGTTAAAAAATATTTTCCAGGGTTTCACCACTACATGTAAAGATGGGTTTTGGTCACATAAGTACGAGTACCTACCTCATCGTATAAGGTAGCTATCGTTGAATAGGTTTTTTTAAATAAGGATGGTTTGTAAAGTTTTTTTTTTATGAATTCTTCGTTTAGGCTCGAGTTTCCATACAAACGTAGTTCCACTTTAATACAAAAACTGCATGCCGGATTGAATCCAAACTTTGCGAATATATTGAGTAGACACATATCAATGCTTGTAATTAGTTTTCATCATAGTAAATTAAAAAAATAACTAAACGAAGGCTTAAATTAGTTTTGTACTAACAGTATGAAAGTGCTCTTATTTTTTTCCGTTTTATATTAGTTCATCAAAAACTAATTACAAACATCGATATGTGTCTACTCAATATATTTGCAAATTTTGGACTCAATCTGGCATGTAGTTTTTGTACTAAACCGGAACTACGTTCGTATGGAAACTCGAACCTCCTGGGGACCCTTAAGCTTTAAAGTTTAAAATCGGAACACTGTTTTGCACGTGCATGGCCAATTTTGGATTTTGAGAACAATATTTTTTCCTACCAGGTTAACTAAATCATACCCTAAACAATTCAATTTAAAAAATAAGAGGCAAGAGGCCGGATGGTTTGACTCTTGTGCCCTGGAATAACGGCAAGTGCCCTATATGGGACGCAACTTGCATCAGCACGGTCGCCGCCAGCCATCTGAGTCGGACCTTCCTCTTGCCGGCGGCGGCGGCAGAAGACGCTGCGCAGAAGAAGAGACTGAAGTACGCGGCGTTAGCGCCTCATTACAGTTTTATTCTTTTTCCCGTGGAGACTATGGGCAATTGGGGGTTCGGTTATTTATTGACTGATAGTTATTTATAGATTATTATGATAGATTTTTATTTGACTTTCAATTAAAATATAAAAACCCGACTGCTTAAAATGTTTCCGTGCTTCGTAAGTCGAAGACACGTTAAGCCGTTGGTGCGGGTCGCTACCACTAGAAGGCAGTCGTCAAGCCGTCCAATTATTACAAAGATCAAAATGAAGTAGTAAGAAATACAAACCTTACCTAGATGCCAAGTCCTTTGGTATGGAGAGCGGCAGGAACTTCGGGCGCTGTGAGAGCGAGTCTATGAACGGTAGCGATATGATTTTGGCATCTAACGTTGGCGAAACTGGAACAAAAGAGAGAGAATTTATGAATTTCTTATAAAATGAAACAATTAATGACTTGATAATTTATTCTTATGCATGTATTTTATTGTTTATTAAGTATTAAAGTTTGTACTACATAAATTACAAATGTTTCACAATATGTATATAGGTCGACTTTACTTACCTTAAGTTGCAGTGCCCTAGCCGGGTGTCATGTACATACTATAACATGTAACTAAGTACACTTAAGATCTTCTGTACCCTGTATATGACAGCAATAAATTATTGAGTATTGAGAAATCGGCTTATGTTAAAAAACGAAAGTTTTAAAATTAATTGTACAGTCACACTGTACATACGAGTACTTTCTTGCGTGGCCTACACCACCTGACATACAGATATTAACATCAAAAAGTTGTCAAATGCGTGTCGGACCACGCGCGAAATATGGTTGCGTAGTCTTTTCAAATATATTTTAAATTTTAAAAGTTAATTTTGCAGTTGGTATAGAACATTTTGTATGGAATCCTATAACCTTTTTTACAAATCCAACTGCATATCTTAAGTTGGTCAACTATTACTCCTAAACTAAGAAATCTTACACGGCCGTGACAATTTCCTTTTAAAATAGATTGCACGTTTTGTTCTCAAATTGCGTCATGACTAAACCATTGTAGAAAATCGCAGTTTTATTTTATAAAGCAACTTTCATTTGTTTTAAGCTCATTCTCACTGGGAGAAAAAAGATTAGGAAAAGAGATTTTCATTCGATTTTTGTTACGAGTTTCTTCCTGTCATTACACTTACTACATTACGCTGCGTTCCATAAAATAGGTTCCATAACTACAGTTGTTCTTATTCCGTTTCGCTTTCAATTTCAACAGCGCATGCCTTTTGCTTATCGAAGGGGCATGCCCAGATGAGTTTATTCCTGGGTTTTTTATGGGCGGATAAAGTAAATGCCCAATATAATATACCCATTTCCATCGGGGTTTATTCCTACGTATATATTGTGCCGGGACTGGCCATAGAGCTAATGTGGCGAAAGCCACGCGGTTCCTAGACTGTGCTACAATAAAGCTTATGATGCAAGCTTATGACAACTGCCTATTAATTATTATTATTATTATTTTTTATTGACAATTGGTAAACCCTTGACAACATCTCACCTGGTGGTAAGTGACGATGTTGCCGAAAATGGAAGCGGGCTTACCAAGATTCCCCAACGCAATGGGGAACTGGCTATCTTATCTTCATGCCGGAACACACCAATGATACCAACATTGATATTTGGCGGCAAGATTTAGATAAGATGGTGGTAGCTAGCCAGGCGGGCTTAGAAAATGCCCTACAACCAACCAAACCGGGCCTTACAATTGAACCCGGCGGGGATCGAACCCGCGACCTCCTGTGTAAAGCCAGTGAACTTTGCCTCTGAGCTACGGAGGCGGTTAAATATATAAATATATGTAATGAACATCGTGAGGAAACCTGCACACAACTGCGAAGAAACTCGCAGGTTGTGTGTGAAGTCGACCAACCCGCACTGGGCCCGCGTGGTCGACTAAAGCCCGATCGCCCTAATTCAGGGTAGGCTCGAGCCCCTCGGTGGGGACGTATATGAGCTGATATAATAATAATAATGTAATAATTACACGTGAAACAAACATTTATTTATTTCAAAGTCCGTAATATTCAGCCCATTTTAATCGGAAAATGACCCGGGCCTACGCCTCCACAGTATATACAGTTTTTCCCGTGTTGCGCATACAATTTTTTCCAACAAAATTACGAAAAATTAAATCAATGTGTTCTTCATACAAAATTTTAAAATTAATTAGGCTGCTACTTTTTTTTGCTGCCTAGATAAAACAAAAAGAGAATCTAAACAGCGAGCGTTATGTAATAGTTATGTCTCTTTTAAAATTCTCCTTTCAAAAGTCTGTATCTTTTAAAAACTCCTTTAAGAAGATTCTGTATCTTTGGTTATTATATTTTTTATTTGCTAGAAATGTCTTCTTCCTCCGAGCAAGAAATTAAAAAAAGTGGTAAAGTAAAAGCACGTGTGCGGTAAAATCAATTTTGCGCACACTTGACTGGCATATAAAGACAACTGTATTGAAAATAACTATTTTAGGATTGTCGTTGTATCTCCATCCCTACGAAACAAATATCGAAACTACAACTAGAATCTTACCAGGCCACTGCACGACCTTCTCATCGTAAGTAGAGGTGCAGGTCTCGGAGAGCGGCAGGAACGAGTACTCCCACCCTTTGGTGTTGTACCGCCAGCCCCTGGAGTTGAGGATGAGCGTCCTCTCCGTGGCGTACGCGAAAATCAGGCAGTACACTATGTGGTGGACTTGGCAGCCGAAACCGCATCCCTGGAATAATGGGACATAGGCATTACAGGTCAAAAAGATGGACAAGACGCTTTGTAGATTAGAATTTTTAACCGCCTCCGTAGCCCAGAGGCAAAGTTCACTGACTTTACACAGGAGGTCGCGGGTTCGATTCCGGGCGGGGTCATTTATAACACTCGGTTTGGTTGGTGGTAGGGCATTTTCTAAGCCGGCCTGGCTAGCTACCACCATCTTATCTAAGTCTTGCCGCCAAATATCAATGTTGATATCATTGGCATGAAGATAAGATAGCCAGTTCTCCCCATTGCGTTGGGGAATCTTGGTAAGCCCGCTTCCATCTTCGGCAACATCGTCACTTACCACCAGGTGATATGTTGTCAAGGGTTTACCAATTGTGAATAAAAAAAAATTGGAACTCTCTTTCGGCCCAAAACCTAACTATTGCTAATATATTATCTTTTTTTGAAATTTAGAATAAAGCAGAAGGCGACAACGAAGCAACGACTGAAAAATCATTTCAAGGAATGTTTTTCTAGTTAATTAAAAAATACACTTTGATACATTGTTATATAGTACCAATTAGCGATCGCCCAGCGGCGTTGCCAGCGCAGATCCCCTTTTTTGCCGATCCCGTGGGAATTTCCCAAAATCCTTTCTTAGCTATCTGTATGCCAAATTTCAGCCTGTTCCTAGTGGTTTGAGCTGTGCGTTGAAATATGCATATTTGTGATTGTTCTCAGATATTATCATTTTTAAAGGACTTTCTTTTTATTTCATCCAGAGTGAAGCACTGCCATCACGACGCGCCGCTATCCTTTCCCGCACGCCCTTCACTCCAGCTAACTACTAGAGAAGCCAGTGGTGTTACAGCGGAGGAACAGTACTTTGAAAAACAACCGGCCAAGTGCGAGTCGGACTCGAAGTCTTTTCAAAAAATAAATGTTTATTTTAAAAAACAAAATTATATTTACAGTTTGTAATAAAACATCTTGTATGGGAAAACTTTGAATTTTTGACAAATCCAAATGCACATCTTAAGTAAGTCGACTATCCTAAACAAAGAACGTTTCCGTGACAGTTTTCCTTTTAAATTTATTATATTTCCTACTATTTACAATTTTTTTTCAGATGTTCTGAAATAGCGGTTTAGCTTGCAGGGGGAGGGACACTTGACTCGAACAAAAATTAGCACTATACAGCTTAATATTTCGCAATCAGATCCCTGAACCATAAAATGGTTGTAGCTCTGAAAGACCTATTCCACACGATAGACAGACATAGCGAAACTATAAGGGTTCCTTGTTGACTTCGGAGCCCTAAAAATATAAGTAGGTAGGTACATCTTTTTCATGTCCCGTGTATGACATACTCTGCCACATACTCGCTAATAATAAAAGTACACTCTATAAACGTACGCTACGTGCTTATAAGTATGCTATTACATTTATTAACATTATCATGAACATAATATTTTTATTGGCCAAATACAATTCGATTATTCGTGCTTATTTTAAACTCGTAAAAATATCGCGTAGATCTGTTAAGACCTTGGAGGCTTATAAAACATGATATCAAGTGTATTGTGTGTGATTGATAAGTTATTTCGTACCTATATTTTTCCGATATCTGTGGTTATTTCACTTCATAGCCAGAAATTAAGACCGATAAGCTTTGTTTTGTTAGTTTCGTAGCTGCGACCGACACCGCGTGAGATCAAATGGCAGGAGCTACGCTTCATGATCATTGAACCAAACATTTCAGTTTTCATGATGGCCGTGTCTTATTTTCTATACGTCTTTTTGGTATGTTAACAAAATCAAATCTGTCGCACTTTATCTAGAGGTACTTAGATAAATCTTTCTCTGTCATACATGTGTTATATTCGTTGAACATAAGAACCGTTAGTTCGAATTTTTCTAAATTGATTTTGTACTGTAAAGCTATGTCTCAGTCTTTCTGTGGGATCTCGGTCTTGGACTTGCTATCGAGGCGTTGAGTAGAAAACACATACACACTGTTCCTGGTAAACAGTGATCAATATTATAATATTATAATAATATATATCATCATCATATCAGCCGGAAATCGTCCACTGCTGGACAATTGCCTCCCCACAGGATTTCCACGACGACCGGTCCTGCGCTACTATACTAGATTTTGCCAGCGGCTTCGCTCGCGTGAACATAGTTTCTATGACTGTCTTCGAGGTTGCGCAGTGTGCGAGTCGCAAGCGGCTCACGAGCGTGAAATAAAGTAGCCTATATCGTCAGTACTAATATATATACTTTGCCTATATGTTAATCCAGGTCCTAATCTGTCTACCTATCAAATTTCATCCAGATACGTTTAGTAGTTTTTGCGTGAAAGAGTAACAAACAACCATCCATACATACAAATTTTCGCGTTTATAATATTATAGTAGGATATATATATGGTACCTATCTTACAGCATTATTTTCCGCGTCTGCGCTGTCGCATTGCAATTAACATCACAATATAATGGATAATAGGTCTCGGAATGGTGACAAGTGTAGTGTATGTAGGGTTGCCATATGGTATCTATAAGGAGGACACGCACACGTCCTTCTTTTCTATATTTTGTCCTCCCGTCCACCCTTAGCAACTGTAACTCATCCTTTTGCCATGTCTTCGTCTTTAACACGTACTGAAAAATGTCGTGTGCCGTGCGCGACTAAGCCCAAACTGGCATGCGTAAAGGAGTCAGTAACATCTGTGTTTCTTACTAAATACAACTTCATGTGAACATGTGCAAAATAATAATTTGTGGAAAAACCAAGAACTTCTTGCGTAAATTGGCAGCGCAAACAAAGTAAATTATATTTAAAAAAACTTGTTGAATTGTATTGAAACTGTCCTCCTTTTCAAATAGAATATCCTCCTTTTTAGACCCATCAGCCCTCCCTTGTCAAATTATCATCTCGCAACCCTAAGTGTATGGTGCATGATGTACGCAAGCGTCAATGAGGTCACCAACCTACATGCGCAGCCACACGTTTACGTACACGCAGACTACAAAATTCAATCCAATCAAATCAAATCCAAAATGTATACAGGGTGTAACAAAATTTATCCTCAGAATAGTATTAGTCTATTAGAAATTAATAGCTGGTAAATGTGTGCCTATTGTTTAGATATTTTGAGCAAATGGTGACTTAAACCCATGAGGACGGTTAATTTTCAACTCAATAAATCACCATTTTTAAAGGCAAAAAACACACATTTTTAAAAGCTCTAGAATTATCGCAGCAGTGTCTTCGTTACTAATGTCATATTTGGGAATACCACGCATAAGTTTTCGTCACTTACAGGAAAATTTAAGAAAATTAACTAGTCCTAAAAATTGCCCCATCTGACCACTAAGAAAACGCCTTTGTACCATTCTATGGTGCATAGCTCAGGGGATTGTAACATAATAGACATGCCACTAGTTACTAATAAAAGGTGGCATTCAACTTCAAAAACTGAATTTGCAATTTCATACTTAAACTACTATTTTTTTTGTGACTGATTTTTTTATATCCACTTAACATCCCCAACATCGCCAAGCATCAGTGCTAACAGCATTGATGCGTTCCGGCTTGAAGATAAGATAGCCAGATCCTCATTGCGTTGGGGAATCTTGGTAAGATCTTCGGTATCATTGTCACTTATCATCAGGTGAGACGATGCCAAGGGTTTACCAATTGTAAATTGTTAAAAATAAACACAGTGGTGGACTGGTGGTCAACTAATTAGGGAAGCTTTATAATTAGACATGAATTAAAAGGCTGTATCTTTTTAACCGCGATAGGTGGTCGGCGAAAATTTATGGAAGATTTACAAACAATTAGAAAATGCAAAAAAATAAGGGGGGTATCATACAAGAAACGTCAAACATATATATTTTTTGCTCTATATAATAAATATATACAAACGTGAAAGTTGGTGTAATCATAGTACTAATCCGTAAAACAAAAACATAATAAAGTAGGGTAGGGCGGCAAAGTAGGGTACCGTAGTCTTCAAAAATTAAATGTATACTTTAAAAAACAGAATTATTTTTGGAGTCGGTAATATAATATTTTGTATGGAAAATCTAGGAACTTTTTTCAAAACCAACATAAAATCCAACTGCACACCTTAGTAGGTCGACTATTACCCCTAAACTAAGAAAGTCTACTTAGCCGTGATAGTTTCCTTTTAAATTGATTATATGTCCCACTATTAACAATTTTTTTTAGATGTCCTGAAATAGAGATTTAGCTGGTAGGTGTCCCCTACACTTGACGCTAACAAAAATTAATACTTAAAGCTTAATATTTCACAAACCGATCCTTGCCTTAATATGGGTCAAATGACAATATTCAATTCAAATTATTGAAAGACTGTGTAAAGCTATCGCCATGGAAAAAATATATAATATATTTAAAGTAATAAAAAAACGATTTAATTGAATACAATTTAAAAAATATTACCACTTTTGATGTAAAAAAATATACTGTAAACTTGGTTTTTGGCAAATTTCTCGAAAATAAATGGTTAATATTGAATGAAAACAACACACAAAAATCAATGACTTTAAGACTTTTCATTTTAACTGAACACATTTTTTTAATCTTATTTGAAAGTGATGAAAAGTAATTAAAACATGTAAAAATCTAGAATTGGGCTTTCCGTTTCAACGTAACAGCCGCGTTGAAACCCGCATTGATTTGAACGTAAAATGAATAGACTAGACATGGGTAGCTCATGAATGAGTGACTGGAAAGAGCTAACTCTTCTCTTGTAGTTCATTAGCTCTTTAGCTCACCGCCTCTTAAAGTAGCTCATCGGATCATTTCGTTCTTGCGCGGTACGTCGGTTCTTAGGGATCGGAGATCGGTTCGGGGCCGCGGCTCTGGGCGCTCGGCCGAATAGACTGAGATAAAATAGGTACATACGTACGCATGAGTGAGGGAGCTAGAATTACAAATAGCAAAATTACATTTTAAACATATACCATTATAAAGGTGTATGTACATACGTACGCATGAGTGAGGGAGCTAGAATTACAAATAGCAAAATTACATTTTAAACATATACCATTATAAAGGTGTATATTTGCTTGCAGAATAAATTACTTAAATAGGTAGAATACATAGTAATAAAAAGTTTTGAGTGAATAACTTTGGAAAGAAATTTGTTTTAGTTTAGTTATGCAATCATATTGTGCGTGGGTGAGAGCGTAATTGTGCAAATAAAAGGAGTGCAGTCCTAACCCTGTCAAGTAAGAAGGAAAATCCTGGGTATAATTCATTCAAACATAGATAAACCAGTACCAGCCACTTTATAGTTCTGCGTGCTGAATACACCATAATTATAGTATAATGAACCTTACTGAGCTAAATGAGTTAAAGAGCTAGATGAGCGATTCGAATCTTTGCATCCAAAAGATTCAAATCACTGTTCTCTTCTAAGTGATATATGATTCCCACCTCTAGAATAGACTTGCGTTCGATATTATTGAAACACGTATCAACCTGCTCGGATTGAGTGATCTTAGCGCCTTAAGTAAACCCTCGGTAGTTTTGAAAGACATATTCAACGATACCCCACACGATAGTGTGCGTCAACAAAGACATATTCAACGATACCCCACACGATAGTGTGCGTCAACAAAGACATATTCAACGATACCCCACACGATAGTGTGCGTCAACAAAGACATATTCAACGATACCCCACACGATAGTGTGCGTCAACAAAGACATATTCAACGATACCCCACACGATAGTGTGCGTCAACAAAAAATGACCCCCTCTTTACATGTAGGGGAGGTAACTTAATTTATTTTTAAAGATTTAATTGTACCACTTTGTCGGCGTGATTAATATGTCTAGCCATGCCAAATTACAGTTTTCTAATACTAATATAGTCTCTGATCTAAGCCGCGGACAGACGGACAGACAGACATGGCGAAACTATAAGGGTTCCTTGTTGACTCCGGAACCCTAAAAAGCATTTTTCTGTCACTCGCGTCGATGTTTTTTGTTTGAAATGAATAGGTATCATTGTTAATACTTATGCAGAGAGGTGTGGACGGTGCGGTAGTACGGAAGCCTAGGTGCATGAGTCCGACTCGCACATGGCCGATTTTAATAAAACCTATTACAACCACGCAACTATCTATCTAGAGAGCGGCAGGGACCGTCCATACTGTACGTTAATACTAATATATATGTCGGAGCGTCATTGAAAACGCGACTAATACCAGGTCGAGATACGTTTACATAGATCTTTACATTTTATTTGGATCAAACGTCAGTTATTAGTACCTGGGTGAAACCGGTGGTGGCGTGACAATCGCTTGTACTCGTGAGCCGATCGTATGTGGTAGCAAAGATGACGCATTAGCGGTAGGCTGTTTGTGATTAAGGTGGCAACACTGAGTTGAGAAGCCATATTAGCTGGACGTCAGTCTCGGAGCAGACACTTTTTGACACAGCATCGAACTAAACGGACGTGTCGCGCCATCGCTGTGATCACCGCGTTTGCATCCATTGTAATCCAAGGCATCCTGTACAATTTCGATTGCCGAATGATCAAGACTATTAAAGGAGGACCTCTGTGATATAGCTGCATTGTTATTTCGACACCCACGACTGAAATAGTTAAGGACGTGAACCACAAGGCCATTCATAACCTAACCACCCTTTCGACATATACTTTGCTTTAGACTAACCTTGTTCAAGTTGCAGACGAGCTTCCTCGCCTGCACGCAGTCCGGCGGGTTTTGAAGGTACCTGAGGCGCCGCTGGACCAGCTCGCTCACGTTGGCGGCTTCCCGTCGTCGCCACTCGTGGTACCCGTCGAACTCAGACATCTTATCCTGGTCGGATAATAGCGACCTGGTGACAAGGACCATAACATCATAGGTCAACATCAACAGCATTGATGTGCCCCGACTCGACTTTAAGTTTAAGATAGCCAGTTCTCTATTGCGTTGGGGAATCTTGGTAAACCTGTTTCTATCTTCGGCATCATTGTCACTTATCAGGTGAGATGATGCCAAGGGCTTATCGCCAATTGTGAATAAAGAAACTTAATTGTTGCACTCGCAGCGGCCAACACATGCATACACCACGGACTGTCCAACAGGTTGCCAGCTAATGTAAAAAAGCCATTTTTAACCCAAACTGAAGTCTTTTTTGTTAGAAAATAACTATTATAGTGTAGGCAAATACCTAAATTACCTTTAAGTACTTCCTAAAGTGTTACATAAATATAATAACACTAGTATTCCCGGCGAACTTCGTACCACCTTACACTACACTACCCTACCCTACTCTACCCTACCCTACCCTACTCTACCCTACCCTACCCTACTCTACCCTACCCTACTATACACTACCATACACTACACTACCCTACTCTACCCTACCCCTACACTAAACTACACTACCCTACCCTAACCTACATAACAACCTTCTCCTGACAATAACGATCTCGACAAAAAGAGAATTAGCGAAATCGGTCGGTTCACGCGTGATGCCGTGACCAAGGGAAATAGGGATTCATTTTTATTTATATATATTGTTTAAAGGTATTACGCAGTTTTTTTGGTAACATGTGGTGTTTTGTAAATTAAAACTTTTATTCTTATATTTTTCTTGATTTTTTTCTCAGTACATCTTTGTTATAATTATTGACATTATTTTTTCCTAATTTCGTGACATGTTTTAAAAGTTTGATTTACTTTTTTTTGTAATTTGTTATATTTTAATCGGTGACATAACGGCTAGGGCCGCTACCTCCTGTCCGGAAGGTCGTGGCTCGAATCCTGCCACCATCCTGTTTTTGAAAATTTCTTACAAATTGAAAGTAATATTTTCATATAAAGAAAATATAAAATTTGACTCAAATTCCACCACTAAATTGGCATTATAAGGAAGCGATAATTTCGGGTCAAAAATCTTTAAAACTACAACTTTGCACCTTAACGTTGTAAAATTTCCGGGGAATTCGTTGGGGAGTGGGTATTCAATGCCCGGTGTGGGTGGCCGCAAATTTTAAGTCCCGCCAAGAGCGCGGGCATACGTAGATACGGCGCTGGGTGGAGTTTGTTAGGAAGTTCCTCATTCCTGCCATTTCATAGAGAGCCACGAAGACTGAAAGTCGTTTAGTAATAGATCAGACCCGTAACAGGAAGGAAAACGGAAATGGCATCTCAACAATAGGGATGACGAATTCTAGTAACCTAATTTATTTTTTATCATTTGTCAAAAACGACATTTTGTTCTAAAAATGTTTGAAATACCTAGGTGTGACGTCATAGTTTTGCAGCGTCATTTATGTACTCATTTTGTGATTTTGGTGAATCAAAAGTCGAAGACTTGATGGAAAACAAAACGAGTAACGTTTTCCGAAGTTTCAGCAGGAGGGCAATTTAGTGATCGAAAGTTCATTATTTATTTCTGGTGCTGTCGTCATCCCTATTATGTAATGTTTTGCAATGACATAAACAGACTATACTCGTATCGCACTAGATCTCTTGAAATGGAATACGGTCAAAGATGATTTCATCTTATGTATACATACTAAAAGCGGAATAAGCCATTATTCTGCAGGGTTATAATTATCTGATTCTCCTAAAGTAGTACAAAAATTTTTCTCCTAAAATATTACAAATTTTCTATTGCAGGATATCTTACACGACATTTAACATAAGAACCATTTTAACCCAGAAGCCCAGGTGGTCTAAGACATAATATAGCGATAAACACAGGTTTTTTTGTTTTTTTTTTAATTTAACTATATTTATTTGGAAGTCGATAAAATATTATTATAAGTATTGAAAACCAAAAATCAAATTCCATCTGACCATGAAATATCTGATAAGATCCGAAACATAGCAGATTGTACTTGAATTACAAATAAAACCGTGTCAAAGGTCATTAATCATTATCATTATACCTAAGTAGCGACGTGACATATTTAAATTCATAAACAATGATATATTTTTTTATTCCCCATTTGTAAGCCCTAAGAATTTTAAACAGAGTTAAAAAGAAAGAGGTAAGGTCAGAAATGGTTACAAATAATGTAATATACGTATAAAGGGTGTAGCAAAAGTGGTGTAGGTCCCGTTAACTGGGGCTTCTACTCATCATACTGAACAACATTTGTTTAATGACTTTGCTGTAACCACTTAAAAATAATTTTACTCTTCATACAAATCGATCAGCTGATCGACCAATTTTATACATTTGAGTACGGAAGATCGAATTTTAAAAAAAATGACTATGGGTTCCTTGGGGAAAGTTGTTCAGTATGATGAATAAAACCCCCAATTAACGGGTCCTACACCATTTTTTTTACACCCTGTATAATCGATTCAAAGGGTTATTTTGTTTTAAAAAATACTTCGAAGTTAGAAATTTTAATCTTGTTCTTCTTCTAATCAGTGCAGCGTGCGCGTGCGCCATAGATATGCTAATCAGCCTGCTTTGAAATTTTTGCCTTTGAAATTTTGGAGTGGTTTTAATGTCTTATGTGTGCGTGTGTGTACATTGTACGTACAGGTTTGGAGTGCTTTTGATTGGCTTCACATTAAATTTACGTGAGGTCTTATCTGAACTTTTTTGATCTGAGTTAGGACCCGGAAAATGTGGGATAATGTACAACCACAGTCTAAAAATTCCGATACAGTCGTCCAACGGAGACGATGTACAGACAAGGCAATCGTGCGGATGCCGAGGGCTGAGACGGCGAATGTCGAGCCCCAATTGCCTTATTCACCGTTCGGGGCAAAGTATTAGAAGCGCCAACACAGCGTCAGTGTGCAGCAGTGTTAACCACATCCGTGGCTTGATGGTTAAGTTCATTAGCTTAACATCAGAAGGTCGCGGGTTCGATTCCCGGCGGAGTTTAACTTTGTAAGAGTCGGTTTTGCTTAACAACATTAACGTGTCCCGGCTTGAAGATAAGATAGCCAGTTTCCCATTGCGTTGGGGAATCTTGATAAGCCCGCTTTCATCTTCGGCATCATCGTTACTTACCATCAGGTGAGATGATACCAAGGGCTAACCAATTGTGAATAAAAAAAGCGTCAGAGGTGACCAGTGACTAGTGGTGTCAGCTTTGATGCAAACATCAAAGGTGTTGGATTACTATATTGATTCACACACTGTGGTAAAACTATTTTTTTTATATTCCAATTATTCCATTAAATATATTCCAGTTATGTATAGAAGCGCAAAACATTTTGCGTGCGTATTGGTTAACTAGTTTCCTTAAGGCACTCGTTGAATAAACAAATACAGCGTTCAACATTACCTAGGGATATTTTTAAAAAATTTATGCCAAACATACGAAGCGTCGGTGGCTCAACCGGTAACGACTCGGTCCATCTAACCAGAGGTACTGGGTTCAAATCTGGACGGCCAATGTACCAATGAGTTTTTCAAAAACTTACGTACATATCATTACCGATTGCTTTAACGGTGAAGGAAAACATCGTGAGGAAACCTGCACAGGCCTGCGAAGAAACTCGAAGGTTGTGTGTGAAGTCGACCAACCCGCACTGGGCCCGCGTGGTTGACTAAGGCCTAATCGCCCTGATTCAGGGTAGGCTCGAGCCCCTCGGTGGGGACGTATATGAGCTGATATAATAATAATAATAATGCCAAACGTGTTTTCTTGAAAAGCTACTAAAAATTACTCGAGGACATGTGCATTACATCAGGGAGTATAAACGTTCACGATGGGCAAGTGCTATATTTACGAGTACCTTCTCAGTTCTTATACACGTGGGTTCTAGTAATTTCATACAATCTGTGCCAAACTTCTATGACAATATAAAAACACAATTTTCATTTTCCGCGCGTTTTTACAAAAACCACTTAAAACTAAACGCGGGCGCCGTTTTTTCCCTACAAACGTAGTCCCCCGTTTCCTCCCTGGATAATGACAATAGAGCAAAAATGTTTTTTCCATCAATGCCATGCCCCTATGTTTTTTTTTTTCATATTCTAATTAAAATAGGAAGTAGGAGCCTACAAACACTGAGAAAATTTCCCAATTGAAACGTCCTTTTTATACACCCACCAAAAAAATAATACGCATATTAACAATAAAATAAAAACATAGAGGCATAGGTAAAGCGTTTTTTTTATATATTTTTTTTAAATATTATTATTGCTCAAGTTTTGGAGGAGGAAATAGGGGACTACAAAATGCTGTTTTGGTCAATTTTAGTGCCTATTATCGGTCTGCGCTGCAGTTCTCCCTTTCTTGCTGTATACGGAGTGGTTTGGGGGAGGGAGACAGCAACATTTTATTCAAATACCTATTCTTTAGACAGTGTTTCCTCTTAATTTATAAGAACTGCGAGGGTAAATATAGCGCTTGCCCGTCTCCAAAGTTTTTACCGTACACATGACCTAATTAATTCATAAAAAATACTATAAAGTTCTTCAAAAAACCATGTTTTGTATGAAAAGTCTAAAAACATCCCTGGGCAAAGTTGATATGTGTACATTAGCATGGCTCACGTTACGTTACAGCGGCTAGCTGCGGTTGCTTCACGCCATCGGCACCCACATAAAACAATATGTAACAAGGTTATTTCGCGGCATTTAGCGATAACGGAATATTGATACGTGATTCCAATACTCGTAGTAGTAGCCTAAATGAGCCACGGTTAATGACCCACACTGTCACATAGGTCTAAACTAGTAGTTTCAAAACATATGTTAAGCCCGATTTACACGAAGTTTAGTAAAGTAGGGAGTTAAATTGCAAGTTATATCGGTTAGTAATAAGTTGCGTCCACACGTAACAGGCAAGTTAAGTTCAACTGTCCGTTTTTCAACCTGGCCTCATGTATGATGTGTACTAAACTACACACGTGGCGAGTTAAGTTAGCGGGGTGCGCTTGCACTTAACTCGCCTAAAAATACAACGAGTCATTCTATTATCTGTACTTAATCGTCAACTTACTACTTATGTGGAAAATCCCCGTCCAAACGACGATAAGGTGTTAACTCGCCAAAACCGCAACTTAACTCCCTAATAACTAAACTGCGTGTAAATCGGCCTTTAGATATGTCACCGGATAGTTATAGTAAAAACCGTTTGTTTAGTACTGAGAGACTGTAAACTGACGATAGACAATAAACGCAAAATTAAATTTGTAATCTAACGCTAAAATTTTTACACGTTTAGCTATCAAATAGTAATTTAGCGAGTGACAAAACGCAAAGTGCGCGCTGATTGATTGAATGAGTTAACCTGTTAATCCCCCGCTTTCCATCGCCATTATTCTATCACCGAGCTACATGAGCTGATCCTGTGCGTGCTATTATTTAGTTTTAGTTTTTAAAATTTCCCTTTTATTTTATTTTCATTGTTTGTTGTTATAATAAAAACAAGATGTTTGTTTTAAATTAACAATATACATATAACTAACAAAAAAAATATTTAATGAGTAATCAGGATTGATAAATCCTGTCCAGCAGTATAACTAGTACCGCAAAAAAAATTATGAAGAAATTAGTATTACCTCTTCCGATGTCCAATCTCCTCAACTATATCCTTTATCTTCTCCAAGCCAGCTTCGTCCTTCATCATTTGCCCGAGCTCGTTCTTCACGTAATACCACAGTTCCTTTGTGTTGGAGTAGACGCGTCTCCTGAGGTTCTCGTACTCCTCGGGTGGCTCCCTTCGGAAGTCTAGGAAGGCGCCTATGTTGATGTCTTTCAGGTTACCATCGGGCCTGCAAAGGAATGTTACGTCAGCCTTCTGAAGTTCGGGAAACTTAATCAATAATAAATCATTATATCAGCTCGTATACGTCCCCACCGAGGGGCTCGAGCCTAGCGTGAGTTAGGGCGATCGGGCCTCAGTCGACCACGCGGGCCCAGTGCGGGTTGGTCGACTTCACACACAACCTGCGAGTTTCTTTTCTTCGCAGGCGTGTGCAGGTTTCCTCACGATGATTTCCTTCACCGTAAGAGCGTCGTATAAACGTACACATCAAATCTAAATTCTAAATCACATTGGTACGTGGCGGGATTCGAACCACGACCTCCCGGACAGGAGGCGGCGGCCCTAGCCGTTACACCATCGACAGTTGTTAATAAACTTGTGTTGTAGTTACGAATAAATGTTCTATCTATCTAAGTATCCTGAACTCTCCACGGAGAACATACTTCTCACAGGAGCGTCTAACATTGTTCAAATCGAATGGAAGGTAACTTATTAGTTTTCCTAGTTAAACCATTTAAAGCTCATTGTAGACGCTACCATTATTATCTATCATGACAGCGTCTACAATGACCTTATACTAGATTAATATCTATCATTATCTATAATATATCATTGATTTCTTTATTGCGTAAATTTGACAAATACCCTTGGCGCACATACATATTGGAAAAAAAACTTTTTGTATTGCAGGAACCTACCGTTTTATTAGTTTTCCCAGATATGACAAATATATTATTTTGAGTGTTAATAAGTATCGTCATCAAAACGTTCCTTCATAAACACCCCTAACATATTTTTAATATAAAAATTGAAAAAAAAATAATTCATTCATTTATTAAAATTATTCCAACAGTTTCCCTGCAGATCGAGGATATTGATTCATTTGAAAATGGTGACGCTACATAGTCAGACTGCGCATTTCATTCATATTTCATACAAATCATAGGTAGACAAGGTAGGTAGGTGTAATTCCGTGGCACAACTAGCACATTTGAACGAGGGGGGAACTAAATGGGATTCACTCATTTGAAAACGCTAAACACGTTAAAACCGATTTCAATGGCAACAACTTAAAGTAAGGCCGCTGAGATAATGTGATGCGTTCCTGACAGGCGAAGAATTTTACGATAAAAATGTGATTATCGTTTCATTGTCCTTATCATATCAGCTCATATACGTCCCCACTGAGGGGCTCGAGCCTACCCTGAATTAGGGCGATCGGGCCTTAGTCGACCACGCGGGCCCAGTGCGGGTTGGTCGACTACACACACCCTTCGAGTTTCTTCGCAGGTGTGTGCAGGTTTCCTCACGATGTTTTCCTTCACCGTTAAAGCAATCGATGAGTATATGTACGTAAATTTCGAAAAACTCATTGGTACATTGGCCGTCCGGATTTGAACCCGGCACCTCTGGTTAGGGGGACCGAGTCGTTACCGGTTGAGCCACCGACGCTTTTTTTGTTTACTTTTTGTTTTTTCTTGTTTGCTTTTATTGTCCTACTAATGAATAATTAAATGATTCCTAACTCACCCCGCAGCCTTCTTTATTTGTGCTATGAGATCTGTGTGCTGTTGTTTGAGCATCTCCAACTGCGACGAAACTCTCTTCAGTCTGTCCTGAAAGTCTGCCGCTCCCGACTCTTCTGAATTTGTACATCTGAAACAATCCACTGGTCTTGTACACCATCTTTGTTTTTTTTTTATTCACTATTGGTAAACCCTTGGTATCGTCTCACCTGGTGGCAAGTGACGATGATGCTGAAGATGGAAGCGGGCTTACCAAGATTCCCCAACGCAATTTAGAACTGGCTATCTTCAAGCCGGAACAAATCAATGTTTTTAGATAAGATGGTAGTAGCTAGCCATGCGGGCTTGGTAACCTGGGCTTAATTTATTATTTTTGTACTAATAAACAATATTTACATGCTAGTAATACTTAACTAGTTAAATAAGTGATTCTAAAACTATACCTTATTTAAAAGCAAATAAAGAATTATATACTATTCTATTCTAAAATGCCCTTCCACCAACCAAACAGAGTCTTACAAAACTAGACTCCGCGCGGGAATCGAACCATTACGCCACGGAGGTGGTTAAAAACTCTCTTCAGTCTGTCTTGAAAGTCCGCCGCATCCGAGTCTTTTGAATTTGTACATCTAAAAAAATCCACTGGTCTTGTACACTGCGTTTGGTAATTTTCATTATAACTCGTAACTCATAATATTTTGTGTAACATTAATTACAAGTCATACGATAAAAAGTTGATACTTTTGATACTTTGCCGTAGTTGGGTAAAATAAAATAACCAAACAGTTTACTCTCACCTCAATGGCGCTATAAACATGTACGCAACCAGCACCCAAACAGCGAGTAGTGCGACAGCGTAACGTTTCCATCTCGTGATGTACATCTTCATCCTCATGTAGTGGAAGACGTCGTCGGATTGTTCTCGATTGAGGGGTGTTTTAATCGTCGTCCACGATGAGCTGGGGTCATCTTCGGCTATGGTCACACCATGGCATTTCAATGAAGGCTGCAATGAAACCATGGATATTAATTTGTTTTCAATTCAAACAGAACTGGGGAATGTTAATGATACAAAATGTTAAAAATAGGGATGCAACGATTACGACGCGGTGCATCGTTTTTCATCTGTAATCGTAATAAGTACGATTTATAACGATGCGATGCACCTTAGTAAGAATTGTGACGATTATTAAAATAGAAAATTATTCAATATCAACGGCAATCGGAAAGCTTCTTGTTGATTCGAGTCCTGAATTGCCTAGATACATCATCATCATATCAGCCGAAGGAAGTCCACTGCTGGACATAGGCCTCCCCCAAGGATCTCCACGACGACCGGTTCTGCGCTGCCCGCATCCAGCGGCTTCCCGCGACCTTCACCAGGTCATCGGTCCACCGAGTGGGAGGCCTGCCTACACTACGCTTTCCGGTGCGTGGTCGCCACTCGAGAACTTTACTGCCCCAACGGCCATCTGTTCTACGAGCAATGTGCCCCGCCCACTGCCACTTAAGTTTAGCAATTCTGAGAGCTATGTCGGTTACTTTGGTTCTCTTACGGATCTCCTCGTTTCTGATTCGATCACGCAGAGAAACTCCGAGCATAGCACGCTCCATTGCCCTTTGGGTGACCTTGAGCCTTCTTATGAGGCCCATAGTAAGCGACCATGTCTCAGTTCCGTACGTCATCACTGGCAACACACATTGGTCGAAGACCTTGGTCTTAAGACACTGCGGTATCTGGGACGTAAAGATATTGCGAAGCTTCCCGAACGCTGCCCAGCCGAGTTGGATTCGACGATTGATCTCTTTCTCGAAGTTGGACCTACCTAACTGGACTGTTTGTCCCAGGTATACATATTCGGTAACAACTTCGAGTGTAGAGCCTCCAACCTTCAGAGGAGTAGGTATGACACGGACGTTTGACATAATTTTCGTCTTGTCCAAGTTCATTCTAAGACCCACTTGTTGGGAGGCTCTACTGAGGCCATCGAGCATTGTGCCTAAGTCGTCCATAGTCTCAGCCATGACCACGATATCGTCAGCGAATCGAAGGTGGGTGATGTACTCGCCGTTGATATTGATGCCTAGTCCACCCCAGTCCAAAAGCTTAAAAACATCTTCCAGGGCGGCGGTGAACAGTTTCGGAGATATAACGTCTCCCTGTCTCACCCCTCGCTGCAGCTGGATAGGTTTCGAGTTTTGATCCTGGAGGCGAACCGACATGGTGGCGTTTTCATACAAACACTTCAGCACTTCGATATATCGATAGTCGATTTGGCACCTCTGGAGAGACTGTAACACAGCCCAAGTTTCGACCGAATCGAAGGCTTTCTCATAGTCCACGAACGCCAAGCATAGTGGCTGATTGTACTCTTCGGTCTTCTGTATAATCTGCCGCAACGTATGTATGTGGTCTATGGTACTAAATCCTTTTCGGAAACCGGCTTGTTCGGGAGGCTGGAAGTCGTCAAACCTGCGTGCGAGACGATTCGTAATGACCCTCGAAAACAGTTTGTAGACATGGCTCAGAAGTGAGATGGGTCTGTAGTTCTTCAGCAGGGTATTGTCGCCCTTTTTGAAGAAAAGCAAGACCACACTTCTGTGCCATGCCTTAGGCGTTTGTCCCTCGAGTATAACGGAATTAAATATTTTCTGAAGAGCTTTAAGTACCGGTGTTCCACCTGCTTTCAGAAGTTCAGCCGTAATTCCATCATCACCCGGTGCCTTATTGTTTTTAAGCTGTTTAAGAGCCATTCTAATCTCGTACAGGCTGACGTCCGGGATATCTTCGGTATAGTGTCGGGTAAGTCTAGCTCTTGGGTCTTTAGCCAGATCGCTGACAGGCAGACGTGTGGTCGTGTACAATTGTCCGTAGAACTTCTCAACTTCTTCCAGCAACTCAGTCTTAGACGATATGATCCTGCCGTCCTCAGTCTTCAGCTTGGTCAGTTGGCTTTGACCAACAGACAGATCTCTCGCGAACACTTTTGAGCCTTTGTTGTTCTCAATCGCCTCTTTAATACAATTTGTATTATAGTGGCGCAAATCGCGAGTTAGAGACTTAGAGATCTGCCTGTTTAGTTGCAGATACTGAGTAGCGTCTTCAGAGGACTGCAAAACCAATCTGCGTCTTTTTTCCATGAGGTTGCTGGTGAAGTCAGAGATTTTTTTGGTTCTGTTTGAACGGCGAGTTTTGAAAATCTTAGACCCGACCGTTTGGACAATTTCCACGAACCTGTCGTTATAATCGTCCACATTCTCGCAGTCTCCTAGGCATTCGAAGCGATTGTGCAGCTCGAGCTGAAAGTTTTCGGGGTTTTGAAGCTGGATGGGCGCTGGTCGGAGTGTGGACTTCATCAGTCGACATCTTTCTAGCTTAGTCTTTAGATTCAATGTGCCTCTTACCATTCGGTGATCGCTTCCTGTTTTGACTGAGTTGATCACAGAGACATCATTGAATATTTGCCTTCTCGTCGACAAGATGAAGTCGATCTCGTTCTTCGTTACGCCATTGGGATGCAACCATGTCCACTTTCGCTGTTTAGGCTTTTTGAAGAAGGAGTTCATCATAAAGAGGCCCTCCTTCTCCATAAAGTCGGCCAGCAGCTGGCCACGTGCATTTCTCTCTCCATATCCAAATTGCCCCACTCTCAGCTCACCATCACTTCGTTTGCCCAGTTTCGCGTTAAAGTCCCCCATTACAATGGTGTATTGGGTCCGGGAGCTATTATGTAGAGCTCTGGAGATATCCTCATATAGGAGCTCCACTTCGTCGTCGGAGTGTTGTGCGGTCGGTGCATATACCTGAATAATTTTCAGCGAATACCGTTTGGTAATTCGGAGAATAAGGTACGCTACCCTCGTCGAAACACTCTCGATCCGGACCACATTGTTAATGAGGGACTTGTGGACTAGAAACCCGACACCACCCTCGGACAGTTGGTCGCCCTCCCGGAAATAGAGCAGGTTTCCGGATTTAAGGATTATGGAGTCCTCCCCCTCTCTTCGGACTTCACACAATCCTACGATGTCCCATCGTAACCTGCTCAATGCTTCCTCGAGTTCTGTTAACTTTACGTCGGTTCGCAGTGTGCGCGTGTTGTAGGTTGCCAGGGCCAGAGGTCTTTTGTTATGGTAGCCTGGCATCTGCCGGGGATTCTTCGCACCCCATGCCCCACCGTTACCTTGACCGCTACCGGAGCCAGGAATAGCGGGGCCGCCGGGGACTAGGGGCCGTTTTTTATTTGTGTCGGTCATTTGGGGGGGTGTTGCCGTAATCGCCACGCTTGGCAGGCGGGTTGGCGATCGCAGTGTTGCAGATTGGCTGCAAGTCACGGAAAGACGCTGCTGCCCATCCTCCGGTTTGAGTCCCTTAGTCGGCTCTTACGACACCTATTGGATGAAATAGGATGGCCCTATTCTAAGCCGGGAGCCATACGGCTAGATACAAGAGCCAAAAACTACTTCTAAAAAATACTCCCGCTTATTTTTTTGACATTCTGACAAAACAAATTGAGGTTAGGGATTTTCAATTTTTATGAATATTAAACAAACAAATAAATGTCACCACCATGTCACTTTTTTTTAAATTATATAGACTATGCTTTTTTTGTTTCATCTTAGACTCTTTTACTGAAATGAAAAGATCACTATGAAATCGAATGATAATTAATCGTAATTCATCGGTTACCGTAATAAATAACGTTTAGTAACGTAATCGTAATGGCCGAATCGTTGCGTGCCTTTTTAAAAATAAAAATTGGTTGTCTGTAAAGTCGGTTTACGGACGATAGCTTAACGTGAACGTCATAAAGTAACGGGACAAGGAGCGTAACGGGACAATGAGTCATCCTTTTTCGTGCGTGCAACCGGCGTCCATCGATTTATTAGACGTTGTCACGTCAAAAATATTATCTACATTTAAGGGCCAAGTCTTGCTTTTGATGATTTTTATGCATGTTTGCGCATGTTATTTGACCAAACTACATACACACAGAAGTATTAATAAAATATGATTATGAAGAAGCTATTCCTATGTACAAATCTTATCTGGTTGGATTTTGATACTATACCTAGGTAATTAAATATTAGTGAGGTTGTATTGTAACTTGCCTTCAAATAACGATTTGTAAAAAAAAATACATTAGACTGATTTTCGGGTAGTAATAGGCAACAGGCAACGATTAAAAATACCTTGTGTACCTACACACATAATCTCTTTAAAAATTTCATCTGATTGTTTTTTAGACTTTCATACAATAATAATGACTATTTAAAAGTGCGTGTAAGCACCTTTTTAAAATAAAAAAAGAGAAAAAATATTCATAAAAATAAAAAATCAACTTGCTTTTAAGGATTTCAATTCTGTCCTTATTTGGTCTTGTAATTTTAAAAACTTGGATAAAATAGAAATATTTTGAAACATGAAGTATTGTGTATAAATAATATTTAATTATTGTATTGTTTTAATTAAGTATTTCAGAGTATGCTAAAAATATATAAATTTTACTTTAATATGAGATGTTGTAATCTGGTGATGCTAACTAGGTCATATGTTTTATATGATTTTCGATTTTATTCAAGTTATGCTGTATACTACTTAACATCGTTAATAAGTTAGTTAGTTTTTATGCTTTTTGTATTGTGTGTAATCAAGAGTATTTATCTTAATACTACACATTGAATCTGTTTCCAACGAGCAAAAACTCTTAAATAAAAAAAAACAAAACCAAGACTGGGGCACTAGTAACTCATCTGTGACTGGGGGCCTTAATGACCATAAACAATGACAACTTCTGACAAGCACTAGACCTAGGAGGAATAACACCAGTGTCGACTAAAACTTTGAATTTGAAACAATTAATTCCCGATTTTATTTTTTCACATTTCTCAAACCAGATTTCAAAAGGGCCTTTTACAAATATTTTTCTGCTACAATCTCAGATTAAAAATATAAGGCAGATGTAGCGCTTTGAAAACGGAGTATAAAAGACTGCTCCAATCACGATGGAGCAGAATTTTCCTTGCAGTCACGCGTTGGCAGACTTACCGTCAACATTCCGAAACGTGCTGTGACATGTCTCAAATGCACCCGTCTCAATTACAGTAAAGGATAGGACCTATCACGTGTCGAAAAATTATTCGAGGTCACCACTCAAGGTAAAGATGCAAACGTATTATAATAGAACAAGCGTTACCCCACTTTTTGTTATAATTATTGTACGAAACAATTGAAAATGTGTTCAAATTATTTAGAAACCTGTTCAGTTGGTCTTTTCTGAAAAACTGAGATTGTTGACTATTGTTAACTTCTTAAAGGTGAAAACTCGTCTTTATGTTGCAGTTACATAAGTCTTCAGAGAAAGAACCACTACTACTAATTGAACCATACCTTACGTCAAACTGTTTAGTAAACAATTGTCTGCTATGGAATCCATTTCCATCGTAAGGACTAGGACATGCCTTAAATACTTGCAGTGTCACTGAAGGGAGAATTCTGCTTTGCACTGGTTGCAAAGCCATGACTCTATCGACAGAATTTCCCCAAATAAACAAATAGGAAATTTTAGGCTCCCCATACACACAGTAAACAATGTGGGGGAGTTTGTGGTTCGAATCCTGCCACGACGTACCAATGTGATTTCGAATTTAGATTTCATATGTACGTTTATCCGACGACGCTCTTACGGTGAAGGATTCATATGTACGTTTATCCGACGACGCTCTTACGGTGAAGGAAAACATAGTGAGGAAACCTGCACACGCCTGCGGAGAAACTCGCAGGTTGTGTGTGAAGTCAACCAACCCGCACTGGGCCCGCGTGGTCGACTAAGGCCCGATCGCCCTCATTCAGGGTAGGTTCGAGCCCCTCGGTAGGGACGTATATGAGCTGATATGATGATGATGAACTGACGGCGGCGTTAGTTCGCTGGAGGTTTAAATTGAGGGAACTTTGGTACAACGTAATATTGCCCAAAAAGTAAGATATTATTATTTTTAGAAACTAAAACATACTTATTAATTTTTGTACTAAGGCTTAGAACTAGAATTTCCCGAAAAATCAGTTCATATATGCATAATATAAATAACAGAATCGTAAAGGTAAACAAATCTGTACATTGAATATATCCATAATAATTTACAAAAAAACCTAAAAACATTTAGGTACAAGCTTTAATTTAGAAAATAATTTTAATTATTTCGCATCCTTCTTAGCAATCCCTTTAATTTGATACCCATATCATGGGGATGCATAAAAAATAAATGGTCTCCATCTTTGGGAGTCCGCCATTTTGGATTTAGAATGACGTCACTCAGTTAACCATTCATTGTTGTTTAATGTTTAATTCATAGTTGGTAAACCCTTGACAACATCTCACCTGGTGGTAAGTGACGATGTTGCCGAAGATTGAAGCGGGCTTACCAAGATTCCCCAACGCAATGGGGAACTGGCTATCTTATCTTCATGCCGGAAGACACCAATGATATCAACATTGATATTTGGCGGCAAGACTTATTGTTCTCCAAACTTAAAGTTTATGCAAAACTTTTGCCCGTGGCTTCGCCCACCTGGACACCGTTTTTATGACCGTATCTGAGGGTGCGTGGTACATGAGTTTTCTCAAAATCCCTCAGGAACTATATCGGGCTATTCTGATTAGCATTCTATGTCACTTCCCACCCCCTCATTCTCTACAGAAAAACACTTCAATCCGTTGCTCTGTTACGACGCCGACGACGTGCACGAGCGTGGAAATGAGTTTTCTCCAGATTGCAAATATGATGGCTTAATCCAGCCAACCATTCCTCTAAAACCTTAGTTTTTCTGTCGTTGCTAGTTTTCCAATGCTGTCACTCCCGTTCATCTCGCAAAGATCAGAAGTTCAAGTTCAAGTTTGGTACAATAAAAAGAATAAAAGTAAGTGGTAAGAATAAAAGATAGCTCGCTCTGTAAATGTAGAATTGATGAGGGCTCTGTTGATCACATCTTCTTTAACAGCCCTAAATATTAATTTTCCTTATATGATGTTTTCCCGTCTGAAATCCAGCGTCCTATTAAATTTTCCTCTTTTTGCCATTTCGAGTGATAAAGCTATGGAACTCTCTCCCAGAAACAGTCATAAGTGCTCCAACAGTCAACAGTTTTAAAAACAGACTTGATAAACATTTTAAAACACAAGTGCAGTGATATACACGCATCAGCTCTTAGAGCTGCAAGTGTATTAATCAAATAATAATAATATTGGCTATTAAGAGGAAACGCGGGCGCCACTTTTAACGTAGTCCTCTTTTTCCTCCCTGGATGATGCCATTAGAGCAAAAATGTTTTTTCCATCAAACCTATATCTACCATGGCCATGCCCCTAGATTTTGTTTTTACCTATTTTCTAATTATAATAAGAAGTAGGAGCCTTAAAAAACTGAGAAAATTACCCAATTGAAACATCATTTTCAGACACCCACCAAAAAAGTAATATGCATATTAAGAAAAAAATTATAACATTGAGGCATAGCATCAATGCCACATCTATAGTAGGAATCGTCGAGCTCTTCAAAATAGCCATTAACCAAAGACTCAACCTCTATGTTGCTCGAAATTCTTTTCCCGCCTTTTTAGGTTTGGGAACAGAAAATAATCTGAAAAAAATCTGGTGAATAAGGTGCATGAGGAAGCAATTCAAATTTTTATTCTTCGATTTTAGCCATTGCAATGCGGAATGTGTGGACTGGAGCGTTGTCTTGATAAAACAAAACTTTTTTCTAAAATTCAAAATTCAAATTCAAAAATTCAAAATATATTTATTGTGTAACCAAAGGTAAAACATAAAAATGTCTTAAAAATAATAAAGAAGTCCTCTATGGCCTACCTTTAAAAGGTGTGCAATGTCAATCTTTAATCTAACACTTGAACATTTATTTAATTACTTAGTCTATTTTTATATCATTGTCAAGTAAATATTCGTTAATACTATAATAGCATCTGTTCTTTAAATATAAGTATAATTTTAATTTAAATTTTCTATTGTTAAATTCTTTTATAGAGTCAGGAAGTTTGTTAAATAAATTAGGTCCTAATACAAAAACAGTGTTTCTATAAAATAAGTACCAATGTTACTAACCAATTATGGACTGTCTGAAATAAATACTTATTATTATTATATAACTTGATCATTTTCCTCGAGACAAAATATTTGGTGTTGGACACAAGGAGCAACATTGGGGTTATCATTAGGACCCTGTCAAAAGGTCACAATGATGACCCCTTCAACTAATTAATAGCTATGGATTGGCCCATACAAACAACAGTTTTGAAGGCTACAGAATGTGTGCATTCACTGAATTCATCTCAGTTGGTCATATAAGTCACTTGCTCATATGCTCTGACAATCATATATTTTCAAATTTACAATGATCCTATTGGCCGGGAGACATCTTGAATTTTGTATGAAAGTAAGATCTGGCATTTCGAAAAAACAACAAATATCATTTGTAAAGTGAATTAAAGAAAAATAAAATTTCAGAGTTTTAAAAACAAAGTAACAATTAAGTTTTTGGTAATAATTTTAAAATATAATAAAAGAATTATAGGATTTTTTTAAGAACATGTGAGACACATCATACACTAACAATGTACAACCATTCTGAATTTCACCCATATGAAAAAAAAAGGTTTAAGCATCAATTTCATTTTTAAGTAAATGTTTTCTAATACAATTCTAATTATATTTTCAAAAATACTATTAAAAATGCTTTCATGATTATTTGATTTATTTTTTATAACATTAATGTATGGATAGGGCCCGTCCATAGCTGTTGTTTTGGTCGAAGGATGACTCCAACCATTGCTCTCAGTGTCCACCACTAAATGTTTTGTCTCTAATAAAATGTTCAAGATGTTTTCCGCCAGTGTAAAACTACTGACTACTGTATGTCATAAAGGCATTACATTGGCATGGCAAGGCCATAGATGTGGGGCAGTCATCGGCAGTAGTCCTAACCAATCTCAGTCCGGATATTGTCGATTTAGGACCGTTTTAGATCACAAACAATCACTTCATCGACCGCGGATGAACACAGCGAATACAACCCCGTAAAATATATTCATTTACACGTAAAAACACGTTTTCAATAAACATAATATGTACCAACTTACTTATTCCAGATTTCCACCGACGATAAAACAGTTTGACTCTGACATCGAAATTGTATTGAAAGGTTAAAAACCATACGAATTAGGTACCACTAAACCCAATGAGATCCACAAGTTCCAAAAACTGAAAACGTTGCTACCGCTTCAGACACTTCACTGTAAGTATTGTTTAATAATTTAACGAACAAAAAGCTCAAAAAGCGTTAAATCACAATTATTTTTTACTTTAGTACCTGCTTTATTTTTTAGATCTGTAATACTTTTTTTCCCCCAACATATAGACGAATTAAAAGACACGCTCGATGCTTGCGCTTGTGATTGTCGCGTAGGTATAGGCACAGAACACTATTACTCCACAAGGGAGGGTATAGGTACTAAATTACCTTTGATTGTTGCTTGTCTGTCAGACTGTCAGTGACAGAAAACAGTTGACATCCTTTTTTTTTTGGTTTCTTCTCTCCGGCTTTCAAAAGCGCGTAAAAGGCAAAGGTGACTAAGACCATACAGCCAGGTCTGACGTATTTAAGCTTCCTTTAGTTTTTTGATTTGTAATGCTAGTGCCGGTGCATTACAAATCTTCTCTGAAGTTCTTGACAGCATTTGCAGCAGCTACATTCTGAGGTGGAACACCCAGTTGCTGTAAGGCCTCTATAAAACTGCACCCAGAGCAAGTTGGTTTCTCACGTCCTCTTTCGTTTTATTTTCTTGTTCTCCACATTGCTCACGTGCACTAGACGATTTTCTTCAAAATGCACCACTTCTTGAACAAAATCCTAGCAGAAAACAATGAAAAAACAACAAAATATAACTACGAATGCGTCTACCACAAATCCCGCCAAAAAAACTCCAGTTGTCACCCAGTGGCCAGCCCAAACCACAGATCTACTAATTCAATAGATTAAACATTGATGACGTCAAACCGTACCACCCTAATTGATCTGTCCAAGCTACCAAATAAAGAAGGCACTTTTAGCCCAAAGGGTAACAAGCATTCGGAGTCCTTTTAAATTTTGTTGCGTTGTCATTTGCGTCGGTCATATGGTGCCTAGTCGGACGAAAAAGGTTTTAAACAATCTTAAAGAAATAGTTAAGTGTTTATTTTTGGTTGTGGAATAGTGAACAATACATGGAGAATGTCGTGCATTGTGCGTGGTTGCAAATCTCATTCGAGAAATAGAGAAAACTCGAGTGATAATAGCAGTTTCCACACGTGAGTAAAAGAAATACGTTTTCTCGTTAAATGAACCACGAAATGTTTCGATATCAATGAGACAAGACTTTCATGAAGGCTCATTTTACAAATCTAAATGAAACTATAATGTTAAGAGTGAAAATAAGAACAAAAATTAGAAAAATAAACAAAACTGTTTTTAGGTTACTAGTGACGTGAAAATTATGGTCGATAAATGTGCGTCACTTAGTCATCATATCAGCTGAAAGGCGTCCACCGCTGGACAAAGGCCTACCTCACTTAGTAATAGTAATGGTATCTTACATTTTAATTATTTTCTTTAAGGTTCCCCCAAAGTGATCAATTTCGCTAGCGGTGGTTTGACGCCATTAGCAAAAATGAGAAGCAGCATAAAAAATCTTGGAGATTGTGCTCAAGACACTTCAGCCCCGAGTGCTTTGTATGAGGAAACTTATTGCAAGTACGAGAAGATGCCGCACCCACTTTGAATTTACCCGATAAGACAGCAGTTGTGGTAAGGAACTTTATAGTATAAATTATAGATTACAATTTTAGTTTTTATTTGAACAGAGTTTTTTATGCTCAAATGAATATAAAATGTCAATTGCCATGACAGATATTTACAATATTTGATATGTGTATACGCTGTCCCCAACACTGAAGGACTTGTCACACTGGATGCGGTCTGTGGTCATGACGCTGTGTTCGCTTTGACCTGACTGCTGACCGCATACTAAGCAATGCCTGTCCTGTGAGGGATTGAAATAAAAATTTACCATTTGAATATGGCTATAGAAAACATACATTCAGCTCGGGGCTTTGCCATACAACTCCTAAGAATATACTGGGATGCCGGCTAAAATGTATGGATTGATACAACTCCTAAGAATATACTGGGATGCTGGCTAAAATGTATGGATTGATACAACTCCCAAGAATATACTGGGATGCCGGCTAAAATGTATGGATTGATACAACTCCTAAGAATATACTGGGATGCCGGCTAAAATGTATGGATTGATACAACTCCTAAGAATATACTGGGATGCCGGTTAAAATGTATGGATTGATAGGTATGTGACCAGTGGCATAGTATGTAGGTAGCATATTTTTGTAAGAATTCATAGTACAGATGTCAGAGGACATCAACTATTAACATGTTTTTATTTGTTCGTTCTGGGTGGAATTTTGCATTAAATAAACTAAAATCCACATTTTTATTTGCCTTAAAAAGAATAAAATAACGCTTCATGGGTCTTGATGATCCAAGAGGACATACACACATAAAACACACACAACTACCACGTACATGCTAACAAGTGAACTTGGAAAATATGGGGCGCATGAAACTTGATGAATGAGAATATGAAAATTTGAGTTTTAATATCTTAGTAGAAAGATACATCTAACGTTTTTCGAGTTTTTCTTACATCACTGTTTTATCCGCACATACTTTCTATGCATACAAGACACTACGTTTACTTATATAATTTCTGTTTATTATTTTATCACGTTTTAAAGTTTGATTTTTTTTTTCAGGATTTTACGATCTTGCATGGGGCTACGAAACCAAGTATTACTAATTACACTTTTTCATCTATGCCACAAGCAACCATAACCTTGGTAAGCATCTGACAAGAACATGACACATGCGTTCCATTTTTAGGGTTCCGTACCTCATAAGGAAAAACCAAACCCTTATAAGACCAGTCACGTGTCCGTCCATCCGTCCGTCACGCTTGTTTTTCTCACCGACTGTTTAACGCAGAAAGTTAAAATTTGACGTAACTATAGTTTTAACCCACACATTTTGCAACAATAAAAATATTTTTTGGGGAATTTAGGAGGTGGCAAGTTTGGTGATCACAAAAAAATATATGAACCCTTACGTGTTGAGTGTCGTTTAAAAAAGGTTACTACTAAGCATTCATATAGTATTTCTTCCAAATTTTACCTTTGTTTGTTTTGGAGATATTGCTCAAAATATCTGCCTAAACACTATTCGCACTCAAAACCGCTGAAGCCAAAATTTTGAAATTAATACAGTTTACTACAACTTAGATCACAGATTACTTGAAAACTGCCTGGAATATCGTTATTATCATAGATTTTCAAAAAATAAATAAAAGCATTGTCCAGTAAAAGCAGATCTCTGATTATGTGAGACAATGTATGTAATTAGAGGTCTTGTTATACCGGTCACAAAAATTTTGATACGGAACCCTGTTTGTGTGAGTCCTACTTGCGCTCTTGACCAGTTTTTCAATTAACACTACTTTTTTGTTTATTTTTAACTATGGTATCTCAATGTTAAATAAACTTTTTTTCAGGATTTCCCGATGTTAAAAGCAAGCGAACCAAGAAGTTGTAGTGAGCCTTTTGTGCCTAGGCTACAATCAAACACAACCACAGTAAATTTCTTGACAATAATATAGCACATGCTTTCTATTTTTAGGGTTCCGTAGTCAACAAAGATTAACCCTTTAAGAAGAACCCTTATAGTTTCGCAATGTCCCCCCTGGCTTAGGTAAGTCAGAGACTTTTAGTAGGTACTAGAAAGCTGTAATTTGGCAAGGGTATATAAATTAATGAAGTGGTAGAGTAAGAAATCGAAGGAAGTTTTCTCCACAATTCGAGCACTTACTGTATTATAACTTTTTTTTACAAAATCATAATAAATACTAGCTACACTTCTATTTCAGGACATGTGGAAAAAAATTTAAATAGCAGGATATATAATCAATTTAAAGGGAAAACTATCACAGCTAAGTAGGCTTTTTTAGTTTAGGAGTAATAGTCGTCCAACTTAAGATTTATAAAAAGATTTGTTGGCATATTAAGCAGTTCGATTTATAAAAAGTTCATGGATTTTCCATACAAAATGTTATATCACCAACTAAAAAAAATAAAAAAAAAATTAAAATTAACATTTTTTTTTTAAATAACTACGGAACCCTATTTTACGCGAGTTGACTCGCACTATGCCAGTTTTTTAATGTACACTTAACTTAAAGTTAGTTGTTTTCTGTTTATGTTTTATCGTATTTCAAAGTCTAATATATTTTTCAGGATATTAACCATGTCACATGTAGCTAACGAACTAAGTAGGACTAATGACACTTTGCTGCCTATGCCACAAGAAACCACAACCACGGTAAGCCTTTGACAACATCGCACGTGCTCGATTTTTCAGTCTACAAACTCGTATAGTCATTAAAATTTCTGTTTTGTTTACATTTTATCGTACTTCAAAGTTTTTCTATATTCCATGTCACATGTAGCTAGCCAACCAAATGACAATAATGCCAATTTTCTTCCTACGCCACAACCAACTGCAACCACATTCACATACCAGAAAAGAAAAAGCAGAACCCTTACAAGATCACTTACGCGTCTATCCGTCCGTCTGTCACGCCCATTTTTCTCAGATACTTTTTAACATAGAAAGTTTGATTTTTTTTCAGCATTCCATGCCACATATAGCTGGCGATCCAAATAGCATTAATGCCACTTGCCTGCCTACGCCACAAGCAACCGCAACAATGGTAAGCTAATGACTTTTAGGGTTGTATACTTTCCTTATGGAAAAACAGAACCCATACAAGGTTACTTACGCGTCCATTTGTCCGTTTGTCACGCCCGTTTTTCTCAGATACTGTTTTACGTAGAAAGTTTGAATTCGACATTGTTATATATTATACTAGCTTTTGCCAACGGCTTCGCTCGCGTGAACATAGTTTCATGACTGTGTTCGAAGGTGCGCAGTGTGCGAGCCACACGTGACTCGCGAGCGAGGAAAAAAGTAGCCTATATGTTAATCCAGGTCCGCATCTGTCTACCTACCAAATTTCATCCAGATCCGTTTATCTGTTATGGCGTGAAAGAGTAACAAAAATCCATACATCCATACAAACTTTCGCTTTTATAATATTAGAAAGGATCATACTGGCTGTGCCCGCGATTTCGTCCGCGTGGAATAATGTCTTTGGGTAGCATTTTTAATTATTTAGGATAATTATTTTACAAATAAGATACATACGTATAAATAATGAGCGATTTGCAGTGTTTCACTGCAAAGAGCTTATTAAATTATTTAAGTACATATATATGTATATTAAGGTGTAAAGTATTAATATGAGTTTATTTAAGTACGTTTTTATGTCATAGTTTTCCCAAAAAACTAAAAACCATAGTCCAGCATAAGTAGTAGATAGTATATTAGACAATGTATTACCGAGAGGTCTTGTGAAATTGGTGTTACGATTAATTCGATAAACGCACATTCACATTTTTGCATTGATTGAAGTAATTGACAAGTTTAACTTTTGCCTTCAGGGATTATTAGATGAGACTACGACAACGAGTACCATCATTGCAGTGCAGGAAGGGCGCATTGCCAAACCAGAAAAAAAGATTTAAAAAATGGAGAAAATAAGGGGGTCTCCATACAAAGAAATGTGTTTTTTTATAGGTCTTTAGAGGTTTTTGATTTAGCTCTATTGTAAAAACGGTAATACATTAAAAGCGTGATACTTGGTGTGATTATAGTACTAATACTGAAGTAACACAACAAATAATAAAAATTGGGCAAGTGTGAGTCGTACTTGCGCTAAGAAGTCCGAACTGAGTGACAAAAAAAGCATACATTTGTCGCTCGCGTTGATGTCTTTTGATTGTAATGTGAATAGGTATCATTTCGTTATACTATGTAGTTGTGTGGAGACGTGGTGGTACGGAACCCTCAGAGTGCTTATCGGAATCGCACTTAGCCGGTTTTTTATCTTCATTTGGTTAAGCCCTTGGCATCATGGCAACCCGGCGTGGATGAGGTCGGGTATCTCATAACCATCAATTCATAAAACACTAAATATTTCTAAACTCCGCGATTCCTGGAACTCGGCTGGCTCGGTAGCCGGAGGGGGTGCCGCGAGGAGTGATTTTAAGGGATTTTTTAGTATATTTAAACATTATCTAGTGAACTACACTTGCGAAAACACAGCGGGTACGTAATATGCGACCTCATAAATGAAGTTATTAGAATGTTTTATGTTGACTTTATGTTATATTGAAGCTAAATTATATTACACAGATATATTTTTTAATTTTGTGTGCACAGTAGTCAAAATATCTGTTTTTTAGATAGTAAGTCATAGTTCCTAAATATTGTTGATTTTTGTATAAAAAAAATATTGTTTATAACATCATTCAATTTACAAAATAGTTTACAGTTTCTGAATACTTCTTTTAAGAAATGTTAATAACTGCCTGTGTCAGAAGTATTCGCCCATCTTTACCATAAACATGGATACAAAAATAGTTTTTTTGATACTCCAAGTCAGATTAAAAAATAATAATAATTAAATTTAAATTATATATAAAGAAGGCGCGAGCTCGCGTCTGAGTGTTTGTGTATATGTATGTGTGTGTGCGTGCATCAAGGAAAGAGATAGTGAGGGAGTAAATTTGCAATTGTAATTAGGATATGTGTGTAAGTAGATCTTCTACCTCTTCATAGTTTAGAATTTTTAGCCATTCAATCACGTGTTTTTTTGCATTCATAGTAAGTCATAGGGTAGAAATTAAGTTTTTTTGTTCACAGTATTATATAAGAAAGTTGATAACGTATTGTACTGGTGCCTTGCAAAACTAGTTCTAATGGTCTTGGAATAAGTCTTATTTTACTTAATAAATACTGGTTAAAATTGAGAGATTCATGTTTTTTCATTATGATATTTATAACATACAATTTACGAACTGTCATTAGTCACGACCTCATAAAATAAGTTATTAGAATATTTTTTGTTGATTTTATGTTATCTTTTAGCTAAATTATATTAGACAGATGTATTTTTTTAATTTCGTGTGCACAGTTGTCAAAATATCTCAGTTTTTTTAGATAGTAAGTCATAGTTCCTAAATACTTTTGTTTTTTGTGTAAAAAAACACTACTTTGTTTTTTTATAGAAATATAAATACTTTTATAACTAGAACTCGGTAATTTTATCATTTTACCTCACGTCCCTAATGTAAATTAATATATTACAGTAATAAGTAGTCATTTCAGTTATCAAAATCGACAACTTCTATATTATGTATTTGCGTATGTCACACCCACCTCACAGTTGGTGTAACTATTTTTCACCTCATTCACATTAATTTACATTCACTTGGCATGTACATAATGATAACGGTTGAATTATGTTTACAATAATTATTAATGACAAGGTTTTTCCAGCGGCTTCACCCGCGTGGACTCCGTTTTAATGACTGTCTTTAAGGGTGATTAGTAAATTATGTCGTTTCCCAACTACTTAACCATCTCTGTGCAAGAAATCACAACAATCGAGTAATTTTTCAGTTCCCTCAGGAACTGCATCAGATTATGCTATTTTCCCGGGATAAAAAGTACAGGCTACCTGCATGCAAAATTTCATAAAGATTGGTCAAGGCGTTGAAGCGTGAAAAGGTAACAAACAAACACATTTTCACAATTATAATATTACTAGCTTTTGCTCGTTTTTATGACTGTCTTAGAGGTGCGCGTGGACATGAGTATTCTCCAGATCACTCGCGAACTATGTCAGGATATGCTTATTAGTACATCACGTCATTTCCCATGTTAGATGGCGCTAAAGTAGCAAAATGTTGATATTTGTTGACAATTTTTTTTTTTTATAAAAAGTACCCTATGTTACTTCTAGTACCTCCCAGAAGATGTGTACAAAATTTCATGATTATTCGTCAAGTAGTTTTTGCGTGAAAGCGTAACAAACATCCACGCTTTCACATTTATTATATATATAATATATATTTAATAAAAAATACCCTATGTTACTTCTAGTACCTCCCAGAATATGTGTACAAAATTTCATGATTATTCGTCAAGTAGTTTTTGCGTGAAAGCGTAACAAACATCCACGCTTTCACATTTATAATATTATTATATATATATACTAGCTTTTGCCCGCGGCTTCGCCCGCGTGGACATTGTTTTTATGACTGTCTTAGAGTCCTCCAGTGCCACATATCCTGACATAATTCCCAAGTGATCTGGAGAATACACATGTCCACGCTCGCGAGCCGCTTGCGGCTCGCGCACTGCGCACCCTCTCAGACAGTCATAAAAACGATGTCCACGCGGGCGAAGCCGTGGGCAAAAGCTAGTAATATTATAAATGTGAAAATGTGTTTGTTTGTTACCTTTTCACGCTTCAACACCTTAACCAATCTTCATGAAATTTGGCATGCAGGTAGTCTGTGTCACTGAGACGGACATAGGCTACTTTTTATCCCGTGAAAATAGCATAGCATAGTCCGATGCTGTTCCTGAGGGAACTGAAAATATACTCTTTTATTTGTTAGTTTCTTTAACATTGCAACGGAACAATGGATTGCTGTGATTTTTGGCACAGAGATGGCTGAGGGGGTGGGAAATGAAATAATTTACTAATTAGCAAATCCTTACATGGTTCCCGAGGGATCTGGTGAAAACTCATTTCCGTGCTCGCGCACGTCAGCGTCGCAACGGAGCTACGGACTGAAGTGGTTTTTTTTTGTATAGAATTGGTTGAGGACTTCTAATCAGAATAGCCCTATTTATATATATATTTATATATATATATTAAGGATTAAGGATAGTAAGGAATAGTACCAATGAGTTTTTCAAAAACATCTTGAGGAAACCTGCACAGGCCTGCGAAGAAACTCGAAGGTTGTGTGTGAAGTCGACCAACCCGCACTGGGCCCGCGTGGTCGACTAAGGCCTAATCGCCCTGATTCAGGGTAGGCTCGAGCCCATCGGTGGGGACGTATATGAGCTGATATAATAAATAATAAGTAAGGAATAGTAAGGATAAAACATGCCCATAGCTAAATTATGGTAGCTGCCAGCTTTTGGGTTCTTTCGATATCGATTAAATCTGTACGGCACATCCCTGGTGGCCAGAGTTTGACATTTAGGGCTGTACGGGGCATGAAATCGGCATACTGACAAGAATAGAGTCATCTCCTTTTCTCATATGGAGGGTTAGTTTGCGTAAGCACACAGCAATATCGTCGCAGTTTTAATTTGTGTTTAATCTATTGAATTAGTAGATCTGTGGCCCAAACCGTTGGTTGGTAAGAATATGTCGTATGTAACGTCTCTAGGTACAAGCTCTTTTAAGACAATCTTCATTTTTCGTTTTCATTTCTTTTTAGTTAGATTTGAAATGCTAGTGGCAGTGCATTACAAATCTTCTCTGGAGTTCTTGACAGTATTTACAACAGTCTCATTCTGAGGTGGAACACCCGGTCACAGTAGGGCGTCTATAAAACTATTCCAGTGCAAGTCGGGTCTTCACGCCCTTCTGCATTATATTTCGTTTTTCTCCACATTGCTCACGTGCACCAGACCATTTTCTTCAAAATGCACCACTTTTTGAAACAAAACTCTAGCAGAAAACAATTTAAAAACAATAAAATAAAACTAAATATGCGTTCATTACAAATCCCGCCAAAAAACTCCAACTATCCCAAACCAGAGATTCAGGGTTGCCAAGTTAGCTATTTTGAAGCTAAATATACCATTTTTCTGAGTCGGGTCAGCTACTAAAATTGGAGGAACTTCCATTTTTTTTATATATCTTCTTTCTAAGGAGTTAAGCTGCATACGTTTAGCTATTTTCACCGCAAAAATTTTTGAAATGAATTTAGCTTCAAACGTCAAGCTACAATTGGCAACACTGAAAAAGGCACGACGGTACCCAAAGAATATTGTATAACTCAAAGACAACACAGAAAAGTTATAGTTTGAGGAACTTTAATGGCATTAACACAGAACTACTACGACTACAAGTAGCCTACGTGTGGCCACTACTATCCCTCTCACTTCAGCACACAAGTGTTGCAATCTATGAATTTCTACCAGAAATGTGGGTAATTTGGTACACGGTAAATAATTGGTAATTTTGATTAAAAATTGCGAATGGCGATTGAAATTGGCCAAGTGCGAGTCGGACTCGCGCACTAAGGGTTCCGTACCATTATCTTATTATTAATTTATTTTATTTTAATTTAATTATTTATTTTGAAGTGAATAATACAACTCAATATTTAGTGAATATTTTAAGCATCCACCTGTTGCCGTTATCGATATCGAGCAAAAACGAGCAAAAAATCATGTTTGTTGTATGTAAGCCCCCTTAAATATTTGTTTTATTTTAATTCAATTATTTATTTTTAAAGTAAACATATAAATAAATATTCTGTGAATATTTCAAGCGTCTAACTGTTGCCGTTATCAACATCGAGCAAAAACGAGCAAAAAAATTACGTTTTTTGTATGGGAAGCTCCTCTTTAATATTTGTTTTATTTAAATTTAATTATTTGTTTTTAAAGTGAATAAAGATACAACTAAATCCTTTGGCTGATATGATGATATAACTAAATATTCTGTGAGAATTTCAAGAGTCTACCTTTTGCCGTTATCAATTTAGAGCAAAAAAGAGCAAAAAAATCACATTTGTTCTATAGGCGCCCCCTTATATATTTATTTTATTCTGTTTTTGAGTATTTGTTTTTATAGAGGCAACAGAAATACTTACATCATCTGTAAAAAATTCAACTGTCTAGCTATCACGGTTCATGAAATACAGCCTGGTGACAAACGGACAGACAGACGGACAGCTAATTCTCAGTAATAGTATGCTAGTACTAATATATATATATATATATATATATATATATATATATAAGGTCTAACAAAATTAGCTGAAACTATTTTAAGGGCAAGTTCAGTAAACGAAACTGAACAACTTTTTCTTCAGCGACCATACTGAAATCTAAGAAAAAAAATCTTCAATAAAAAAATAAGAAATCTTAATAAATGCGGCACTGGCCATCGTACCGTAACTCGTAGCAGCCGCAGCCCACGTGCCTCCGCCACAGATGATAATAGTAGCACAAGCCTCCGCCTATTTAGTAATCTGTGCCTCCGCTCCGATCATTCCGACCCTTTACCCGCAGCCTTCCTTCTTACATCCCAAACCTGTGGTTACAAACTTCATAGCACACCGCCATGTCCAAATACTTTTGTACGGCATTTTCACTACGAAACACTTAACTTAGTCACAATACAAAAATTGTATTGTGACTTAGGCAATTAGGTCACAAAATGTCATAGGTTAGGCTTTGAGCAACGTAACTCAATGAGTGCGCGAGAGTAACTGGGATATTTATTTACTTCACAGTTGCTTGTAGGCGCTTGCTCGTAGGTACATTTCGCGTGGTTCGTTCAACGACCTCAAGCGCCTCAAGGAAGGAGCAACTGCTTTCAATTTCAATTTCATCTTTTTCCTAAAGTGTAAATACCTGTTAGATTGTATTTTACTACCTACAGCTAAAAGGAACTGTAAGGTTTTAAGTATTTTAAATAAGAATTGATTGAGAGAACTAGCAAAGGTCAACGGCCGGGCACAGTGCACAGTTTTGTTGCGACACGTCACGAGTCCAGCGATGTAAACAAAAACCAGGACCGTACTACGAGAATATTATTTATTTAAGTAGACAGTAATGGAATGTGGCGTTTTTTTTTTTGAATTCGGTATGGTCGCTGAAGAAAAAGTTGTTCAGTTTCGTTTGCTGAACTTGCCCTTAAAATAGTTTCAGCTAATTTTGTTAGACCTTATATATATATATATATATATATATATAGGGTGACCTTAAATTAGTTCTTGATAGCAAAGGATATGAATGTACTCGTGATTACAAACAACTTTCCCAAAGAAACTATATGTCGAATCAGAAAAAAAATTTAGGTCCTCGATACATAACAAGTTATCAAATCGACTAAAATGTATGAAGGACCAATTTTTTTTTTCATATTTGACATATAGTTTCTTAGGGAAAGTTGTTTGTAATCACGAGTACATTCATATCCTTTGCTATCAAGAACTAATTTAAGGTCACCCTATATATATACAGGGTGTAAATGTGCATTCCCGCCATATTTACAGAAGTAGTAGTTTATAATACTACAAATTGTTTCAGCATATACAAAAAATCTGATATTTGAAAGACTACGAGTTATGGTATGAAACTCTTTTGGAGTTCATGTAAGAATAAACCAGTTTTATGTAAGATCGCAGTGGAACAAACCGTACGAGAACATAACTGACAGACGCGAGCGGTTTCGACTAAACAGTTCACTCCTTCTTTCAATGATTCATTCATGCGTATAGCTGACTACACAGTCAGCTGATTTCAGATTTCCCTTCCTACTTTAGGAGGACCTACAAAAATACTAAATTTCCGCATTTACACTTTTATTACTTTGAGATAGCTGTGTAAAGTACTTTATGTGCGTTTACAGTATTTTTGGCGTAGTTAAAAGTCTGAAATCAGCATTACACATTATTGTTATTTACAAAAAAATACACAAATTTACAAAAACTTACAGTTTCAAACGCTGCCAGAACTCTTTCACGCAACACATCAACACTATCAATTTCTTCCGTGTACACTAAACGTTTCACGTCGCCCCACAAGCATTATGTCCCGGGTCGGTCACGGACTGTTCGGAAACATTTCCACGAACATTTCACAGGCTTGTCGCAAACGGCTTGTTTGCACGGCGGCGGCGCGACGGCGCCAACGGCGATGCGTAAGCGTGGCGCAGAGGTCACTGAGCGAGAGTCGACTCGACTGTCACTCACGGCAGCGCGGCGGCAACTGAACTGATTGAACGCAGCCAAAGGGAAGACCGACTCGTTTGAACTATGCCGACACAGGCCGCCGCGCCGCGCTCCGCTGGTATTAGTGATGTACGCGGTCGATAAAATGTAGTGGTGCCAACGCAGTAAAAATATGAAATCATTAAAAATAATTAAAAAAAATAAATTATTTTTTTATTGATTCGTACTCAGCATCAGATGTATAGTTACCTCTGTAAATATGGCGGGAATGCAAATTTACACCCTGTATATATATACTGTGGTAATAGTGTTCCATTTTTACCTTTTAGGTTCGGAACCCACAAAACTATGCACGCTGTACACACAGTAAAACCGCGGTGGGAATAATGAGAGTCTATACTGGCAACACATAATGATGGATTGATTTAGGTTAAGTCACATTTAACAAGAAAAAAATTGCATTAAATCGTTATATTTTTGCCAGAATGCACTATATATCTAATCACAATAACTTGTTTTGTATTTATCAAGCAAAGAAAACCTCAATAAATCGATAGTATGCCTACTAACGAGTAAAATGATATCCGTTCATCTCTTCTTTCGCTGCGGTTCTTCCCTCCCATCACATGCACATTGAGAACACAAAAGGGTATTTATTTACAAAGAGCCTTTATCTCAAAACCATACAAATCTCTTTAAAACTGCGATAAAAATACTCGGCCACTCAAACGTCGTTTGTTTGGCTACGCGACTGACAAAAGTGTCAAATTTGACGTCTATTTAGCCAGAAAGCCGGCCATGCCGATAAGGACAAAAAATATGTCTGCTTCTCGTTCTTTCTTGCGAATTAAATAATAAACCTTTCTTGTATAGCAGGCCGTAACGTCATTATAATATACTACTTCTAGTCGAAGTAGTTCTGTGTACGTATGGAAAAAAGAGAGCGTGCTGTTGCGCAACAACGCTCCGCGCGCATTAAGCTGTCACACACGGGCGCTATTTTATCTTAAGATACTCGCAGATACTCACGAGTATCTTAAGATCAAAACTCATAGCATAGAAAAGTATCACACACGGACGATATACTATAATATATGAAAACCCCAAATTCTGTTACGAGTCTTTGAATGAGCTACACCTAAGACGGTGAATAAGAAAATGAGTTCGCGTATGTTGCTATTGGACTTACTAGACAGTTCGTCAGAGGACGAAGCCGACTTTGACGAAGTGACGATGGTGCCGAAGATTGGAGCGGGCTTACCAATATACAATAAAATCGGAGACAAGTTATTTCTATTCTCTATTGTTATTCTATTTACTTACCAACGCAATGGGGATCTGGCTATCTTATCTTCAATGGTTAGTCCATTCACTTCACACCAGGAGGCCGCGGGTTCGATTCCCGGTGAGGTCAACTTTATAAGACTCGGTTTTGTTGGTGGCAGGGCATGTTCGTAGCCCACCTGGCTAACTACCACCATCTTATCTAAGTCTTGCCGCCAAACATCTGTTTTTGTTTTTTATTCACAATTGGTGAGCCCTTGGTATCATCTCACCTGATGGTAAGTAAAGATGGTGGCGAAAATGGGAGCGGGCTTACAAAGATTCCCCAACGCAATGGAGAACTGGCTATCTTGTCTTCAAGCCAGAACACATCAATGTTGTTAAAACTGATGTTTAGCGGCATGACTTAGATAAGATGGTGCTAGCTAGCCTAGCCTCCTGGTGTGAAGCGAATGGACTAACCACTACGCCACGCAGGCGGTTAAAAAATATATTTAATCATGCTGTATTTATCTTAAGATTAATATAGCGAGCTCGCGCGGTGTCGCTCTGTATCTGCAGATAGACGGCGATGAAATATATACTATCTGCCCCGTGTGTGTACTCTTATTGATTTTTATAAAGAGCGATATTGTAAGATATCTGTTACGTTAAATATATCTTATTTATAGTATAGCGCTCGTGTGTGACAACATTTAATCTTCTTCGGTTGTTAGTTATAGGTCTCCGATTTTAATGTCTTTGAGTTTGTTATATTCACTTTGGACTTCTTGGACGTTCACTTTGCCCACACTTTGCCCCGCTCGCAAAGAGAATAGAAATAACTTGTCTCCGATTTTATTGTCTTTGAGTTTGTTATTTTCGCTTTGGACTTCTTGGTCGTTCACGTTGCCCCGCTCGCATAGAGAATAGAAATCACTTGTCCGCCTGTTTTATTCAGACATTATATTCTACTACCTAGACGGTGCACCAAAATTTTTTGTTTAACTAAAATAATATGATCTACCGTCATACACCTACGGTAGCTATTTCCTTGTAAGCAGTAACCGGTCTTGGCGAGATAGCTCTCGCTGGTAGTGTGTCCTTGTCTAACGTCTTGCCAGCTCAACTAATCATTTGCGTTTGGTAGAAATGGTAGATTTTTGAAGTGAAAACTTCTTTAGCGGCGCTGAGCACTTTTTGTTGGATGGGTAAAAACTTCCAAACTCGCGTCAGGGTCACGTGATGCTGATCGAAAAAGCGTAAGATCGAGGGGAAGGGAGAGGAACAAGTATCTCCCACTCTTTCTACCGTGCCTGAGTGTGCTGCTCCGCTTAGGCAGCACAGGGCGCTTCTGCCGGTTAGTAGCAAAACTACTCGCCTAGCGACCTAACATCGACATATTGATGTCACTACGTAGTTCAGCTATTTCACACTAGATGTCAATAAGTGTAGAAAGTAATGGGACGTACTCAGAACTATGAGCTTTAAAAAGTTTGTGTAATAAATGAATAAAATGAGGGTTAACATTTTTACTGTTTTGTATGTGTACTGACGTACTTAAAATTTCTAGCACAAAATAATAGACAAATTATTATTACGAACATAATTTTATTTACAAAATTCAATTACCTGCGAAAATAACAGTTTTAGTTAGTTGTTGTCGGTTCGTTGCCCTATCGTTTTGAATGGTTGCGAAATGCTTAAAACGAATATCTATATATTTTTCTGATAAAGATTTAATCAGCAGTATAATATGATTTACAGTCGGTGATTGGTCAAAGCTGTAATTTAAAAAATAAAATGAAATACATACTTATTCTCCTAAAATAATTGAAACTCGGTTATACAAACAATACCGAAACCAACCGACAAATCCAGTTTTAAACTAGGTAAAGTGCCCATCTTTAATTTTTTATGGCCTTTTCTTGTCACTATGAAGTCTGCATCATTAAAATGGCAAGAACAAATCTTTGTATATTTTGTCGGAGTCCAATCCGGTCTATTCACTTTTGTGATCCATTGTTGTTTTAAATTATCATCGGATGGAAATCTAAAACAAACAAAAAGAAATAAAATTAACTAGGTGGTAAATTATCTTAATATGAATAAAATGATTATTTAACATTCGAAGTTCTTTCAATTCATGAACAGTCACGGAGAATAGTACGAGTATGTATACAACTCAGATCTTTGTTACTTGAAAATATTTGCTATGAAAATGTTATTTCATTACTGACCATAGCCGTGTGTTATTCGGTAAAATTATTTGAATCTAATTACGGCCCTGGATATTTGGTACGTTGAAAATAGTTGTTCTTGTTGACGATAGATGGCGGCCTGTTTACAATATAATTATAAAAATCACTAAAGTACTGTTTTGGCGACTAAAAAGTATTCAGGTTTAATTGTATACTTTAATTTTCAGTATCCACGTATGATTATAACTATATACCAATGCGGAACTTTACGTACTCGTATTTTTTATTCACAAAAGTTACGCCACCTAGTGTCGAGAAGTATAATTTATACTTGAAAGCCGAGAATTTTCTAGAACTATTTTAATAATTACGTATAAAATTACTTACAAATAAAATGTAATACCATTCATAGCATCAGAACGTCTGTCTGAATAACTTCGACACGATAAAACACAACACTTCATCCTTTTCTTCTTAAAAATGCGAAAAAGCTGAATAAACCGATTGTATCAGTTTTAGAAATTTGCGATGATGATTCTGGTAATAACGATGGTGAAAAAGTCGTCGAAATTATGGATGAAAGTTGATATTTCTAATAGATAAAAATTAATGTAATATATAAATAAATAACGATATAATATTATGAATAATAACATGTAAATTGTCATATTTGTGTACGATAGCGCAATAAATAAACATTGTATTCTACCTCATGATAGTATTTTTGTACTTATAATTAAACACAACGTTAATACTAAAGTTTTCACTTCTGCCGGCACTCCCGGAGTGCTACCGGTGTTTTTTTTTTAATTTTTTTGTTATGATTTATCAAAACGAACGATTCATAAACTTTGAAACGTATTAAAATATGTCTACAGTTCTTATAATCAATAATAAATTCGTTGTATTTTGTCAATAATTCATAAATACTGAGTAAGAGTAGTACTTAAATGTTTGGGCCTGGTAATACTAAATGTAAGATGGTGGTTTGCTTACTTGGTTGTTTAGTTGATTCATGGTTGATTCTCGTGCTTCGATTTGCGATTGTGTACATTTTCCCTGTTTGTTTTTTATGAAAAATGGTGAATTCTTGTGTGTGACAGGGTGCAAAAGTGAGTCTTATCCCGGGAGCCGCTTTTCTTTCCACGGGTAAGTAAAATTAAATAAAAACAACAATCATATTCTTTAGGGTAACCATGAATTTGGTTGGTCCAAGATTTTTTATATCTCATAGTGGTAGGCAGGTAGATAGATAGATACTTATCGACTGTGTTATCAATTGGGGATATACCGGTAACCATCATAGTGTACAAAAGGGGCAAAACCTTTAATTTTTATAGTACAAAAAAAGTCATGTCCTTCGACTTTCACCTTTGACATTTGTTGTTATTAATTATATTTCTTGTATTGTAGATTTCCGAAGGATGAAAACCAGAAATTGAAGTGACAAAATGAAGTGTCTGGAAAAATCTTAAAGTTTCAGTTGTTTGCAGTGCACATTTTAAAAGCGACGACTTTATACCTGGTTATATAAGGAAAATGCTGAAACCTGATGCTGTGCCGTCAATATTTCCTAAGTAAGGTAAGAATAAATCATCCATACATCGTGTTTTTTATGTTCTATAACTTTTGCATAATGCTTGATACATTAACTTCAATTGGAAAAAAATATTTTTTTGTTTTTTCATCCTACTAATATTATAAATGTAAAAGTTTGTGGGTTTGGATGTTTGGATTTTTGGATGTTTGTTCCTTAATCACGCTCTAAAAGATGAACGAAATGAGCTGTCATTTGGCACACATATAGATTTCAATCCAACTTAACACATAACACTTTTTATCCCGGTTTTTTGTACCCGGGAGATAATACAGGACAAACCTGATTTCTCAAAAAACCTTCTTAATAACCTTGAGGATTTAAACCTTACGATGACTTTTTACATAGGTTTTTCTACTAAACCGATTTCCATAAAATGTTGCACGTGTTAAGATCACGTGCGGTGCGGGTTGATACAAGTATTGTACAACAAGTTCGTAAAAAAATTAATTGGTGATGAGAAAGTCGAAAGTAAAACTTCTCAATGATTGTTCTAAGCTGAAGCTCTAATCTGCATACTCTGCTCCAGTCTACTCTTGTCTTCGGTGTTTCATAAACTTCAATTTTTTTTACAGGTCGTGCCCTGTGAGAAAAGAGTTTATGTTTTAAGCAATATGTGTATATAGAAAGGGCCAGCATCAAAAAGGATAAAACTGAAAGAAAGTGTCACAAAGGAAATAATCACTATGCATAGTGCTTGTACGCAAACAACATCTGCTGCGAGTACTTCCACTCCACGTAAAAAAAATTACGTCGAGAAGTCAAAGTCTTACAACAACGTTTGAAAAGACGTATTACAACTATTAATAACCTAAAATGTTTGTTTAAAATAATAAAAAAAAGTGTGATAATTATTCTGAAGTCGAACAGATGATCCAACCTAATTTTGAAAACATTCACACAAGATTAAATACGACAAAATCCAAAGCGTCCAATAAATATTCAGATGACGTGAATCGTTTGCTTTATCATTGTATTTTTATTCTGGTGAAGCCTATTTATTTTTGAGGAATCATATCCCTTTACCTCATCCTGCAACTCTACGAAGAATATTGGCAACTCATAAATGCAACGTGGGTTTTATGACAGTAATGATGGAATTTCTGAAGGTTAAAGCTGAAAAAGATGAAATGAACGTCGCTTTAATTTTTGATGCAATTGCCATAAAAACTGGCAAAAAATATGACAAAGGAACAGACAAGTATTGGGGTGGCGTTGGTTTAGGGGGAATATTGAAAGCGATTCTGAAAGATTTGCTACAGAAGCCTTAGTGTTTCAAATACTCTCTCTAAAAGAAAAAATTGTCTGCCCTATCGCTTATTTTTTCATAGATAAGATTTCTGCACACTTACAAGCTCAGCTTATCCTCACAGCGATTCGAAAGCTGGCCGATATAAATATACTAGTGAGGTCTTTGAAAGCGGATGGGACACAAGCAAACGTAAAAACATTTGAAATTCTGGGGTGCAATTTTACCCTTGCTGATATGAAAACTCATTTTGATCATCCAAATAAATCTACAAAAGTATACTGCATACTTGACCCTGCCCATATGATTAAATTAGCCCGAAATTTATTTGCCGAGACTAGATTGTCATCGGAGAAAGGGGATATTAAGTTCACATATATACAGAAATTGCAAGATTTGCAAGAGGAAGAGGGGCTGAAATTGAAAACTAAATTGACTAGAGTACATGTCGACTTTTTTGTCAAGAAAATGAACGTCAGACTAGCTGTTCAAGTACTCAGTTCCTCTGTGGCTGATGCAATTGACTATCTGAGGTCAGTTGTTCATCCTAGCTTTGCTGGGAGTGAAGCCACAGTGGAATATCTGCGGAACTTGGACAGAATATTTAGTATTCTTAACGCCAAAAATCCCATAGGAAAGGGTTTCAAATCCCCTTTGCGGCTTAACAATAAACATGTTTGGACACAGGTCTTCGAAGAAACAAAACATTATTTGACTGAACTTAAAGTCGACGGGAAAAGTATAATGACCCATAGAAGGAAGACACCTTATTGGTCTGATAGTAGATACATACAGTTTTGCAGAATTAGCAACTGATTTGTTTGATGCTAATATTATGACATACCTGTTACCATACAAGGCCTCGCAAAACCACATTGAAATGTTTTTTTCGTGTGTGAGAGCAAGAGGAGGGGCAAACGACAACCCTACTGCTCTTCAGTTTATGTTCATTATGCTACAATTGCTATTTCGTTACAGCGTCAGACCAAGCATTAATGCAAACTGCACAAATCCCGATTATGAAAATTCTGCAATACTAGAGTTCCGAAATGCCAAAAGATTGATCATGGAAATAAAAAAAAATAATTAAATATTTAAAAAAATAAATTAAATTAAACAGATAATATTGATGTCTTATTGTACTTAGTGGACAGAACTGATTTATCAAACTATAAAAACAATATTGTACTACAATGCTGGCTACATTGTAATGAAAATATTAGACAAACTAACATGTCAACATTGCCGAGCCTTGCTCATAACGCATCGTACACATAAAGATCATGACTACTTGATTGATGTTTGTGAATTTTCTACCTTCACAGCCTTTGTAGACAGAGGAGGGCTAAAATATGCTTCGACATTTGTGTTCTATGTAGTAAAATACTTAGAAAAACTGTTTTTGGTAATGTCTCCTGATTTAAAGAGTTTGACTATGAAAAAGATGCTTAATATGACGTTACATCAGTTCTCTCCTAAAATTAAGCACCTTATGCCTGCCCATCCAAGTTCTGACGAATGTCACGAATTGGAATTAATTAAATGTATTGGTCAATAATACTTAAATTTAAGATTTAGAAACTATGAGAGTCCTTAACCCTGAAGCACGTAAGAAATAAGGCTACATTACGACAAAAATTGCGTAAAATCAATATATTTTTTCCTTAAATATCAGTCTTTATTTGCCCAGACTCGTTCCTATTCTTTCATACTCTTATGCCTCCATGCCTAGGGAGGGAGGGGGGGGGGAATGGCAACACACTTGTGACTCCTCTGGTGATGCGGGTGTCTAGGGCGGTGGTTATCGCTTACCATCAGGTAATCCGTCTGCTCGTTTTCCCCTTGTTACTTAAAAATAAAAAAATATGTATGACTTCACGTGGGGATCTCATATTTTACAAACATACCCAGCTTTTTTGTATTGTATGGAGCGAAAGAAGGTTGTTGTAAATTATCGGTAGGTCAGAACCCACACATAGGGTAAGTGATGAATCTACATCACTGAATTACAGATTTTTTAGAATCTTCTAACAAATATTATACTGCATCACTGTTTTGGAATTATTATTTTTACCTACATTAAATTATGTACCGTAATTAGGTAGCATCAGTATATCAGGTTTCTTATACAATCGTTTTTACAAGCAATATCTCCCGTGTTCGTTCAATCATGGTCACCGCATTAGAAAGGGACACACTACCGGGAGAAGCCCTTTCGCGCGGACCGGTTTTTGCGCCATACTGCACAGTCTAGGTATAAAGTATAATGTCTTTGGTTTTATTTAATTTCTATGGTCTTTGCTTTCTAATTTTCTGTCCAGTGTTGCCAGATTCAGAGGTTTTCCCTAAATTTTAGGGGTTTTTGCAGTATGTTGAGGATTTTTGGAGGTTTTGGGGTCACTTAATCTGTCTAGGGGAATTCCTAAAGGTTTTTGCAATCCTTTTAACTTTTACACCTGGCCTTCTAAACATTTTTTAACCCCCGACGCAAAAAGAGGAGTGTTATAAGTTTAACGTGTGTATTTGTGTGTCTGTCTTTGGCATCGTAGTTCTTAAACGAATGGATTATCGTGTTTGGGCTCATTGGAATAGTCTCAATGAATAGGTGTTAGAAAGAACATGGTAACCTTGACCTGATGTTGCAGCATCTCATGGAATCTGCAGGATACCCAACTCCTCGCCAACTTATTGCAGAGGTATCGTGTTTGGGTTCATTGGATTGGAATAGTCCCAAGAACATAGTAACGTTGACCTGATGCTGCAGCATCTTCTGGAATTTAAAGGATACCCAACTCCTCACCAACTTACAGCAGATGAATCGTGTTTGGGCTCATTGGAATAGTCTCAATGAATAGGTGTTAGAAAGAACATGGTAACCTTGACCTGATGTTGCAGCATCTCATGGAATCTGCAGGATACCCAACTCCTCGCCAACTTATTGCAGAGGTATCGTGTTTGGGTTCATTGGATTGGAATAGTCCCAAGAACATAGTAACGTTGACCTGATGCTGCAGCATCTTCTGGAATTTAAAGGATACCCAACTCCTCACCAACTTACAGCAGATGAATCGTGTTTGGGCTCATTGGAATAGCCTAATGAATAGCTTTTAGATGTCAATATTATGTAACTTGTATGTACCTATTAATCCTTATATTTTAGATCAATATGATTCAAACAAGACTTACGAAAATCGTCAGAGGTTTTTATGAATCGTACTTAAGAAACTAGGGTTTTTTAAATGCATCTAGGGGGGAAGGTGGAAAAAAAATCTGGCAACACTGTTTCTGTCTTTTAATCACTTTCACTGTGAGACTCAGTGTTGCCAATTTAGCGACTTAGTAGCTAGATCTAACATATTTTCGGAACAGTCTAGCAACAAAAAAAATCGACGCTTCATACATTTTAGTGACTTTTCAAGCACAGTAACGCCATACATCTAGCAACAGAATTGCCATTTTTATGTAGTTCTAGTGACTTTTTAAACATTTAGCTACATTTAACAAAAGTCATCTGGCAACACTGGTGAGACTGTGAGGGTTTTTTGGTTTTTTATCGCATGAGTAGCCCGTAGCCCCTGAATCAAATAAATTCTGCGATATCTATCACATACCTCACAACATTCTCCCTTTCATCGCAGCATCCAATATACATTCCCGTAGTCCATCCAGTCTAGTTTTTTTTAGCTTGGTTTTACATTCGTTTTCCTTTGGACCTGAAATTTACAACAATGCCGAAAAAACCACCGAGGAACTCGTTTTATTTCTTCATGATAGACTTCAAGGAAGAACAGAGGAAGAAGGGGATTGTGTACATGAACATGAAAGAGGTTGCGGATGCAGCCGGGCCAGCTTGGGCGGTTAGTTTTTACACTCCTACACCTACATTTATTTTATTTTATTTATGGGTGATTTCAGACAGAATTAAATTTGCAGCTTTAATGTAGATATATATGTAGGTGCACCAACGTAATCCACGTATTGTAAACAAAAGTGAAAAAATTATAGATAACTAATATCTTGCACTGAAATTTAGATGTTGTAAGATGAGTAAAAGTTACATGACTATAAAAAATATTACTTGCATATTTGTGGTGGAATAAAACCTGACTCTGCTAAGGAAATGTGTAATACTGCTGTTGATGTGCCATAATAAAATTTGCTATAAAATAAAATTTAAAAAAAGTAACATTTAAAGCAAGGATTTGATGCTCCAAAACTAAATTCCTAAATCTAACAGGGGCTAATGCAAATAATTGTGACAAGTTATCATTATACACACCAATAAAACGCCTGAGTGGATATTGAACACCAGCATAAGTTCTACAACGAGATGTGAAGAACAGTTTGACAAGTTTAGTATAAAGGGACTACATAGGAAATACACACACACCCTGTTTTTACTGAGTTTGTTTTTATTTTTATATATTCATCTCATAAACACCCCATTGCTGTCTTTTCTGACTGCTTTGTGCATGCATATACAATGATGGGGCACTACTGAAAATCAGCACTGTGACACCAAGGCAGCACATGCCGAGTCGGAGTCGACTTTTCTGGCACCACAGAACTACCTACTTTATTTTTACTTTTTTGTTTTATTTTACTTTACTTTTTCTAGATTAATATTTTTGATTTTTGACTTTATTTAGCTGTCTATGTATTTTTATTTATTAAGTTATTAATTTTCTTTTATTTGTTTTTTTTTCATTTTATGTTTTGTATGTTATTTTTTGATGCCGGAAATAAATAATGTCTATTGTCTATCATTTTAACATCTATTTAGCATTGTACAATCAAAGTCATTATTACAGATCTTGTGTAAAGTTACTGTGTTGATTAATTTGTTTTGAGCGTCAAGATATAAAAAAAGGAATATTCGTTGAGTCAAATACAAATAGGAAAGCTTTTTTTGACACACTTGAACTGCATTCAATGAAGAAATTTTCTTAGAAGAGTCTCAATTTGAATAATATATTTATCATACAATGTGTAACATTAACTTCTCTAAAGTCCTTTCTTCATAGCTGTAAGATTTTAACCGATTGAGTATTAATGGGACCCATCTGTCCCGGTAAGTTGTTCTTTCCGTTGAGTATTAATGGGACCCATCGGCCCCGGTAACAACACGCGACCTTATGCTCTAAAGTACACAAATATAGTTAAAACTGTGTTGAAACTGCCTTGGGTTGATTTATGGACTTACGTCGTTATTAAATTCCACTCTTAGTGCCATACGCAGTTTAATATAAAATCATAGATAAACTTTTCATAATTTGACAATTTCTTGTCATTTTCCGCCATTTTGGAAAATGGCGGGTCCGCCTGAAGGAAGGGAACGTCAATATTCAAGGTCGGCCTGGACGGTTAATAGGTAGTAAAAAGAACTTCAGCACTTTTTGACATTATATTGGAAGCAGTTACTATTAACAAACCAAAAAAAAAAATTCAAAAATTTTTGTATATTCCTACAAAAACAAAACTAGATATGTCAAGCACCCATAAAAGGACACATCAACCTATTTTTCTGGAGTAATTGTACAACTATTTTAAGGAGTTAGGTTAGCTGGTCTATGCAAACATACTTTTTCACATAAATTATACCAGTACTGTATAACATATTTGCAGAGTGCACCGCAAGGTCTCCGCAACAAGTATGAAGCCCTAGCCAAACAGGAGAAGCAAAAAAATAATGTGCCAGAGAAGAAGTTTACATCGACCGGAGTGTCATTGGCCGAGATTGAACAACAGGAACGGGAGAAACGTGAGGCGGAAGAGACTGAGAGGAAAGACATCAGAAACATTGTTGTCTTAAAAAGCATCAATGAACGTAAGTGTGTTAAGATTTTTTCTATACTCTTTGGTTATGTATGACAGATTCATGACTGACCTGTTGGTCCAGTGGCAGTGCTCCTGCCTGCTGGACTGAGGTTCGTGAGTTTGGCGCCCACCCAGGACAAACATTTGTGTAGCCAAAATAGGTTTAAAATAGGCATAAAATATAAGGAAACCTGTTTGCTAGTGGGTTTGCCCTTTGTTTTTTGGTTCAAAACGTTGATGATAAAAAGAACAACAGCGATTAGAATGCAGTTGGGCAACCGAGCGCAAGCCAAATTGTACTTTATGACGTACTAGTGGATGCCCGCAGCTTCGCCCGCGCTGATCCCGATTTTTACGGTTCCCGTGAGAATTTCCCAAAATGCTTTCTTAGCAGATGCCTACGTGATAATGCCAAATTTCAGCCCGATCCGTCCAGTGGTTTGGGCTGTGTGTTGATAGATCACTATGTCAGTCAGTCAGTCACCTTTGAGTTATATTATGACGTATTTATTGATAAGTCCTATTTATTTAAAAGTCCTTACAGAGTGATGAATCTGTTACACATAGGAACTATTATTTAATCTGTGGTCTAAGCAATAACGGCCATTTCTGTCACATAATATTATTTTAATACTCGAAAGTAAATCAAATCTACACTGTACTTCCCTTTGACCTAGAATCATTAAATTTGGCAACAAGAAAGCTCAAACATCATAAGTATAGGAAGATGTCCGAAAATTATAAGTTTGTAGTAAAATATTTTTCTGCAAATCCACATTCAATTGCAATGGGGATGCTGACTCCTAGCATCTGCTAGTGATTTGGTTATTGTCACCTTAAAAACGACATTTTTGTTCTAAAAATGTTTAAAATACCTAGGCGTGACGTCAACGTAATGTACTCAAATTTTGATTTTGACCGACTTAACATATTCTAGTAAAAGTGCACTAATTTTGGCAGCCTTCTCTTGAATGCTAATCTGTAATATTGCAGTGGAACAAATGTCTTTTCAGATGGTATTGGTTCAGGAGGATGTAGTCTTTGGTTGTTGATATCCTTACTGTGGCTTATTTTGTTTGAATGCTAATCCGTTATATGGCAGTGGAACAAATGTCTGTCCAGATAGTATTGGTTCAGGATGTAGTATATTCTTGTTGATATCCTTGAAGTGTTTTTTTTAATACTACTTCGATATATTGCAGTGGAACAAATGTCTGTTCAGATGGTATTGGTTCAGGTGGATGTAGTATATGGATGTTGATATCCTTGCTGTGGTTTATTTTGTTTGAATGGTGATCCGTTATATTGCAGTGGAACAAATGAATGTTCAGATAGTGTTGGTTCAGGAGGATGTAGTCAATGGTTGTTGATATCCTTGCTGTGGTTTATTTTGTTTGAATGGTGATCCGTTATATTGCAGTGGAACAAATGTATATTCAGATAGTATTTGTTCAGGAGGATGTAGTCTATGGTTGTTACTATCCTTGCTGTGGTTTATTTTGTTTGAAGGCTAATCCGTTAAATTGCTGTGGAACAAATGTCTGTTCAGATGGTATTGGTTCAGGAGGTTTATTTTGTTTGAATACTAATCCGTAATATTGCAGTGGAACAAATTTTTGTTCAGATGGTATTGGTTTAGAAGGAGGTAGTTGGTAGCCTGGTAAATAGTTTGTTGAGCCCTGCATTAACTGGGAAAGCCCCTCTGTAGTCAATCCCTTTGTGTAACTATGAACAATTTGTGGGCTTCGACTCAGCACTGTTTTCACTAAGTCTAATGGATATTCTGGATTCGCCTCTCGCCATAGTAAACACTGTATAGAGCTTGCTAAGGTGTTTTCTATTGGGGCGAGCAACTGACGCAAGAGGGCGATATCTTCCTCAGAGCTGTACCTGGAACTACTATAGCCCAAACAAATCTCTTGAGTTGGTGTGAATGCAACTGAAAATATATGATAAGCTGATTAGTAAAAAATAAATAAACTGGGAGTAATCAACATTACATGTTCACCAGGCTCAGGGTTATGTATGATTCCACTTACTGTGCAAACATGTCTTTCTTACGTCATGGTCCTTAATGGAATTCATTAATTAACTCATTAATAGAAGATTAAATAGTTACTATAAACTTACTCAAAATTATAAGCGCCTTACAGGTAGGCCAGTGCATGGCTCGTTTTAATAAAAACAAATATATGATATTATAACTAACATTAATTAAATAAAGACAGTAAATTCAATTTAATTCTCTATTCATTTACATTAGGCAAATAACAAACTCTAAAAAATAAAAAAATCTTTAGTTTTTAACAATTATTATTATTATTACAGCTTTATTTCCACTTAACACTACAAATTTACATGCAAATTATAAATTATTTTTATTTCCGTTTCATTGTTATGTGGCCCCCTTATGGGTAAAAGCCTCCTCCATTCTTTTCCACCTATCCCTGTCTTTGGCTGTATGCATCCAACTTGTTCCAGCTGTGTTTATTATGTCATCCGACCATCTTTTCTTCTGTCTTCCTACGTTCCTTTTGCCTTTTTGGCCCTGCCAAGGTACAAAGATAAGAGATGGACTTAGTTTTTAAGAAACCTATTTGTAATCTATAATTGTATACATATCTTAATTTCGATTAAATTATACCAAGCAAGTAAATAAATTGCCAATTGTGTTTTATCGTTTTTAAGAATTCAGTAGGTTACTCTACCACGTTTTGATTTGATTAGTGCTTCCAAGTAATTCTATGGTGGTAACGATTAGTATATATGAGGGTGGATTGATAAGTATCCGCAATAAACAATAAAAACACAAATAAACATTGTGAAAACCATTTTTTTTCTACGTAATTTCCTTCTACCTTCTCGTTTCTCCAGGGCCAGGATACCGTTCTGGAAGAAGGTTTTGTCCAGGCTATCCAATTAGTCATTTACGGCGACCTCCGCTTCGCAATTGGTAGAAAATTTCTGTCCACCTAGCCACTTTTTCAGATGGAAGTCGCAGGGGGCCAAGTCTGGCGAATAAGGAGGGTGAGGCAATACTTCAAAGTGCAGTTCATGCAATTTGGCTACTATAATTGACGCTGTATGAACTGGGGCGTTGTCGTGATGGAAAAAAAAATCTTTGACAAATGCGGCCTTTGACCTTGATTTCATCGCTTAATTTTTGCAGCAAATTCGCATAATATAGCCCATTTATCGTTATAACTTTGTCGTGGTAATCCACAAATATTATTCCACGAGCATCCCAGAAAACAGTTGCCATCACTTTGCCGGAAACATTTTTACCAGACTGTGCAAAAAAGAGGGGTAACTTTTAACGCAGTCTGGTTGTTAATTTTAAATTAAATGGGTTATGTTATTTTAACATGTTTTTACTAGCTCGCATTCTTTCCTGTCTGTTCGGTACAAAAGCAATCGATTTTTAACTAACTTCCCGATGAGCAAGAGGCTTGAAACTTTAAACATAGCTCAGAACTGAATGACATTTGTACGTATGTGAGGGTTATGTGACGGGATTTGATCAGAAGGGTGCAGTGTAAGTAAAGAAATACGTCCGTTTTGTGACACACACACAAAACACAAAGATCCTAATATACAGGGCGAGCTAGCGGGGCGCGGTATAGAGAGCTACTGTCGGTACTCAGGCGTGGCTCGCCCGCAGGCCTACTAACTGCCTAGTCAGCGCCTGCACCTGTGTATAAGTACCTACATAGATCCCCCTATATAAAAAAAACTAAAAATGCTACAAAATTAAAATCAACCTGTAAGTTGACAAAGCCCGCTGTTGTAAACTTGTAACCCGATCAACGAACTTGCAAATACAAGTTATAACAATATTGAAATATTGAACTGTTTAACCGACCACATAGAAAAAGGAGGTAATGTGTTATACATTTAAAAAATCAGCTTACAAAATTACAGTTAAACATGACTTCTGTATTGGAGCCTTAGAATTACAAAGAAAGTACATTCAGACAGGGTATCTTTTTTATTTTTTTTTATTCACGTTCGGTAAGCCCTTGGCATCATCTCACCTGATGGTAAGTGACGATGATGCCGAAGATGGAAGCGGGCTTACCAAGATTCCCCAACGCAATCTTTACCAATATAAAAAATAACATAAATAGTTGATTAATATCAAGAAATAAATAAAATTTTGACGAACACAAAATCCATTAGTTTATAGAAAACAAAATTTCACTAACCCACATTTTACTAAAAAAAAGGGGGCAAAATTTTGTATTTGAAACGTATATGCTACTAAAAATATAATAGCAATAAAAAGAAGAAGAAGAAGGAACAGGAACGCTTCCATCTTCGGCATCATCTTCACTTACCACCAGGTGAGATGTTGTCAAGGGTTTACCAATTGTGAATAAAAAAAATAAAAAAAAATAATATCCAATGAATTTTTTTTCTTTTTTTGGAAAAAATGTTCTTTTAAAAGAACAGTAGTTAAAGGAGGGTTAATATCAATGTATAAATATCATGTGTCAATAAACATAACATTATACTATAAGATATTTTTTTAATTCGTATCTAAGTACTGGTAGGTATGCGAAAATCAGAGCACTACTGAATTTTCACAAAACACACTTCACTAAAAACTAATTACTAATAAATCGTGTTAGTAGCGGCTTGCTGCTGCGGCTGCTGTGGTACGGATAACACCTTAACTACTGGAGTCAATCCGATGCCAACTACTTCTTTGCGAAGCCAACCCTCGACTTTCCTTCTACACTGAATATGCAATGTGTATACCAATATTGCTGCCAATAGCACGACGATATCGATCAAAACGAAGGAACATCATCAACAATAAGAGTTTTTTTTTTCAACCTACGGTTTTCTATCGTTTAGGAGTAATTGAAGTCGAAAATAACGAAAATCTGTAATATTACCGCCTTAATGTCAATTTAAAAAATTTTTTTCTTTCCTGCCAAACTATAGGTAAAGTCATGCAATCTAGGAATCAGGTATCTGTCCGATTTAGTAACCCTAATAAGTCGCCTGTAATCTCCACAAGGTCTATCTCCATTCTTTTTTGAGACAATGTGTGTGGCGCTGGCCCTAAGACTCTTAGATGGTCTACAAATACCTAATATGTACCTGCATTGTACGAAACTCTCTGAGGTGGTAAAGGTCTAGCACGAGCGTGAACTAGAGGACCCTTGGTTTCCATATGGGTGACAAACATTATGACTCGGGGTCTCTTTAAAAGAAATTGGTTTCGTTATATCCGGATATTTATTTAACAATGAGTGAAAAGGATTATTCTCGTCAACTTATTTTACTGATTCATCATAATAGACTACGGATGCAATAACATTCATGCTGGTTACATTATCTTTTAGTTACATGATTTTAAATCTACTAACAAATGTTTATTTTTTTCAATATTTTGCCAAAAAATCGGCTCCCAATATCGGTTGTTTAAAATCTGCTAACGGCAGGTGACTTTACCACAAAATTCTCAAAGTTTCATCAGGGATTTTCTCACGCGGCGCGTATTCTGTACAACAGCTGTGAAGGTTTTTGTTCGCCCAATTCCATCTCGTTAGGTAACTTTTGTAATTGCCATGATGTGGATTCTTCATAGATATTAAGTAGTTTTTGTTTTAAAGCTTCAAATTTTCCAGTTGGTGGTGGATGAATAAACGATCTTGTTATCTGACTGATCGCGTCTTTATTTAGTTTACCAATAACCAAGTCATACTTTGCCCGATCGCTTAAGAGCCTGCTGGAGTTCATAAATTCCATACAAACGTAGTATTTGATTCATTTGTTAACCATAGAACCGATTTTGAAATAATTTTATATCGATAATCGGATGACGTATATCTATGTCGGTATCGCATTACTATGGGCTGGAGTGTGGGGTGAGGCAGGGTGGTTTGTCGTCTCCCCGACTCTTTAGCCTATACATCAATCAGCTGATCGATGGGCTGGGCAGCACCAACGTCGGATGCCATATTGATGGAATTTGTGTCAATAATATTAGCTACGCAGATGACATGGTCCTGCTAAGCCCATCGATTGGTGCCATGAGGAAACTGCTCACTATATGTGAAACTTATGTGGAGGCCCATGGGCTCAAGTATAATGCGAAGAAAAGCGAACTAATGGTGTTCAAGTCGGGCAACAAACACTATTCAACAATGCCTGCTTTGAGTTTGTGTGGTACTGCCCTTAACAGAGTCGCTCGCTTTAAATATTTGGGTCACTGGGTCTCCGAGGACCTTAATGATAATTTTGATATTGAGAGGGAGCGCAGGTCGCTGGCAGTTCGATGCAACATGTTGGCCCGCAGATTCTCACGTTGTTCTAAAGAGGTTAAGGTAACGCTTTTTAAAGCATATTGCCAGTCCTTCTACACGTGCAGTCTGTGGGTTAGCTACACGCAGAGAGCATACAGCGACTTGCGAGTCCAATACAATAACGCGTTCAGGGTATTGATGGGCCTGGCGCGCTTCTGCAGTGCTTCTGGCATGTTTGCGGAGGCAAAGACTGACAGCTTCGAGGCTATTATGCGTAAGCGGTCTGCCTCATTGATGAGTCGAACGCGCGCCAGTACCAACAGCATCCTGTGCACTTTAGTGGACCGATGGGACTCTCCGATACTGGGGCGCTGGATACGGCTGCACGCAGTCAAGTAGAGACCGGCGTTGCCCCTGTGGCGGACGGCTCCATCGAGACCATATCAATTATTTGATTTATTCCCATTGTTTTTTACTAACACTAGTTTATAAGTACCAATGTTACTAACCAATTATGGACTACGTCTGAAATAAATACCTATTATTATTATTATTACTTTTTTGAAAAACGAAACAGAAATCCATTTAATACCAATAAATTTGTTTTCCGTCTTTTACCTTGAAAACAAGTTTATTGATTAATAATGGATTCCTGTTTCGTTTTTCAAAAAAGTAATGCGGTACAGACATACGTCATCCGATTATTGATATAAAATTATTTCAAAATCGGTTCTTTGGTTAACAAATGAATCAAATACTACGTTTGTATGGGGATTTTGAACTCCAGCGGGCCTTAAACGTTGCGGTGCCAAAACTGATTATATTTCTAAAAACCATAACCATAATATATATATACAAATACTAACATACAGTATGGACACTCCCTGCCGCTCTCTAGATTGCGACCTCACCCCCTCGTCACCCAGATTGATACAGATTGGTTACAGTTTGGTTGTCGATTTTGTTTGCTCCGTCATTTGTTTTTAAAAATGTCATTTCACGATCGTTGTATGCAGTGTCCGGGGTGTGCCATAACTAAGGTTGGTTTATCCAAAAATCGGTAATCCTCGCTGTCAGCGAAACCGTTGCCAAATAAATCTGCTGGTACGGAACCCCAGCAGGAGCGTCGGTCCTCAGCTGCTGACCGGGCGACTGCAACGACGGCGGCACGCCTCCTTGGCCTCCCTCGACATACCGGCTATTTACTTTAACTAATTGTTTATTCGACAACGCGAACTAAAATTTAGTTGCCCCCGCTAGCTCTTATGCCCAGCCCTACCGCACTAGGGCGAGTCGTTCTCGGAAATCACTGCATGAAAAAAAAATATTCAGTCGGGGTCATCAATATAACTCTTTAAACTTTCACGATTATTCATACTGACAAATTGAAAACGGGACTTGACGGGATTTAGTATAATTGATGTTGTTTTTACCTCAACGTTTCGACTATGCCTCGATAGCCGTGGTCGCGAGTAGACTGAAGCCGCGGTGTCATCGCTGAGGTAAAAACAACATCAATTATACAAAATCACGTCAAGTCCCGTTTTCAATTTGTCGGGGTCACCAATGTACGTAATGTGAGGGTTATGTGACGTGATTCGATGTACTGTCAGAAGGGTGCAGTGTAACAGAAATACGTCCTTAATTTGGTCAGTTTATTGTCACACACAAAACACAAAGTTCTTAAAATACGGGGAGCGCGGTATGGAGAGCGACTGTCGATACTTACTTAGTATTATTTACTTACTCATTTTTACACAATTTTTTAACTGTTTTTTGACAATTAAGATATATCGTAAAACTTGTTGTACATAATAAGTGTGCATTGTCCCACGGAGGACTTATTGATTTTGCTAAGTCTGGTATAAGTTAGTTGAAGTTCATTTTTGTTTCAAAGATTATGACTGTGCCTGTCACTTATTCAGTGAGAAGAGATACAGATTTTTGCGAACACACATTATAATTTTATTAAATGTACTGACAGGTGGAAGTCTTCATATATCTTTGAACTTATCTCGGAGCAACTCAGGGCCCCTAAAAAGCGATAAGACCACCTCTGGACTTATACCTAACAGTTAATGTTGTGCGATAAAGTACATGTTTTTGACATAACTTTGCTCGCCAGGTATCCTGACAGAGGACTTCTATCTTATGGACGTGAACTACTACTGCAAGTGCGCAGGCGAGTACCTCATCGGCGAGATGACCGTCCTACGGTTCAATCTGACGGAGGGCATCAAAGACCACTACCATGAGATGATAAATCCAGGTTTGTTCTAATTAAATGTTATCAATTCAGCATGCATTGGAGATAAGATCTCTTTCCCCCATTGCACTGGGGATTCTTAGTAATCGCGGTTTTACATTCGGCAAACATAGGTCCAAATACCGACATCTGGGGAATAAATTTGCGCGGAAGCACACACAAATTCTTCTGTCAACCTCTATCCACTTGTTTCCAGGTCGTATCCCAGTGGGCTATGCACTGGACGTTAAGCTCGGTTGCCAAGAGTATGGCCTAGAAATGCCTGACGAATCAGGTTACGAAAAAGGCCGGTACTTGAAGGTGCTGGGCAACATCATCGACTATCTCTTGCAGAAGGATCCTGAACAGAAGACTCTGCCGCCGATATTCACCATGCCCGATAAGGTGGCGCCGGTCTGGGATTTCATTCATCAGATTTGTAGCAGTGCTGGTATGATTTAATTCAAGTACTTTGTCACTATTAGGCATAGTTAGTTTCATCAACAAAGATAATGAAAAAATTTTGATGAATTCATATTTAATGACCAAACATAAAGTTATTTGTAATCTACTTCATTTTGATAGCTCCAACCATTATGAGTTATGAGTAAATCGTAAGTTCCAATTTCCTTTGTAGAAGAGCCATACAAACACGATTTTTCCCAGATTAATGGGTAACTATGTAATAGATAAACATAAGCTACTCCAACATGCAAAGTTTCATCAAATTCGTTAGAGCCGTTTTTGAAAAAAAAAACAGGTTTTTTTTTTTTGTATGACAGCTACTCTTCTTCGGTTTGACGGTACGAAGAAACTTTTGATAATCCCTCGATGAAATAATTTAAAACTCTTAAGTTCTAAATCATTTTAACCCTTGCAAAAACATTATTTATTACCTACACACTAGTATACTACATTAGTACTATTGGTTGTAAAGCTTTGACTTTTTAGGGTTCCGTAGTAAAACGAGGAAACCTTCTTATTTCGCCATATCCGTCCGTTTGTCTATCTGTCAGTCGGTATCTTTCAACTGTTTTACTCAAATACCACTCAGCTATAAAGCTTTAACCAAAGTAACCGACATAGCTCACAGAATCGCTAAACTAAAGTGCTAGTGGGCAGGGCACTTAGCTCGTAGAACAGATGGCCGTTGGGGTAGTAAAGTTCTCGAGTGGCGACCGTGCACCGGAAAACGTAGCGTAGGACGGCCTCCCACGCGGTCGCCACTCGAGAACTTTACTGCCGCAACGGCCATCTTTTCTACGAGTTATGTGCCCCGCCCACTGCCACTTAGTTTAACAATTCTGAGAGCTATGTCGGTCACTTTGGTTCTCCGACGGATCTCCTCGTTTCTGATTCGATCACGCAGAGAAACTCCAAGCATAATACGTTCCATTGCCCTACATTTTATATATTTTATAACTTGGAAACTCACTTGCTGTGCTGGCTGAGCCCAAGAGGTGTATAATAGTATATTATGCAACTAATTAATAAAGGACGGATTTAAAGCGAGGGCCATAGATGAATCACGAGCAAGTGAAGGGTTCTAACGACTGAATCACGAACGTAGGAAGTGATTCATGATGATTGAATCGCGAGCGTAGCGAGTGATTCAAGTATTAGAACCCTGAGCGCTGCGAGTGATTGATGGCCCTCGATATAAATCCGTTTTATTCAAGAGTTCATACTATACTTTATACCATGACTCCAAGAAAAAGAAACATTTAAGCGAAAATAGACATTGAATGAAGAAAAAAGTAATGTTAAATTAATTAAAATATTCATTCAAATTGAAATAATTACTAAAATAAAGAGTAATTTTCTTTGTGTTCGTACAACTTATAGTATTCAAAATAGCGCCAATTTACTAATGAAAAATGACAGTAAAGAACACAAAACAGTTTCTAATGCTAAACTCCTTTTCGAAAATATCGAACAATCAAATCTCGAGGAGGAGTTTGTATCTCAAATACTCTTTGGATTAGGAGTTTGTATCGAGTATTTTTTACGCAAGAAGGTTGTATTGTATAGCCGAGATGGAGGTCGAATATATTGGTGTGTTCTAAATTCAAACACCAAAATAGTGATTAAAAGAGCTTTTTATTCACTGTTTTCAGTGAATAAAATAAGCTTTTTGGAGGAGCAATGGTATAAAATATAATTATGGTATTAAAATACCGTTACTCCTTGTTTTTTTTAAGTCCACAATTGGTTAGCCCTTGGCATCATCTCACCTGATGGTAAGTGATGATGATTCTCTATCCTTTATGGAGTGACATAGTTGTGTCTATACAAAGCCTCATCTTACTATCGTGATCGCCAACAGCCGAGGACGAGAACATATTCCGCGTGTACAAGCTGGACACGTTGTTCTTCGAGCTCGTGAACTCGATCAAGCGCAAAGATATCGACGGCCTCCCCAAGGAGTCGCTCGCCCTCTCCTTGCTGAAGACTGACAAGTTCAAGTACAACCCGGGGCTTGGCTGTGAGGTAAGCTTATCTGATGTTCTCTTAATTTTTTCGCTTTCTTAACACTGTTCCGCAAGCTCGTTAATTCCATCAAGCGCAGTAAGGCAGACGGCCCGCTCAAAGAGTCGATCGCCCTCTCCCTGCTAAAGACTGACAAATTCAAGTACAACCCAGGGCTTGGCTGTGAGCTAATGTTACCTGATGTTCTCTTATTTTCTTGGCTTTATTGACACTGTTCTGCAAGCTCGTTAATTCCATCAAGCGCAGTGAGACAGACGGCCTGCTCAAAGAGTTGCTCGACATCTCCTTGCTAAAGACTGACAAGTTTGCTTAATTTCTGTTGCTTTAACATTTAATTGAAATTAAAGCGTAACGCTTCCTCATTTATTATGCGAACAGCGATGGAGTGGAACTCCTTGCCTGCTTCTCTGTTTCCCGACTCCTACAATTTGGGGATCTTCAAGGCCAGAGTGAATAGGCATTATTTGAGTTTGCGTCACTTTCCATCAGGTGAGATGTCGTCCAACGCACTCAAATTTTTAATAAAAAAGAAGTGACTTAGTTCAGAAGCGAATGTGTAGTCATATATGTATATCATATTTCCATCAAGCGATAAAATCGATTCATAGCTCTATGAGCCAACTCTACATTGATATTGTAGTGTTTACACATCTGCGCACAAAAAAGGAGTGAGTGTTTTGTTTTCAGGTCTACTTTATGTATGTTTCTTTATTCCACAATATCTTCTAAACGGCTTGATGGATATTGGAGTGCGAGGTGTCGTTAGATTCGTCTCGATACCGTGAGTGACATAGGATACATTTTTACCCGACTTACAAAAAAGAGGTGTAATGTTTTTATGCAGTCGGGTCTTCATTTTTAACTCGTTTATGCCAGCGGCTTTCGTCGCGTGAACATAGTTTCTATGACTGTCTTCGAGGGTGCGCAGTGCGCGAGCCGAAAGCGGCTCGCTAGCGTAAAAAAAGTAGCCTATTTGTTAATCCAGGTCCTAATCTGTCTTGCAACCAAATTTCAGCCAGATACGTTCAGTAGTTTTTGCGTAAAAGAGCAACAAACATCCATACATACAAACTTTCGCGTTTATAATATTAGTAAGATTGAATTGGTTATTTAATTGAGACTTGTATTAAAAATTCTGATAAAGCTATCAAAACTTCCTTTTTTAACAATAGCACTAATGAAGACTATCACTGTAAAAACATGAAGGGGATTTCTTCGACCGACAACCGATTTTCAGGTATCCCCTCATGGTTTTTCCTATTAAATAGTGTTGTCACTTTATTAAGTACTAGCTGTTTCCCGCGGCTTCACCCGCGTGGACGTTTCTATGACTTTTTGCAAGCGGCTCGCGAGCATGGAAAAAAAGTAGCCTATTTGTTAATCCAGGTCCTAATCTCTCTACCTACCAAGTTTCAGCCAGATCCGTTCAGTAGTTTTTGCGTGAAAAAGTGACAAACATACATCCAATTTTTTCTTACAAACTTTCGCGTTTATAATATTAGTAGGATAGTAGGATTAATTAAATTGTTAGAAAAATGCAATTGAACCCGAAACTAAATTAAATATGTACAGTTAAATCTGAAAAATCTAATTTGGCCCCGAAGAACCCAAAACATCTTCATTGCCCAGTGGGTAGATGATTTTTGAAAATGAGCCCTCAATGTGAAACCACTACGGGTTTATCTATTTACTTAGCGTGAGCTTCGTCAGATCAGCTTATATACGTCCCCATCGAGGGGCTCGAGCCTACCCTGAATTATGGCGATCGGGCCTTAGTACCACGCGGGCTCAGTGCGGGTTGGTCGACTTCACACACAACCTGCGAGTTTCTCCGCAGGCGTTTGCAGGTTTCCTTACGATGTTTTCCTTCACCGTAAAAGCGTCGCGTAGGATAAACGTACATATGAAATCTAAATTCGAAATCACATTGGTACGTGGCAGGATTCGAACCACAACCTCCCGGACAGGAGGCGGCGGCCCTAGCCGTTACGACACCGACGCTCTTAGCGTGAGCTTACTTAATTAAAATTGAACCAGAGCGTGGAATATTAGCCATAATTAATAATGTATGCCTCAGTTACACGAAGAAGACGATAAAGCGGTGGAATGCACCACTTCGCGCGCCAAGCGCTGGGCGTTTACCGTGCTGGACCTGTGCTGCGAGCGCGCTGGCGTCGAGCCGCTGCCCGGCCGCCACGTGCCGGCCGACTTCGACGTCGACGTGAGTATACTTGTGGCAATATTACACACATGTGACTTAGTACCTACAATCTACATGCGAGACGTAGTAACTACACAAGACATAGTTCCTACATGTAAATAAACCCTTCATGCCATGTAGTAACTACATGTGACATAGTACCTACATGTGACAGTGCCTACATGTGACAGTGCCTACATGCGACATAGTACTTACATGTGAAATAGTTCCTACATGCGACATAGTTCCTACATGCGACATAGTTCCTACATGCGACATAGTACATACATGTGAAATAGAACCTACATGCGAAGTACTACCTTCATGCGACATAGTACATACATGTGACATAGTACCTACATGTGACAGTGCCTACATGTGACATAGTACCTACATGGGAAGTAGTACCTACATGTGACAGTGCCCACATGCGACATACTAACTACATGCGACATAGTTCCTACATGCAACATAGTACCTACATGTGAAATAGAACCTACGAGTAGATGCGACATAAGTACCCACGTGCGACATAAAATCACATACAAAAAGTTTCTATAATATCTTCATAGGGAAATGGTATGTAACGTGAATGCCCCGTACGGCATACTCTCCCCCTCATAGATTGCTATAGTGAGTTGAGGCAAAATATAGTGTCATTTTCGTAGAGAGAGAAAAATCTCTCCTACTTCTTTTAATTTGTAACTTGATTCCACTTTTTAGTCGAGCCACGAATATATTTCGTCTCTAGAGATGTTAAACAGCCATGAGTATATTTCGCGTCTAGAGATGTTATACAGCCATTAATATATTTCGTCACTAGAGATGTTAAACAGCCATGAGTATATTTCGCGTCTAGAGATGTTATACAGCCATTAATATATTTCGTCACTAGAGATGTTAAACAGCCATGAGTATATTTCGCGTCTAGAGATGTTATACAGCCATTAATATATTTCGTCACTAGAGATGTTAAACAGCCATGAGTATATTTCGCGTCTAGAGATGTTATACAGCCATTAATATATTTCGTCACTAGAGATGTTAAACAGCCATGAGTATATTTCGCGTCTAGAGATGTTATACAGCCATTAATATATTTCGTCACTAGAGATGTAAAACAGCCATGAGTATATTTCGCGTCTAGAGATGTTATACAGCCATTAATATATTTCGTCACTAGAGATGTAAAACAGCCATGAGTATATTTCGCGTCTAGAGATGTTATACAGCCATTAATATATTTCGTCTCTAGAGATGTAAAACAGCCATGAGTATATTTCGCGTCTAGAGATGTTATACAGCCATTAATATATTTCGTCACTAGAGATGTTAAACAGCCATGAGTATATTTCGCGTCTAGAGATGTTATACAGCCATTAATATATTTCGTCACTAGAGATGTAAAACAGCCATGAGTATATTTCGCGTCTAGAGATGTTATACAGGGTGTAGGTCCCGTTAATTGGCGCTTCTACTCATCGTACTGAACATCTTTTGTTCTATGACTTTGCTGAAATCGCAAAAAAAAAACAACTTTTCATACAAATCGATCAGCGGATCGACCCAATTTTGTGCATTTTTGTATGGAGGGTCCAATTTTTTTTGTGAATTGACTATGGGTTCCTTGAGGAAAGTTGTTCATTATGATAAGTAGAAGTCCCAGTTAACGGGACCTACACCAATTTTGTAACATCCTGTAGAGAAATTGTTTTCCCACGAGCGACATAATACCTACATGCGATTTTCTATGTGCTGCGTTCAAATTCCAAAAAACTCTTTATTGCACATCAGACAGACAAATATATGTACAAAACAAAAGTAGCAACTAAGAAACATGGAATTTTGGTGGTTCTGGCGATTCTAGCAGACAGCCCAGCGCTCGGAGAAAAAGCAAAGAGATAGGTAATCAGTGCGCCGTAACTAGCCTTTTATACGCCCGGTGCGAGCTTCAATAACTGCGTCTTTGAAAAAAATTCAAATCTTACCCGGTTCTGACAATAAAACGGATTATGTTTAAAAAATAAATCTATCATCCAAAAACTACGTCTAGTGCACTTAATTATAAGTAAGGAAGTATGCAATATACAGAGTGTAAAAAGACCTTACTTACAGTCATAAAATTGTAATGATCGTTCCTGCAGGTAACTAAAATGGCAGGAACGATCATTAACATTTTAATCCGCCATTAAACACTAATGTGATGTGAACCCCATACATTTTCGTTGTTATCAATAAACAGCCTTTCGGTGAGCCCCTCCATTTCAAGACAGTAAAAGTTATTTGAACTCTACAGACGATCCTGACGATGAAGGAAGAGAAGCGCACCCGCGACATCCGCGTGGCGGGCGCGTCGTGCAACTCGTCTGTAGTGGGCTCCACGCTCAACGACTCCACCCACGCCGGCTCCAGCGTCAACGCCTCGATCGATAGTGAGTGTTGTATTACACTGTTGGAACTATTGTACACAAGTGAAGCGCACTCACCTCGTACAACTCGTCTGTAGTGGGCTCCACGCTCAACGACTCCACCCACGTCGGCTCCAGCGTCAACGCCTCGATCGATATTGAGTGTTGTATTACACTGTTGGAACTATTGTACACAAGTGAAGCGCACTCACCTCGTACAACTCGTCTGTAGTGGGCTCCACGCTCAACGACTCCACCCACGCCGGCTCCAGCGTCAACGCCTCGATCGATAGTGAGTGTTGTATTACACTGTTGGAACTATTGTACACAAGTGAAGCGCACTCACCTCGTACAACTCGTCTGTAGTGGGCTCCACGCTCAACGACTCCACCCACGCCGGCTCCAGCGTCAACGCCTCGATCGATAGTGAGTGTTGTATTACACTGTTGGAACTATTGTACACAAGTGAAGCGCACTCCCCTCGTACAACTCGTCTGTAGTGGGCTCCACGCTCAACGACTCCACCCACGTCGGCTCCAGCGTCAACGCCTCGATCGATAGTGAGTGTTGTATCATTGACACCGTCTAGCATTGTAATTTGTTGCTTAGAAATTACTCGAGCAACAAATTTCTCATTAGGGCAACTAATTAGCAATAAATTTATCACTACAAATAAGTTTTGTTGCTTGAATAATAACCGAGCAACAAATTTCTCATTAGGGCAACTAATTAGCAATAAATTTTTCACTACAAATAAATTTTGTTGCTTGAATAATAACCGAGCAACAAATTACAATGCTAGACGGTGTCAATGCTAGCTTTACAGACTTCAAAGCAACCATTGAAATCGTCTGGCATTGTAATTTGTTGCTCAGAAATTACTCGAGCAACAAAATTCTTATTAGGGCAACTGGCTAGCATCAAAAAGCACTAAATTTATCACTACAAATAAATTTTGTTGCTTGAATAATAACCGAGCAATAAATTACAATGCTAGACGGTGTCAATGCTAGCTTTGCAGACGTCAAAGCAGCCATTGAAATCGTCTGGCATTGTAATTTGTTGCTCAGAAATTACTCGAGCAACAAAATTCTAATTAGGGCAACTGGTTAGCATCAAAAAGCACTAAATTTATCACTACAAATAAATTTTGTTGCTTGAATAATAACCGAGCAATAAATGACAATGCTAGACAGTGTCAATGCTACCTTTACAGACGTCAAAGCAACCATTGAAACCGTCTGGCATTGTAATTTGTTGCTCAGAAATTACTCAAGCAACAAAATTCTTATTAGGCCAACTAGCTAGCATCAAAAAGCACTAAATTTACTTGTCTAACATCGTTTTGTCTCGGTTTTTCAGGTACAGTAAAGAAAGAGAAGAGAAGAAACGCGCCGCTCCGCATGCCAGTTACTAATTGTAAGTTCCCATCGTATCCATTGTCGATATTTTAAAGTTTAATAATTAAATAATCTATTCTATCGGATACCATTAAAACAATCTAGTGGGATAATTTGGGATGTCATATTAAATTTTTAGTAAATTTTGAATTCTGTCATTTTAATCATATTTAGCGACAGCGCACACCTTACTTAACTTGATACCGCGGGTAACTCTCTTTCATTCCTATGCATTCTGATAGAGATGGAGTTCTCACTGTTGGTAATATCTGAATCGCTATGTCTCAGATTGTAAGGGACCGGTTTTTTACCGGAAAATCTGAATAATTATAGCGCCATCTATCTACTTTTAAAAGAATTAGGTATATCCTTGGTTTTATACTAAACATACTTCCAATGTCTATGGAACGCTAAAACGTCCGGAGAGTTATTTGGCTGCGGCAATGATTCAAGGATTTAACCGGCTTCGTGGCGTAATGGTTAATCCATTTGCTTCACACCAGGAGGTCTCGGGTTCGATTCCCTGTGGGGTCACCTTGTAAGACTCGGTTTAGTTGGTGGTAGGGCATTTTCTAACCCGCCTGGTTAGCTACCACCATCTTATCTAAGTCTTGCCACCAAACATCAGTGTTAACAACATTGATGTGTTCCGGCTTGAAGATAAAGATAGCCAGTTCTCCATTGCGTTGGGAAATCTTGGTAAGTCACTTACCATCAGGTGAGATGATGCCAAGGGCATACCAATTGTAAAAGAAAAATTTGCGTTGGGGAATCTTGGTAAGTCACTTACCAATCTTACCATTGAGATGATGCCAAGGGCTTACCAATTGTAAAGGAAAAATTATAGAAGTTTTCAAATAGTTTAGAGGAATCTTGGTAAGTCACTTACCATCAGGTGAAATGATGCCAAAGGCTTACCAATTGTAAAACAAAAAGAGAGTTTAGACATTGAGGAGGAACTGCGGAAGTGTAGTCAAGTGTATAAATAAGTATTTACATAGGATTTGTTATTCTACAATATCTATTGATTAGACTTTAATTATATCACAGTAATGACACGATATTTTACACAGGTATTACAATAAAACATCCCCAATAAGTGATTAAATATGTTGTACTTTCTCATCATTATTATGTCTTTGTTAATGATTTAAAAATATGCATTCAAATGATAACTTAATCTATACATATAATAAAACTGTAACGGGGCCGTGTCTGTACATGAAATATTTTTGGGAAATAATAACTGTGATGGACATAACTAACGATATAGAGGCCAAAACAACGACTTTAGGAATTTTTGTCTGTCTGTATGTTCGCGTATAAACTACCAGGCCGATTTTGATGAAATTTTGTATGGTGGTTCCTTATAGCCCGGGTTAACATATATGATACTTTTTATCCCGGAAAATCAATAGTTCCCGTGGGAAAATTCAAAACCTCCACGCGGACGAAGTCGCAGAACAGCTAGTAATTTATATATACAAAACTGTGATATGTAACGTAGGTATTTACAAATTATATCAATAATATGTATCAATAAAAAATAAAGAATGTCTCTTTATCTAATCATTAATATATCTTCCCAATTATTTCAATAATATCTAATACCTTTAAACGAGCAATTCTTCTATACATACATATATAGGATGACTTTAAATTAGTTCTTGATAGCGAAGAATATTAATTTACTCGTGATTACAAACAACTTTCTCAAAGAAACTATATGTCAAATGTGAAAAAAAATTTTTGGTCCTTTATACATTTTTGCCGATTTGATAACTTTTTATGTATCGAGGACCAAAAATATTTTTTTTCTGATTTGACATATAGTTTCTTTGGGAAAGTTGTTTGTAATCACGAGCACATGCATACCTTTTGTTATCAAGAATTAATTAAAAGTCACCCTGTAATCTGTATACGGCTCCAACAATTTGCTTAAAAATTGGTATACGGGGGTTTTTAGGGGCGACAATTACAACTAGATAGGTTGCATCACTGGATAACTAAACGAGCAATAATGTTTTCTATCAAAAGTATCCCAGACTATTCAAGACATTTGGGAGAGTTTTATTGGTAGAAACGTTTTTATGAAAACATAGTCAGATCTACGTACGAGAGAACGTTTACAGACTGTTATTGTTAATGACAGTGGATACACACGATTTTAAACACTTAAGGGTCCCCAGGAGGCTCGAGTTTCCATGCAAACGTTAGTTCCGGTTTAATACAAAAACTACATTGGATGGTTTAATACAATAATTACATGGAGCCGGATTGAATCCAAACTTTGCAAATATATTGAGTAGACACATATCGATGTTTGTAATTGACTGCGCCAGAAGGAGGGTTATGTGTTCGAGTGTATGTATGTACGTATATTTCTTTGGCACGCCCTGTAGCCAAAACCGCTTCATGGATTTTGAAGTGCGAGGTGTCGTTAGATTTGTCTTGATCCCGTGAGTGACATAGGATATATTTTTACTCGACTAACCAGAAAAAGAGGTTATTTACTTCTTTGGCACGCTCTGTAGCCTAAACGGCTTGATAGATTTTGGAGTGGGAGGTGTCGTTAGATTCGTATTGATCCCGTGAGTGTCACAGGATACATTTATACCCGAATGGCCCCAAAAAAGGGTTTAAGTTTTTATGCAGTCGTGTGTTTAAAGTGAAACTTTTATTACATCGTCAAAAATTTTTCGTCTGTGTGTTGCATGTCGCGTGACGGTCGCTTTCGTCTGACGGTATGATCGTTTCGTCCTCCGTACCTTAGCGAGAGCAGCCATGATCGTTTCGTCCTCTGTAAAGTTTCACTTTTACCGTGGTTTCATAAAACCACACACTTACTTTTTTTAAATTTCTAATTACTTCCAAAAGTTTTTTCCTGTGTTGTATGTATGACATTATTTTTTGTTGCCAGACTCGCAGCTCATGATGCAGCGAGCGCCTGAGCTCACGGAATCAGAGTTTCCTTCGCTCTCGGCTGGCCGCGGTCGGGGTAAGTTGTAATGGGAAATATGCATGATAATTTTTTTTTTGCTTTAATAGAAGCTCAATTATTCAATTTCAATTCAATTCAATTATTTATTTTCCATAGCTTGTTAGTAAGACTTAGCCTATGTTAGTAATTATTTTATTAATAATATAATTATAAGTATAATGCTATGGTATTTCATATTACTGTATCAATTCGAAAATCAATTATATAAGAAACGGTATACAAAAAATATTTTTGAATAACTATAAAAATAACCAAGATATAAGCCATTAAAGATTTATCTCTATCTCTTTCTTGCAAAACAGAATATAGCATAGAGTTTATATGGACCGTGTGTTTTATGTCGTCACATTTACATGTCGAATCTCTCTATCTAATTAGTAGTTGAACAAGCTATAGTCCGTATTTCTTGTCCCATTAAAATTTTCATTTCACTTTTTGACATTGTTTTTACGGAATTTTCATATTTTGTTAAGAAATGCGATAAAAAATCCTATTTTATTGTATACCCGTAACTTCGCCTACGTAGAATTTGAAAATCGCATAGTTTTCATCGTTCAACACTGGTTTTAAAAAAATAATTTTTAGGGTTCTGTATTCAAATGATAAAAAGTGATGACATCACTGACCCAATTACTATTTAGAAAAAACAGCCAAATGCGAGTCGGACTTGCACACGAAGAGTTCCGTACCATCGTACATGATTTAACACTGTACTTTTCAAATAGTTTTCACGTTTAAAAACCGACGAAAACGAAGATGCTCAAGTCGACCTGTATATTTTTAGGGTTCCTTAGTCAACAAGGAACCTTTATAGTTTCGCCATGTCTGTCTGCCTGTGCGTCTGTCCGCGGCTTAACTCGGTGACTATTCGTACTAGAAAGCTGTTATTTGGAATAGGCATACATAGTAGTCACGCCTAAAAAGTGGTACAATAAAATCTTGTAAAAATATTTTTTATGGTATTTCCCTTACATATAAAGAGGGGGTGAATTTTATTTCGTTGATGTACCCTGTCGTGTTGGGTATCGTTGAATATGTCTTTCAAAACTACTGACGCTCTGGTTTGCTTTCAGGAAAAAGGCTTTCTTTGTTCAGGAGTAGTAAAGATGTGCAGTTGGATTTGTAAAAAGTTCATGAAATTTTCCATGCAAACTGTTCTATTACCAGTTGGAAATATAATTTTGTTTTTTAAAATATACATTTATTTTTTACAATTTAAAAGGAAAACTATCACGGCTAAGTAGGCTTTTTTAGTTTAGGAGTAATAAAGCGGTGCAGTTGGATTTGTAAAAAGTTCATGGAGTTTCCATACAAACTGTTCTATTACCAGTTGGAAATATAATTTTGTTTTTTAAAATATACATTTATTTTTTACAATTTAAAAGGAAAACTATCACGGCTAAGTAGGCTTTCTTAGTTTAGGAGTAATAAAGCGGTGCAGTTGGATTTGTAAAAAGTTCATGGAGTTTCCATACAAACTGTTCTATTACCAGTTGGAAATATAATTTTGTTTTTTAAAATATACATTTATTTTTTACAATTTAAAAGGAAAACTATCACGGCTAAGTAGGCTTTCTTAGTTTAGGAGTAATAAAGCGGTGCAGTTGGATTTGTAAAAAGTTCATGGAGTTTCCATACAAACTGTTCTATTACCAGTTGGAAATATAATTTTGTTTTTTAAAATATACATTTATTTTTTACAATTTAAAAGGAAAACTATCACGGCTAACTAGGCTTTCTTAGTTTAGGAGTAGTAAAGATGTGCAGTTGGATTTGTAAAAAGTTCATGGAGTTTCCATACAAACTGTTCTATTACCAGTTGGAAATATAATTTTGTTTTTAAAAAACACATTTATTTTTTGATAAGACTACGGAACCCTATTTTGTGCGAGTGCGACTCGCACTTGGCCGGTTTTTTTCTAATTATGACCACGCATAACTTTCTACAGAGTAGTTAGATTTCGATAATATTTTTTTATGGGATAGGGTATAACTTTAAAGTTGCTCCCATTTAAATTTGAAAGAAAAAACAAAATTTCTCCCCTAAGGGTACAAAAATAGGGGATAATTGATTGTTCACCCACTGAATTTTCATCTGTTATTTGAATAATGTTTGGGCTTATTCATTCATTTTAATAAGAACATGGGTTATGACTACTATCGTGGGTCTGATGCCATAGACGGTAGGCTGTTAAAAGCAGTTAATCTAACAATAAGTAGCTATTTATTAGTTTATTTTAGCCAAAAAAAACATTTCAACAAAAAATTAAACCGTCGAAAAATAAGGGAACTGAAAAGCGAAAAATGAAAAGAATCTTTTTAGTCTACCTGAGCTCCTACTAGGTATTTACGTTAGTGTAGGGGCTTACTTAGACCAGAAAAGGTTGTATTTATTTTCGCTTTTCAGTTACATTCCTTTTTCTTCGGTTAAATTTTTTTGTTAAAAAGTTTTTAAAACTCATGTAGTATTGATGGGAAGGCTTGGGTGCAAAACTTTCAGTGTGAGGGACCTACTTTTAATCTACTCTGATTTTCTTTACTTCACTCTCATTTTCAGGACGCAGCACCAGTGGCAGTTTGAACAAGATGAAGTAATTAAACATATCCTAAATATGTTAGATTTTAAGAATACGTGATTCGTTTTTATTATTTTTAAATTGTCTAACGTACTACCATTATATTAATATTCTCTGCTAAAACTGGACCACATTCCCTTAAATAGATGCGGATGTGATAGTGACGGGTCGGTCGGTGGTATATTTAAGAACCGCCACAGGACTGAACATTTACGAGTCCAGCAAAAAAAAAAACCTTTTTTTTTTCACCTCACACGTTTGGAAAGATTTTGTTTGATATTCCATTTTAGAGCGCAAATTGCATTTGACTAGCTAGCGTGGAAAGAGTTTTTAAAATTAGAACGAAATAACTACTAAGTTGTTTTTCTTACATATAAAATTATCCTTGCTGTAGTGAGCTGGAAAAATGGTGTTTCGCTCGGCTGCAAAGTTATTTTGCGTCTCGTAGCTTTAAAACTCTCGATACGCTCAGGATTCTATCTTTGAACCACGAGCGAAAATCCTTCGCTTGCTCGGGTTTCAATACAGATAACTCGCGCTAATTTTTTGCAGCCTTGCACCATCAAACTACTTATTTCATAAGTATGCCATTCTAGATATTTTATAAGCGATAATCATTTCCTGTACAAGAATCTATTTCAAGGAAAAAATTTTACTGTTTGAACAGGGTATGACTATGATAAGCTGAATACGTAGTAGCTGAATAATAGTAGTAGGTATTGTAGAGCCGGCCTACGATGACCGTTTAGACAGCTATTGATAGTGTTGTTAGCTACGTTTATCCTGTATCGATAAAAATATGGCCAAGAGTTAATCGCAGATAAAATGTTCTGTATTTTGCTTGCTAACCAGACTCTCTTTTTTCAAATCTGTGCAAACAAAAGTACATCTGGGCCTCATATTGCCTGCCAATACAAACTGTAAAAGGCACAGTGCTGGTGGCAGGCGCAGCCTACCTGCCATGAAGATTCAAGTTGTCGTATTTTATAAAAAATACACTCTTACGCCAAGCGATTAAAATTAACGATACCAACAACTACGACCATTTCCTGAAGTGGTGATAACCGAAATAAAGTGCGTTTCATCAAATAGTTCATGTGACGTCATGTTGGCTAACCTGTCTGTTTTGCATACATTTTCTATGCATAACACACAGGTTAGCCAAAATTAAGTCATTTGAACTATTTGATAAAACGTGGTCTATGGATCTTCATGCACATATTTAACGTCATAGCGGTCTTCATAGGCCGGCTCTACTTCAGTACCGTGCGGGGCAGTAGTCCAACTGCTCTATCCAGCTAGTTGGACTACGGGCCTTTACTAGCAGTCCATGTTATAGAGTATATGTTATGTGCGTGTGCTGAGTACTAACGACATTGTATTATTTATGATATTAGTATTGTTTATGAGGCTACCGCGCGTAAAAAGAGTGCTGGCCGTTAGCCGCGGGCAATCAATTGTAGCTTTTAATGTTTATGGATTTAAGAATTCAGCAAACTTTCTCCACTACTGCGCCCAGCGCTCTTTTTTCTTGTGTAAGGAACATTAATCTTGTAATGGTGGTGAGTGAGAAATTAAATTTTGTTATTATGTGCAGTGCTTATTAAAAATGTAAAAGTATTATGTACATATTATTGTTGTTACGATTTATAGTAATGTTGTTTGTATCTCAAGCCATTGTCAGTGTACACTCCTAACGGTAAAATTACTTTCCTTCTTACAAATTAACAGATATTTGTTATAAAGATTAGTGTTTATCTGCATATGAATAGATATATTTTTGATATCTGAAAAATGTAATAAAAATAATTGTTATCTATTGTAAAAATCCTAGATCTAGGCTATGGAAAAGTTGCTAATAATTTGTTTAGAAAAATTCTTTTTTGTTCCGGTATTTTTCTCTTTTTTTAATTGATTCTTTGTTCATGTGTTTAGTTTTATTTAATTTCAAAGTAAATGACGAATAAATGTTGAATGAACGAGTTTATAGAAATATCTTTTATTACGTTACAACAACATTTTTAGGTACCCATTATATGTACTTATTGTATGTGTTACGAACTTGCTAAATTAAAAAATAACATGATTCCGGATGACTTCCCCACAGAACATACTATGGTGAATTCGCAAAAAAGTTTTGGATTTCTCAAACAAATAGATCGCTTCTTCTTTTCGTGTCGATGGGTTCTTCACTACAGCAATCTCGACCAGAAAGTGGCCGCTCCGATGGCCCTTTCTGATGCGTCAACAAGGTCTTGCTCGCTACAGGAGTAGGGACAAGCTTGGCATGTGAGGAGGTACACCATGGTCTGTGGTGCGGTTCCGCAGCTGCACTGCGGTTGCTGGTTGGTCTGCATACCCCACTTTATCAGGTTCTGCCTGCAGCGACCCACCCACTCGTGTTCGGAGACGGTTGAGTGACCTCCACGTTGGCCATGCGGTCTTATGTCCTGCAGGCAGCTCTTCTGATGGTTTCACGTACACCCTTAGATCGCTACTCGGCCAACTTAGCACGGGAAGACAAAATTATTTAGCGATTTGACTATAAAGTTCTTGGGGATAGTTGTTTTAGATCAGCCACTACTAAAATAGCACTTTACATTTATCTAGGGCAGTGTTATAATAAGTTTTTATCATCTAACGTTACTTCTTCCAAAACCATTTTTTTCTTGGTTCTTCCTCTATTGTTTCCAGTTTTGTACCTCCTTTACAATCATTTCCTATATCCACATCAAGTTTTATTTCTTCCATTTCATCACTACCTTTCGTTTCTTTGTGAATCTTTCTCTTTTCTTTTATCGGTTTTGTTTCTTTTTGACTTCTTGTTTGCTCTGTATTAGCTTCATTCGCTTTTTCGTTATTTTTGTTTGTTATTTTCGTTTCAACTGTTACTCTAGTTTCTTCTTCTTTTGAATTTTGCTTTTTGTCTTTTTGGTCTTGTTTCTTATGTATATTTGTTGCTTCTGGTTTCGAATCCTCAGTTTCTGCAGATTCTGGCGCTGCCTCGTTTTTTGGTAAGTTTGAGGTCTTATTTGTGTCTTTTCTTTTAATTCCAAAAATAGTTTTCTTTTGTTTTCCGTCTTTTTTATCTTTGGTTTTTTCCTTTGTCTCAGTTGTTTGTCTGTTTTCTTTTTCTGATGTTCTATCAGTTTCGTCAGGTTTGCTTTCAAATATTGTTTTATTTAATTTTGTGGCATCCTTGTCTTTTTTCAGTAAGGTTTCATTTTCTTTGTTTAGTCGATCTTTTTTTGTTTCATTTATCCCTAAAAATGACAGTTTTGCATTAAGTAACCCTTTAGCTTTGGGTTCTTTCTCTTGTGGAGATCCCTGTACTTTTATTTCTTCCGTTAAATAAGTTTTGTTATTTATTTTGTCGTCTGCTTCCTTATTCTTCAGTTCAATATTTGACTTTTTGATTTTTTCAGCTATGGCCTCGGTTTCTTTCTTTATTTCGGCTAACGTTTTTAAGTCGTTCACGTCTGTTGGTTCACTTTTAACTACAATTTCTACTTTAGGGTTGCCAACTATTGCTGCCAAGGGGCCCGGCCCTGCGTCCTTTGGTATAGGCCGATGGACAGGAGCTGGAGCTTCCACATCGATCTCCTTACGACTAAGCAAGTCCTTCAGTGACATCATCCGAACTTCGCATTTTGCTTGTCGTATCTTCACGATTAAGCTTCGTACCAGAAGTAGTATGTAGGCTTGGTATGCTGGAATGAGACAAAACACGATGTTAGAAAAAAATTTATTAATTACGTAACTAATAACTTGTGTGTTATGTATGTTGTGTTATGTATATTTGTTCAGAAAATAATCTAAGTATTTTAGTAATGAGGAAACCTATATCGTTTATTGAGCTTTGATGATTTGAAGAATGTGGGTTTATTTATCGATGATTTATTTACTCATTTTATTTAGGTGAGAGGCAGTCAAACGCACTCATTATACTTTCTCTACCCCGTAGTACGGTACGTATGTACGAACGTAGGGTAGAGTAAGTATTGTTACCGCGAAAAAAAGCTTCCTATTTTCGTGAAAATGTGTTCCATATCACATTAACACATACCGAAAAACCGAACTTCTCAATTAGAATAGCTGTCTTACAACAAAAACTTTTTTTTTTTTACAAACGGTTAACGATTTTGATGAATTGTCCTCTATAACGAATAAGTATACATATTATACACACGACAGAAAAGAAAACGAGTCGGTAACAAAAGCTTTATGAAATAAAGACTGTATTATAGACAATTTTATAGTGCTGCTTAAATTAAAACAAAAGTCATTAAAGTTCAATATTATAAAGTTTATCTATATATATATATAAAAGAAAGTCGTGTTAGTTACACCATTTATAACTCAAGAACGGCTGGACCAATTTTTATGATTTTTGTGTTATTGCATTTGTCTTCGTCAGGAATAGGATATCAAGTATTAAAATATGATATTGATCAATAAAAAATGTAGGGTAGGGTAGTGTAGTTAGGGTAGGGTAGGGTAGTGTAGTGCAGGGTAGGGTAGGGTAGGGCGGGGTAGGGTAGTGTAGTGTAGGTTAGGGTAGAGTAGGGTACTGTAGTGTAGGGCAGGGCGGGGTAGGGTAGTGTAAGGTAAGGTAGTGTAGGGTAGGGTAGTGTAGTGTAGTGTAAGGTGGAACAAAGTTCGCCGGGACAGCTAGTTTTGAATAAAAGTAGGTTAAGTAAAATTTCACAAATTTCAGTATTTTGTTTTACCATCACGAGCTATTAAAACAGCTGTTACACGGTTTGGCTTTTGCCAGATTTGTGAGCCGATGTTGAGGAATATTCTCCCATTTCTCTAACAGTGATCAGTTGACCAGTCATCGAGAGTCTAATTCATGTGTTCTCTAGCGTAACTCAGCCTTATAATGGCCTTTCGAGTTTTGAACCATTGGCGGGTCTACATGGCTTCAAGTTTGCTTCAGCAAGACGCCGCCTCACTGTACACGTGCTCGGATTGCTCGCTCCAGCTCGCAGAAGGTGATTTTTGACTTCAACAGCCGTTTGAAATAGATTTCTCAATATTTTTGACACCACCTTGACTAACTCGATGGCTCAGTGGTTAGTGTTCTTGACTACTGATCCAAGAGTTGTGGGTTCGATCCCCACCCAGGGCAAATATTTGTGTGATGAGCAGATTTGTTTGCTCTGTGTCTGGGTGTAAAATTTATTAAATGTATATAAGTAAATATATCAGTCTCTGGTTTCCATAACACAGGGAATCCTAGTTTGGGGCCAGATGACCATATGTGATTTGTCCCAAAATATTAATTATATATATATATATATACTAGCTAGCTGTCCCGGCGTACCGCCTTACATTACATTACACTGCCCTACACTACCCTACCCTACCCTACACTACCCTACACTACACTACCCTACCCTACACTACCCTACCCTACCCTACACTACCCTACCCTAAAATAAAATAGATGTTGGCCTATTCTCAGACCTACTCAATATGCTCACAAAATTTCATGAGAATCGGTCAAGCCGTTTCGGAGGAGTAAGGGAACGAAAGCTGTGACACGAGAATTTTATATATCAGATATATATCGATCCTCCAGCGCTGTCGTGCGCCTTGTTCGGCCTGTTCCTGGTCTGCGAATATTGGATCCAGTCTCTTCAAATCGCCGGAGCACTCTTTGAACGATTGATAGCGACACACCAAGTCTCGCTGTATAACACTGACTACGCCCGTCTTCAAGCATTGTCAGAATTCCTCTTCAGGGGTTAGTGACATGTTTTTTTTTACTGAATTTGATCAGAATAATTAATTTCTGCACAAGAATTTTTTACGACAGAACAGAAACAAAAGTAAAACAAATGGTTCCAAATTTTATGTGCAAATTTTGAAAATCGTCTTTATTTGTTATTTATGGTTTTTAATACTATCGCCAAAAAGAAATAAAAAGGTTTTTTTTCCTTCATTTATTTGATAATGTAATAAACTTTAATTTAGTTTTTATTTTGAAAGGATTGCTCAAATATTTTAAAAGATATCGCTTTTTTTATAACCGACCCGTTTTCTTTGCAACAAGTATATTGTACGATGCAACATGAATTCATATCATTTTTATTTAGTTTTTGTATGAAAAAAATATCGATAAAGTTTAGTATGAACTGCCCTACAGTTTACTTATTAAATTTATTCTCCAATTTTACTCACCGACACTAGCGATAAGCGCGAAGACGAAAAATAAATTGAGGGTGACCATGACTATGGCGTACACGACCACCGTGAGACCGATAGCTACGCAGCAGTATAGCATGTAGAACCGGAGGAGACCCACGTCGTTCTACGGGAAAACATAAATTAGCGTGAATTACACGTGGACCTCATTTCTTCACCTTCATCAGAAATCAGGAGATTCGTAGGAGAACCAACTACTACATCGTCACTAACCACCAGGTGAGATATAGTCAAACGCACTCAAATATTTAGTTAAAAAAAACCTACATAGCTCACAGAATAGATAAACTTAAGAGACAGTGGATAGCACATAGCTCGTAGAACAGATGGCATTTGTGGTAGTACTAATCTGGAGTGGCGGCCGTGCAACAGAAGACGTAGTGTAGGAAGGCCTCTCACTCGATGAACTGGTGAAGATCGCGGGAAGCCGCTGGATGCGGGCAGTGCAGGACCGGTCGTTGTTAATACTCTTGGGAAAGTCTTTATCGGGGAGTGGACGTGTTTTGGCTGATATGATGACACATGGACATTCGCGAGGCGCGATGAGCCGCTAATGTCGGTTGCTATCACTTAGTTGGCGATCGTTTAGCTGTGTCAGATGCCTTCTGTCAGTGACGTTCCACCCCTTTGTCATCAATGTTCCACCTTTTCGCACGAAGCGTTTTGCTTCTTCGTTCATCATGCGAACGGCCAAGGCGTGGAATTCCCTTCCAGCGTCTGTATTCCCCGATTCGTATAATTTAGGAATCTTCAAGACGAGAGTGAATAGGCACTATTTGAGCTTGCGTGTTACATCCTAGGCTGCATCGGCACTTACCACTTACTGTCGGATGAATAAGTACTCCTCCGAGCTTGTATGGCTAGTGACGAACCTTTTATTTTTATTAAAAATGTCTATCTGGATCGCCACACGATGGCCCTCTTCTGAGGTACTGATTGATGAAGGTTATAATGGCGAACCGGGGGGTCAGAAATTTTTAAACGGCTAAAGGGCATCCATTTTCTAATAGTAACCGGCACCACAGGATTAACGTGCCCTAATCATGTCATTGGATGTTATAATTGAACAGACTCCAAAAGGATCTTGGGACAATTATTGTCCAATGGTGGTACAGATGCTATAATTAATTGTGATTATGGTTTGTGCCTCTTTCATTTGACGATATTTGTTAAAATATGTGGAATATTACACCTACTCGTATTTGTATAACCGACTAATATTATAAACGCTTGCGGCTCGCACCCTCGACAAATCATAGAAACGTCCACGCGGGCGAAGCCGCGGGAAACAGCCAGTTAATTATACGGGGATATTATGTGTATATTATAAGGTTGGAGATTCTACACTGGAAGTTGTTGACGAATATGTATACCTGGGACAAACAGTCCAGCTAGGTAGGTCCAATTTCAAGAAAGAGATCAATCGACGAATCCAACTCGGCTGGGCAGCGTTTGGGAAGCTTCGCAATATCTTCACGTCCCAAATACCGCAGTGTCTCAAGACTAAGGTCTTTGACTAGTGTGTGTTGCCAGTGATGATGACTTAAGGAACTGAGACATGGTCGCTTACTATGGGCCTCATAAGAAGGCTGTAGGTCACCCAAAGGGCAATGGAGCTTACTATGCTCGGAGTTTCTCTCCGTGATCGAATCAGAAACGAGGAGATCCGCAGGAGAACCAAAGTAACCTAACATAGCTAACATAGTAACATAGCTCACAGAATCGCTAAACTGAAGTGGCAGTGGGCAGGGCACATAGCTCGTACAACAGATGGCCGATGGGGTAGTAAAGTTCTCGAGTGGCGACCGCGCACCGGAAAACTTATTGTAGGCAGGCCTCCCACTCGGTGGATCGATCACCTGGTGAAGGTCGCGGGAAGCCGCTGGATGCGGGCAGCGCAGAACCGGTCGTCGTGGAAATCCTTGAGCAGTGGACGTCCTTCGGCTGATGTGATGATTTATCCTAAAAAAACAAAGAGTAACTCACGCGGTGCGTGGCGCATAGCAACACGATACTGAATACGAACTCGACGGTCGGGATCGCCACCTCAACAGGTTTACAGCGTGGCGGCGGTTCATCACCAATCGACTGCTGAATCGTCGCGAATATTGGAGAAATTGTATCGGTCGCCGCGCCTACTATCAGTATCATCTGTGGAAGGTAGAATGTTATCTACAAAGGCGAATGGCTCACCCGGTGCGTCGCGCACAGCAACACGACTATGAACGCGAGCTGGGTAGCCGGGATCGCCACCCCGATGGATTTCGAAGGCGCATCGGCAATCCCCTCCTGTATCTTCGTGAATAGCGGAGAAATTGTGTCGGTCGCCGCGCCTATTAAAAGTATCATCTGTGGAATGTGTACAGTAGGTATGTTTATTAGTATAATCCACAAATACTGGCGTGATGTGTTGGTAAAATGAGATATCATCAGAAATCACACGTCCCCACCGAGGGGCTCGAGCCTACCCTGAATTAGGGCGATCGGGCCTAAATCGACCACGCGGGCCCAGTGCGGGTTGGTCGACTTCACACACAACCTGCGAGTTTCTCCGCAGGCGTGTGCAGGTTTCCTCAGTCACGATGTTTTCCTTCACCGTTCAAATGAAATATACAGAGTGTAAAAAAATTGGTGTAGGACCCGTTGACTGGGGATGGTACTCATTATACTGAACAACTTTCCCCCAAGGAACTCATATTTGATTCTCAAAAAAAAAATTAGACCCTTCATGCTAAAATGTATAAAATTGGTCGATCAGTCTGATCGATTTGTATGAAGATAAAAAATATTTTTTTGCGATTTCAGCAAAGTTGTAGAACACTTAAGTGGCAGTGGGCGGGGCACATTGCTCGTAGAACAGATGGCCGATGGGGCAGTAAAGTTCTCGAGTGGCGACCACGCACCGGAAAGCGTAGTGTAGGCAGGCCTCCCACTCGGTGGACCGATGACCTGGTGAAGGTCGCGGGAAGCCGCTGGATGCGGGCAGCGCAGAACCGGTCGTCGTGGAGATCCTTGGGGGAGGCCTATGTCCAGCAGTGGACTTCCTTCGGCTGATATGATGATGATGATGATGTAGAACAAAAGTTGTTTAGTATGATGAGTAGAAGCCCCAGTTAACGGGACTGTATATTCCAATGAACCACGAGCAAATTCGTGGTAATTTTGCCGTGGTAGTTTTATTATCTGGCCCACGCTGTATCAGAAAAACGACAAGTGTACAAAAGTAAGGAAGGGAGGTTCCATCTGTCGTTCTGAGAAAAAAGTGGCTAAGTGCGTGTCGAACCACGCGCGTATACAGTAGGGGTTCCGTAGTCAAAAACATTTTATATAACAACTTAAGTTGGTCGACTATCACTCCTTAACTAAGAAAGCCTTGGCCTTGGCCGTTGAGGTAGTAAAGTTCTCGAGTGGCGACCGGGCACCGGAAAACGTAGCATAGGCAGGCCTCGTACGTGGTGGACCGACGACCTGGTAAATATTCCTGGAAGTCGATGGATGCGGGCAGCGCAGGAACGGTCGTCGTGGAAATCCATGGGGAGCCCTTTGTCCAGCAGTGGACGTTTTTCGGCTGATATGATGATGAAGAAAGCCTACTAAGTCATAATAATTTTCCTTCTGAATTAATCACATGCCCTACTATTTCCAATGGTTTTGAGATTTCCAGAAATAGTGGTTTAGCTAGGGTTTAGCTGGTAGGGGATGGGGCCTTGATAACAAACCGGCCAAGCGCAGTAGGTCTCGCGCACCGAAGGGTTCCGTACAACCATATCTCTCCACACAAGTATAACGATGATACCTATTTATTTCAAAACAAAAGACATCAACGCGAGCGATAGAAAAATGTTGTTTTTTTTCAATCATTTCAGACATCGCAAATACCTACGACTCACATTTGGCCGGATTTTATTATTTGTTGTTTTACTTTTTAGGATAAGTTCTATAACCACACCAAGTTACACGATTGTTATATAACCGTTTTTACGATAGAGTAATAACAAAAAACCCTTTGAAAACACGTTTTTAGGGTTTCGTACCCAAAGGGTAAAAACGGGACCCTATTACTGAGACTCCGCTGTCCATCCGTCTGTCACCAGGCTGTATTTTATTAACCGTGATAGACAGTTGAAATTTTCACAGATGATGTATTTTTGTTGCCGCTATAACAAATACAAAAAAAAGTGAAAAAATAAGGGGGGGTCTCCGTACAAAAACGTGTTTTTTTGAAACATAAAGAAACTAGCGCCATCTGGTATGATTGTACGGAACCCTAGAAACTAGCGCCATCTAGTATGACGGCACGGAACTCAATGTGTGAGGTTCTGACTCGCACTTGCTCGTTTTTTTACTTTTTGTTAATGTTTTTACTATTACTAGATCCACCTTATTAACACATTCTGTGAAATTTACAGCCAGCTTTAGTCTTTTAAAAGTCGGATAGAGATGTGAGAGACGTAATCTTAGTAATAGGGACCGATTACCTAGTACAAAAACCTAAATACGTGCTAAGGAGTGGAACTTCTTGCCAGCGTTTGCCAATTCTTACATTATGGGGATCTGCGAATGTTAACAGCATTATATGAGATAGAGTGTATGCTCCTCGACGACTGCATCGTCACTTTACTTTAGATGAGATGTAGTCAAACGCACTCAAATTTTACTAAATTGTACATCCACGCCACAGCATTACAATATAGCGGCTTGCCACGCTGTGCATACTTTCTCGCGAAGCCTCCACCGTCTGTCGTGGTCGGGCATACACAAATCAACAATAAACATTACACTTACTTAGTTGCAAAGAATAAACCTAGGTATATCAGACTTGATGAAAAATTTACAAATAATTTGCGTTTGTATGGGAGGTACCTTGGAATAATGAAGTAACCAGTGTAGCCTGCCTTAATAAGTACTAATTATTCGCAGTTTCGTTAAAATTGTTAGTACTATTTTTGAGACAAAGTAACAAACACGTGGATTTGTATGGGAGGTACCTTATTCCGATTTTTCTTGGAACAACGGACTACATAGTACTGTAATGTAAGCCATATACATAGTTATAGTAACAAACAGAGTTTCATCAAAATCGTTAGAGCCATTTTTGACTAAAAAACAATAAGTGATTGTTTACTACAGTAGCAACCCTGAATCAAGATTGGGAAATTTGAAAAAAAAAACAGCTGGAGATTTAAAAATAATATTGCCCTTACCCAAATTCGTCCGGTAGTTTGAGAACTAGAGCACCGGACGGACATACGGACATACACACAGACACACAGATTTTTTTGTTTGTTTTTGGACTCTATTAGTGTAAGACTCCATCAAAATCTCAACTTCGATTTTTTTACCATCACAATACCTTCATCACTTCTTCGTCGCTCGAAAGTAAAAATAATTCTATTCACTCACCTCAACAAAGAAATTGAAATATCCTATGATCAGCAGACCCTTTCGCAGCGGGAACAGCAGACAGCAAGTGTTTACTGAATAATTCCTCAAGCCCCCTTCTAAATGTTCAAAGAACCTTTCCATGTACACATTTCTTGGTGGCGCCTTTTTTATTTTCCTATAATAAATTTCGTTGTAGCGGGACTTAGCCATGGCTGATGTAGTTTGGACGACCGAAGCGTACAAAATATACACCCAAATGGGCCAAATACAAAAAAAAAGTACAATTCATAATAAGGATGTTCCAGTCATTTTATTGGAAGGTCGGCTGGATGGATGGATTAGGTCACTTGTTAATTACGTGACGGTGATTTCGACGCATAGCTATTAATTAGCGCTATTTGTATTTCGGCTTATTTATTCAATGTTGCTTCAATCAACACAATATTAACTCACAGGAAGTAGAGTCGTACATTAAAGGAATATATTTTTTTATGTTCAGGTAGTTCCTGTCTGTCAACGCGTCTGTCCCCACGAGGGGAAACAGGAATAAAAATTCCTGTCTGTCCTCGAATTTGAATTCAGGGACAAATAAACGCTCCGTTCTATCTCGAATTGAGTTATAGAAACGATGTCCACGCGGGCGAAGACGCAGGTAAAACTTAGTATGTACATAATTATACAGGTTGAGTTTTTTAAGGGTTAGTTTGGGGAAATTCTAAGCTATAAGAGATAGAGAAAAACGCTCTTAGGAACCGTGATCTCAATTTTAGAGAAAATATAAATGGCGTTTTTTAAATAAAAAAATCTTGATAGGTGCTGACATGCGGCGTTTTTTGAAAAATAAAATGTTAATTTCCAGTAATTTCAACAACTTCTAGCAACTTTAGACCTATGGTCTCCATACAATTTTTGGTTTGTATAGTGATATACAATCGAAAAACAAACATTTTTTTTAAATAAAGCCATATTTCCAAACATATGAAGATTTTTTTTATTTATAAAAAGCCATTTTTATTTTCTTTAAAATTGAGATCACGGTTCCTAAGAGCGTTTTTCTCTATCTGTTATAGTTTAGAATTTCTCCATACTGACCATTAAAAAACTCACCTGTATATTGCAGTCATCTGGTTAATTCAGCCGAATTGTTCAAATGGCTAGTTTACAATCAGCCAACTAGTTGAAAGTTGAGTGACGGTTCCTAAGAGCGTTTTTCTCTATCTCTTGTAGTTTAGAATTTTCCCATACTGACTCATAAAAAAACTCACCTATATATGTATTGCAGCATCTGGTTGAATCTGTCATTGACGATTGTTCAATCGACGTTCGGCCTAGTCAATCAAATGGCAGATTAAACAAGATGACTGCGACATATACATGAGGTGCCACTATAGAAACTACTGCCACTACATTGGATGGTTTTTGCAGATGAAATTGAACAAGTTTCTTCTGGGAATTTAAATTTGTAGTTAAGTTACCTTTAATAGAATGTATGCTTATCGTCTATTAGCTTTTGCCCGCGGCTTCGCCCGCGTGGATATCGTTTCTATGGCAACATTCGAGTGCACGGTGCGTTTGTTTGTCCCGGAATACAAATCGGGGACAGACAGGAATTTTTAACTATGTTTGTCCCCTTGTGGGGGCAGACGCGGTGACAGATAGGAACTACCTTAATGTTTTTACTTCGCTCAATCTCCTTTATAAACTTAAATAAAAGGTTATCAAATAATAAAAAGAACTTTGTACATTATGTATTTTTTAAACAATTCCATTGTTATAAAGTATTTGAAATCAAAATAAAATTCACATTTTATTCATATAATGTATCTAACGTGTACAGTCGACAACACAGTTACGATATAATTGACCACGCCAAACACGTTGAAATACCGACTTTAATTGCAACAACCAAGAGTAAAATTTTGTTATATTTTTTCTAAAAAATAGTACCTACTTAACCTATGAAGGCATTACTTATAAATTTAAAAAAAATCGTCAACGTCGGTTCACAATCGGCGTAGAAATATAGGGTCATGTTGAGAATGTCCTCTTTTTTTGAAGATAATTGAAAATAAATATCATCACATCAACTCATATATACGTCCCCACCGAGGGGTTCGAGCCTACCCTGTATTAGGGCGATCGGGCCTTAGTCGACCACGCGGGCCCAGTGCGGGTTGGTCAACTTCACACACAACCTTTGAGTTTCTTCGCAGATGTGTGCAGGTTTCCTCGCGAATGTTTTCCTTCACCGTAAGAGCATCGGATAAACGTACATATGAGATCGAAATTCGAAAACACATTGGTACGTGGCAGGACTCGAACCAAGACTTCCCGGATAGGAGGTAGCGGCCCTTGCCGTTGCGCCACCGACGCTCTCAAAAGAAAAATACATTGTTATAAATAGAAAAAAGATTATGATCCCAAGAAGAATTTCAGCGATTTACTTGTAGATAATCGTAATAATTGCGGAAAATTATACATGAATTTTCACGAAAACCATCAAAACCGTCGCTGTGTCGCTGTCTGATCACCTAAATACCCAAAAGGCCCTATATCACTTCATCAAGGCAACTTTGAAAAGAAAAATTAATTGTTATGAATAAGTTATAAATAGCAAAAGCTTTAAGATTATGATCCAAGAGAAAAAACCAGTGATTTACTTGCAGATGATTTTTATAATTGTGTAAAATTATTTATGCATTTTCACGACAACCATCAAACCTGTCGCTGTGTTATTACATAATTACCCAAAAACCCTAAATCGCTTCACCTACAACAGCGATAGCATCAAAGCGTTGGCCCGGTCAGACGTATGTACCATACCCACACATCGCAACGACAGAATGTAGTTACATGTGAATAAAACTATGAGTTTTCATACAAATATGCCTCCGCCCAGGTGGTTGCGTTGTTGTCCGTGTGAATAATATAGGTTTTCATACAAATCTGGCCCTGCCCACGTGGTTGCGTTGCGGTTGTGGTGTCATTGCGGTTACTTCTAATCGGGCTCTAAGCTCCGTTCCGTTCCCGTGATGTACTCGTAGGTGAAAGATGATTATTATTAGATTATGATCCGAAGGAAAAGTTCAGTGATTTAATTGCAGATAAACATTTCATGAAAACCATAGAAAACCGTAACTGCGTTGCGAACTGTCTTATCTTAACCCGATACCCAAAAAAAACCTGATATCACTTCATCAAGGCGTGAACAACAGCGTTCGCATTCAACGCCTTCAAATCCGTATAAGTCTGTCCCGTTCCAACGAACACGATCGGCTGGCCGGTGATGTAGGTCATCGATATGGCCGCGCCGACTTTGTCGTCTATCGTGTCGAACTTGGTGAGCACGATGCCGTCGATGACGCGCGGGCTGGCGGCGGCGCTGTGGTCGGCAAGCGCCTGGTTGAACTTCACCAGCTGGTCGACCGCCTCGTTGCCCACTAGGGCCTCTCCGACGAACAGGACCATGTCGGGCTCGTTCACCTTGAACAAATATTATGACGTGGACTTTTATTTAATTCTTTGGACTCAGACGGGAAGTATTTAAAAAAATCTATAAAACATGCTTTCAAAGCACACCTAACTAAAAAGTGAAAAATAATTCTTAATATAAGCTGAAAACAATAATGAACGAAAAAAACTAGTATTATTGTGAAAAAAGCGTGGGGCGCTTTGCGCCATATTTTTCGTATATCGAGCAACCCACGCTTTTTTCTCAATAATACTAGTACTATTCGTTTATTATTTTTTCAAGGTTATTTTAATAATTATTTTTCACTTTTTAGTTTGATGTGCTTTAAAAGCGTGTTTTTTAGTTTTTTTTAAATTATATTTATTTTAAAGTTTTTAGAGAATAACTTATGAAATTATTGTATTGTCACTGATTCTTGATAAATGTACAAAGTTTGAATTAAATCTGTCCGTTTAAAGTAAGTCAAAATCGAGTGCAAAGGAGTCGGTTACAAACATACATACATACATACATACATACATACAGGTGAAGCTAATAAAAGCGTGATAAAAAAAGTTGCGTCACGAAAATCTTGTACTTTGAGTGGGTTAGATCTCAAAAACTAAATAAGATACAGAAAAACGAGGCATATCGCTCTAGAGTTTGTTCTTACAACTTGCCAAAACAAGATATCCGAGAGTCGTCTAACATAGACGTATATCGTAAAGACAGTCCAAGTGCGAGTTGGACTAGCGCAAAGAAGGGTTCCGTAGTCTTCAAAAAATAAATGTATATTTTAAAACCAAAATTACATTTGCAGTTGGTAATAACATTTTGTATGGAAAATCTATGAACTTTTTACAAATCCAACTGCACAAATTAAGTTGGTCGAGTATTACTACTCAACTAAGAAAGTCTACTTAGCCGTGATAGTTTTCCTTATTGATTATAAGTATGTCCTACTGTTTAATTTTTTTTTAGATGTCCTTAAATAGCGGTTTAAAATTGGTTCCAGTAAACCCTCAGTAGTTTTAAAAAACCTATTCAAAGATACCTCACACCATAGGGTACGTCAACAAAAAAAAAACCCCCACTTTACATGTAGCAGAGGACCCAATAACATTTTTTTTCAAGATTTTACCACTTTTCCGGTGTGATTAATATGTATACCCATGTCGAATTACAGCTTTCTAGTACTAATCGTCTCTTAGCTAAGCCGCGTACAGACGGACAGACAGACATATGGCGAAAATATAAGGATTCCTTGTTGACTTCGGAATCCTAAAAAGTGTCGAAATTCAGCTAAAAATGCTTATAAATTCTGAACTTCTGGTCAGATCGACTTGAATTTTGTGATATTTAATTACTGCGTCAAATTCACGAATCCTAAAAGATAAACGGCTGCGGTAATGCCACACAGGTGGTGATGATGTAAGTGACGATGATGTCGAAGATGGAAGCGGGCTTACCAAGGCTCCTATGGCTATCTTATCTTTAAACTGGAACACGTCAATGCTGTTAACATTAATGTTTGGCAGCAAGATGGTGGTAGATAGCCAGGCGGGCTTAGAAAATGCCCTACCACCTACCAAACCGAATCATACACAGTTAGACCCCACCGGGAATATAACCAGCGACCTCCTGGTGTGAAGCGAATGGACGTAGCATTACAATACGTAAGGGACTAAATTATTGATAAACAATACGGAAACGGTTGAAAGAACTACCACTAACCGTCAGACCCATCCAGGTATTGACCGTGCTCCTTGTCGCTTAAGATCCTATTAATGCACTCTTAGCCTGCACGAACATATTCATGGTTTAGTTACCTTGATGAGCTTGGCCAGGGCGCGCATGAGGGGCTCGTTGTCCTGCATGCGCCCCGCCGTGTCGATCAACACCACGTCGATCTTCGTGTCCGACGCGTACTTAATGGCTTCCATCGCTATGCCGGCCGCGTCTTTGCCTGTAAACAGAATGTGGTTCCATATTAATATTACAAAAACAAGCAGTAAGTACACAACTCTAACAAATGAAAAACTCCACTCTTCAATTTTCAGGTCGAGAACTCCTAGTCGGACATTCTCATCAATGATGACCTGTATGTCCTTTAGTGTTGCCACAATTACAATTAATATATCGTACCGTGCATTTTTCAATTCAAAGTAATATAAAAACGGAGGCTAAAAAAATTGTGGCACCTACCATATCTAAAAAGTCGTAACTTTAATAAATAAAAAAAACTGAAATTTCAGTGAAAAATTGAAATTATTTCGTTTATTATTGGCTACACACAACCTTCGAGTTTTTTTCGCAGGTGTGTGCAGGTTAGTACTAATATATATACTGTGGTGCAGGTTTCCTCACGATGTTTTCCTTCACCGTTAAAGCAATCGGTGAGTATAGAACAACCCGCACTGGGCCCGCGTGTTCGACTTAGGCCCGATCGCCCTAATTCAGTGTAGGCTCAAACCCCTCGATGGGGACGTATATGAGCTGATATGATTATTGGGTGTTATTCCAATAGCCTGCACAGCACCGGTCTGGCACCAGGGCATCGTTTTTCTATTGGCCCGGTGCCGTCGCTGTTGCCGGTTAGTGGAAAGACGCTCCATATATTTTTATACATTTTTGCTTCCCCGGCAGCCGAGCCGGCGCCAGCTAGTGGAAATACGCACTCACTCACATCAGCTCATATACGTTCCCACTCGAGCCTACCCTGAATTAGGGCGATCGAGCCTTAGTCGACCACGCGGGCCCAGTGCGGGTTGCTCAACTTCATACACAACCTTCGAGTTTCTTTGCAGATGTGTGCAGGTTTCCTCACGATTTTTTCCTTCACCGTAAGAGAGTCGGATAAACGCACATATGAGATCGAAATTCGAAAACACATTGGTATGTGGCAGGACTCGAACCACGATAGGAGGAGGCTTGCCGTTGCACCACCGATGCTCCTAACGCACGCAAAACGCTCCTAACGTGCGAAAAACGCACATCACCAAAAGATTCTTCGTACCGTCAAACCGAAAAGTAGCTGTCATACAACAAAAACTGTATTTTTTTTCTGTAAAACGCCTCTAACGATTTTGATAAAACTTAGCATTACATAGTAATAACAAATTTACAAGGAAAAATTGTGTTTGTATGGTTATCCTACAAATGAAATTGAAACTTGCTATTTACTCACAAATGGTTAAAGCATGATTTATATGAAATTTTGTATGGTGGTGCCTTATAGCCAGGGTTAACATATGGGATACTTTTTATCCCGGAAAATTCAAGAGTTCCCGTGGGAAAAGTCTAAACCTCCACGCGGACGAAATCGCGGGCACAGCTAGTTTGGAATATATTTGGTCATCGAACATGAATTAATTAAAATTATTATTATTAGTTTAGTGCGGACTGCTATACATACCGTTTATTTTATTTAAATTTCTTTAACAGTTTTTTTATAAGCACAACACACACAAGCAGTGGCGAATTAACAATTTTGCCCACGCTTCTTTTTAGAATTCCATACCCAAAAGGTGGCAAACGGAACCCTAAGCACATCCTGGACACTATGAAGTGTCAATGAACAACGGGCCAGAAATGCAATTTCAAAAAAGAAATGACGGAACAAACAAAATGGCGGAGAAATCCTATACCTTCGACAACCAAACTGTAATTAATCTGTATCAATCTGGGAGACGAGGGGGTGAGGTCGCAATCTAGGGAGCGGCAGGGATTGTACATACTGTATGTTAGTACTAATATATACAGGGTGACTGGTAAGTAGTAAACTACATCTAATTTGCAACAGAAAAAGTCATACTAACTGGGGGTCAGAAATCAATGGTTGTCGAGTTAAAGCCTATTTCATTTTTAAATTTTGTATGAAAAACGCATTTGTCGAAATATTTGATTTTACAAAAAAAAGTTATAATACGGTGGGCGTGAAAAATACGGTTAAAACTTTCTCATTTTATCAGCATTTAAAAAAATAGTTAAAAAATACTATTGATTGCAACAAAAAAGAAGGGTGCATCAAATCCCATACAAATTTTCAATAAACATTATTTTCATGTTTTTTTAAATTTCATAATTTATCATGTTTTTCGCATAAACAAACATCTCCGACCCTCTAGCATCATGACTAACTTTAATTCACAAGCTCATCCAAAAAATTCGAACTTTGTTGGATAATTAGTATTGGATTTTATGCCCCCTTTTTGATAACAATCATTGTTTTTTGTTGCAATTAATTTTGTACATTTTTAACTTTTTTACTTTGTTCGAAAGCGTGATAAAATGAGGTAGGTTTTACCGTATTTTGCATGCTACCTGTATTATAATTTTTTGTTAAAAAATCACAAAACATTTGAACAAAACCGTTGATTTCCGACCCCCAGTTAGTATGAGTTTTTCTTTGGCAAATTAGATGTAGTTTATCCCCTTAAAAGGATTTGCACAACTTACCAGTCACCCTGTATACTTTGCCCTTAGTCTATAGATAGAATAGAAAAAATATAAAGCCTCCGTCACGACAAATCTTTTCGCACGCCGCTCTATTCTGTTGCCATGGTAACTTACCGTATCCCTTCTCGTACAACCGCACCATGGTCCTCCCGTGATGCCTGGTCTCCGGGTGCAGCGCGTTCAGATGCCTGGTGTGGGTGCGCAGCTGCTCGACGGCGCCCGCGCGGAACGTGTCGCACGCCGCTATCAGCACGGAGAGGTCGTTCTCGATCAGCCAGAAGCAGATCTTGGCCAAGTTTGTGGACTTGCCGACACCGTTTACCTGGAAATAACAAAAAAAAATATATTATGACGTTCTAAATACAACGCTTCGTGCGCGCATAAGCAATGATTGGGCACCGCTGAAAATCAGCGCTGTGACGTCACTTACAGCACATGCTGAGTCGGAGTCCAGTTTTCTGGCACCACAGCGCTCCACTATATAATATACTTTAATTATTTTATTAGTTTAGTATGTTATTCATTTTCTTTTATTATTTTTGTTCATTTAATAATGTTTGTAATGTTCCTCGGTGCCGAAAATAAATGTCAATATGTCCCGCGACCAAGTCGACAAACGTTTTGGCACAGTATAATAAAGAGTACTACGTACAGTATGGTCACTCCCTGCCCCTCGTTGAAAGTGCCGCCCACCCGCGCCCACCCTCGCTCAGTTATATCTCACTCACACAAGCATGGTATGCGTTCACCTACACGGGCTTAGACTGTGTGCGTAGGAACGCGTTTGTTTCATACATTTGATCGCCAGTGACCAAGGTGTGGTTTTGGAGAGCTTCATCTCATGAAACAACTTTTGTTAGTTGTAAAAAAAATGTACTTCGCATAGGATGTTGGCCAATTCGTTGAACGATTTGTAGTAGTTGTTGTTAACAAGCAAACACATTTTTTTTAGTTTTACATATATTTTTCGAGATAATTATTGTTTTACCTACACGGGCTTAGACTGTGTGCGTAGGAACGCGTTTGTTTCATACATTTGATCGCCAGTGACCAAGGTGTGGTTTTGGAGAGCTTCATCTCATGAAACAACTTTTGTTAGTTGTAAAAAAAATGTACTTCGCATAGGATGTTGGCCAATTCGTTGATCGATTTGTAGTAGTTGTTGTTGTTAACAAGCAAACACATTTTTTTTAGTTTTACATATATTTTTCGAGATAATTATTGTTTTACCTACACGGGCTTAGACTGTGTGCGTAGGAACGCGTTTGTTTCATACATTTGATCGCCAGTGACCAAGGTGTGGTTTTGGAGAGCTTCATCTCATGAAACAACTTTTGTTAGTTGTAAAAAAAATGTACTTCGCATAGGATGTTGGCCAATTCGTTGATCGATTTGTAGTAGTTGTTGTTGTTAACAAGCAAACACATTTTTTTTAGTTTTACATATATTTTTCGAGATAATTATTGTTTTACCTACACGGGCTTAGACTGTGTGCGTAGGAACGCGTTTGTTTCATACATTTGATCGCCATTGACCAAGGTGTGGTTTTGGAGAGCTTCATCTCATGAAACAACTTTTGTTAGTTGTAAAAAAAATGTACTTCGCATAGGATGTTGGCCAATTCGTTGATCGATTTGTAGTAGTTGTTGTTGTTAACAAGCAAACACATTTTTTTTAGTTTTACATATATTTTTCGAGATAATTATTGTTTTACTCCGTTAGCGTTTGTAGGGCTGTATTACTGTAATATATGTTAGCCAACGAGGTGTCGACCAATTAACAAAACGTTGACTCAGTCATATTTACAATTTATTTATTTGTTTTTAATTTGCATGATTGTCTTTATAAGACTGAATACGTTTACTGGCATTGTACTTTTTAAGATCTGTATATTTATGACTTAAGTATTCTTGCAAATAAATTATTCTGATTCTGACTAAGGCACTATACTGTGCCCTTTATACAGCGTTAATAAATAACCAATTTCATTAAAAATCCGCCGGCATAAAAATATAACACCTCTAAACGACCTTACCCGGCGGCTGTAGACTGGCTACACAATTTAGATACAGATATTTAACTTTATAACGCAGGTTTCCTTTAGAAAGACCGTACGATATTAACAAAAATACTTCTTTTCAAGCGACTTCCAAAAAGGAGGAGGTTCTCAATTCGTCTGTTTTTTTTTTTTTTTTTTATTAATAGATCGCATACAAAATACATTTTGTGTTCGATTCAATTGTACATTGTAAATCTTATAATAACATAATATCAAAACTCTAAACAAAAACAAAAAAGTCCAATACATTTCAGAACAGTTATACATTTCAGAATTTCATTAATCAAAACTCTAAACAAAAACAAAAAAGTCCAATACATTTCAGAACAGTTATACATTTCAGAATTTCATTAATAAGTAGGTGTATATTGATTTGATTAGAAATCGTCCAGTGTATAACAGCACTTTTTTAGCAAAAGATCTTTGATCTTTGTTTTAAAAATGTTAAGGGATTTCACCGTTTTTAGGTCATTAGGAAGTTTATTAAAGAATTTAACTTCCTGATATTTTGCACTGTGAGACACTACATTTAATTTTGGAATCAATTTGTTGTCTAAGTCTTTTCTTCTGGTTCCCAGTCTCTTACCTGTTTCCTTTTCGGTTTCATAAAAATTATTTTTAAATAAATTAGTAAGAACTACCATTATGTAGAGACTTGGTACTGTCAAAATTTTTAACTCCTTGAAGTATGGCTTACACGACTCCCAAGGTGGTATACGTTTTATAATGCGAACAGCCCTTTTCTGTGCAACAAAAGCTTTTTGTAAATTATATTTGTAGCTAGCCCCCCATGTTGCAATGCTATACCTAAGTCTGGATTCCACTAGGGAGTAATACACCGTAATCAGTTGTTCAGTAGTCAATTCATCCCTTAAACTAGTCAACGCATAGCATGCGGAACTCAAACTGCCCTCAACAGACTCCACTTCCAGCCTCCAGTTTAAGTCACAATCAATTATTAATCCTAGGAATCGTGTCATGTTCGCCTGTGGAATTACAATTCCATTCAAATACGCTTCCAGCTTATCCTTATTCCTGGCTGTTGTTCTGAACAGTATTAAGTTTGTCTTATCGGCATTTATACTTAGGTTGTTTGCATTAAACCATATTTGAAATAGACTAAAAGCATGATTAATCTTGTGGTTTAAATCCGTTAAGTTTTTGCTGGAGATAATAGCGTTCGTATCGTCCGCGAAGAGGGACAAAGTAGTATTTGAAATAGAATTAGTCATGAAATTGATGAGGTCATTTATAAAAACAATAAAAAGTAAGGGGCCCAAAATTGAGCCCTGGGGTACACCTCTGGATACACCGATAAAACTTGATTTAATGCTTAACTCGTTTGCATCTTCATCCCTGTGTTTAATTTCAACAAATTGTTTACGGTTGGTGAGGTAAGATCGAAAAAGGTCAAGGGGTTTATTTCTAACTCCATAGTAATCGAGTTTCTCAATCAATATATTATGGTCCACCGAGTCGAAAGCAGAACTTAGATCAAGGAATATGCCAGCCACCTTTTCTTTGTCGTTTATTTTCTGCATCAGATCATGCATCAAGGTATGTATGGCTTCGTTAGTACCAACTCCTTTCCGATAACCGAACTGTCGCCAGTGTAATGCTCTTTGTGAGTTCAAATGTGTAGTTAATCTTAATTTTAGGAGCTTCTCAAATATTTTGGACAGCACAGGCAAGATAGAAATTGGTCTATAGTTTTTTGGGTCAGTTTTCACCGATTTTTTATGGACAGGCATAACCTTAGCTATTTTTAACTGATCTGGAAAAATGGCTTCATTAATGCAAGCATTGTAAAAATAAACCAAAGGCTCCGCCAGGATATCAACATTGTTTTTTATTAAGAATGTGGGCACTTCATCAAATCCACTAGCTTTTTTGCCGTTCATTTTGTTAACTATATTAACTATTTCATTCCGGTTTGTGAAGCTTAAATTCATGTTATCACAAATACGACAAGTGTAGGTTTTTAGTAGATTTCCAGCCATCTCCTTATCTCCAATATTATCCAGTTTGCTATGATCAAACTTTCTACTAAAGATTTCAACTACTTCCTGTGGGTCACTAATTAGCTTACTTCCTATTTTAAATTTGACACTTTCTGTATTTGTTACCCTTTTTTTGTTTCTACACTTATTTACAATTTCCCAAATTGCTTTAGCAGAATTTTTAGCTTGTTTTATCTCTGTCTGCACTGCTAAAGTTTTCGCATTTCTTAAAACCTTCTTGTAGATTCTGTTATATTCTTTCTTATAAGAAAGAAGTGATTTGTCATTATAAAAGGTATGAAGATTACTTAAAACGCGCCTCATTTTACTAGACACTTGGATACCACGAGTTCGCCAAATTAACTTCTTGTATTTTCTTAAGTTAATTTTCTTTCTCTTCTTTTTGAAACAATTTTTAAAAATCTCTGTGAATTTCGAGAGAAAACTGTTTATGCCTAGAACTTTCCAATTTATACTCTGTATTTTTGAACGGAACAGTTTAGTGGATTTTTTATTGTAAACTCTTTTGTTCACGAAAACAACGGGTTCCACATTTTTTTCGTCACAATTATTTTCAGATACTATTCTTGAAAATAGCCCCGCGTGTCCATCTGATAGACCATTTTGGTCCGTCTCCACTTCTAGTAAACTTTTTTTATGTTTGTTACCTCAGAACTTTGTCTGGGTTACCCGATTTTTATGATTCTTTTTTTATTTGAAAGCTAGTGCTTCCCGTGTGATCCCATATAAATTTTATCAAAATCGGTGTAGTACTTTAGTAGAAAATTAACAAAAACCAAAAATAATAATGCAAAAATGTACTAATTTGTTGCGATGGAAGTCGGTTTTTTTAACGTGTTTAGCGTTTTTTGGACTATCGGGATAAAATGTATCCTGTCGCTTCCGGGACCAACACAAATCTAACGACAGCTCGCACTCCAAAATCTATCAAGCCGTTTAGACTACAGGCACAGATGAGATACTAGTTACTTCGTAAGCTAAAACTCAGCCAAATAATCAGACATACATACGTACACTCATTATACTCGTACGTACAGCCGATATGCCGTAAGAAATACCTTTGTACGTGACACAGCGTTATCTATCGTCTGGGCCTACGAGTCCAATGTGCCCAGGATCTGTGGAATCTAGTGACGTGACTCACTCCACAGAAGGCCATGACATGACGTAAGCCCGGCGCTGCTGCTTGGCGTGTAGACAGTCCCTTAATATGACCACATGACGCTTCGGGGACCATGTCTGCACGAGCAAATCACCTGTGGAACCTAGTGACGTGACTCACTCCACAGAAGGCCATGACATGACGTAAGCCCGGCGCTGCTGCTTGGCGTGTAGACAGTCCCTTAATATGACCACATGACGCTTCGGGGACCATGCCTGCACGAGCAAATCACCTGTGGAACCTAGTGACGTGACTCACCCCACAGAAGGCCATGATGTAAGGCCGGCCCTGCTGCTTGGCGTGTAGACAGTCCCTCAATATGTCCACGCGCCTCTTCGGGGACAAAATCTGCACGAGCGACTCGGTTAGGGTAGTCCTTATCGTCTTGGCCACAGAGTCGAATGTGCCCAGCACCTGTGGAAGATGGCATACCTATTGTTTAATCCCAAGCCAACATAACTAGGTTCCTTAAATATAAACCAGGTTAGTTATTAAAACAAGCTTTTGCCCGCGGCTGCGCTCGCGTGGACATCGTTTTTTGATTGTCTTTGAGGGTGACTGGTGCGCGAGCCGCGTGAGCGTAGACAGTTCACTCCAGATCCCTCGATAACTCTATCAGGTTATTCTGATTAGCAGTTCACGTCACTTCTCACCTCCTCAACTATTTCTATGCAAAAAATCACGTCAATCCGTTGCTCCGTTGCGATGCTAAATAAATCAACCAAAAAAAAAACTTTTTTTTTCATTCCCTCAAGATAAATAAAGCATATTTGATTGATTGATCTATAGGACAATGCTATTTTCACAGGAAAAAAGTAGCCGATGTCCTTTTTCATGCCACCGGCTACCTGCATGCCAAATTTCGTCAACATTGGATAAGGTGTAAGCGTGAAAAGGTAACAAACAAACACATTTATAATATTAGCAAGGAAGCAAGTATATCCGCTTCCATTTCCGGCAACAAGTTGACTGCCTCACCGTTATTCTTGTTTTGCTGCACCATCTTTAGTACACCATCAGCGACCCTTTTCATCAAAATCGAAGCCTACCGTCACAAAGTAATGGTACCGTATCCATAACGTAGGGTGAAATTCTGATTCCATTTCTACTTAATTCCTTAGTTCCCAGAACTTTATATTCTGTATCAATTTTGGCCATAAAGGAAAAAATCCTTAGGTACCATCATGAAGGAAAAACGTTTTCACCTCACAGGCTCGGTCAAAGTATATAATATTAGTTCTAACATACAGCATGGACACTCCCTGCCGCTTTCTAGATTATGACCTCACTCCCGCGTCTCCCAGACTGATACAGATTGGTTACAGTTTGGTTGTCGAACGTATACGATTTCGGTGCCATTTTGTTTGTTCCGTCATCCGTTTTTTGAAATGTCGTTTCTGGCCCGTTGTACGAAGTGTCCAGGGTGTGACTTGGTTTTGTCACTCCATTTTAGCGCGCAAAATCGCGTAATATCCGCTAGCGCGGAAACATTCTTTAAAATTAGTACCAAATGACTATTAAGCTGTTTTTCTTACACCTAAAAATTTTCCTCGCTGTAGTGAGGTGAAAAATTGTATGTTAGGCTCGGCAACAAATTTATTTTGCGCCTCGTACCTTTGAAGCCCTCGCTTCATTCGTGGTTCTATCTTAGAATCCTTCGCTTACTCACGTTTCAATAGAGGTAGCTCACTTCACAGCCTTACATAACTAATAACTAGTTTCCTTAATGAATTCTAGAAATACAAGTGGTGTCATCTAGTGCTCATTTAAATTACAAATACGCCAAACTTAATATAATTCTTAAGGGTCCCCAGGAGGTTCGAGTTTCCATACAAACGTAGTTCCGCTTTAAGGCGCAGTGGTACCTAAAAATCCACATAAACAGGTTTTTAGAATTCATTTTTGAAGTATTTAACAGTAAATTAAAAATCTAGGAAAACATATTGGTATTATTGACAATAGTTACGATGGACTATATCGAATGGAAACACGATTTAATAAAGTTGGCTCGATAGAATAATTTCGCAAAGGTACCTCTTTTCGAGCCATTTTATCGTCTATTTTCGGTTTTATTCTTAAAATAAGTAATTTGATAATATGATTTATTTACTAAAATAAAGTACATAGGTGACTGAAGGGAAAACATCGATTGGGTTTTTATTTAAGATAAATATGATGAAAATAAAAACGAAAACATCGAAAAAGTGCCCTCTTTACACGTAAAGAAAAAGACAAAGACAGATTTTTAAGTACCACGGGGCCTCAATACAAAAACTACATGCTGGATTGAATCCAAACTTTGCGAATATATTGAGTAGACACTTATGGATGTTTTTAGTTAGTTTTCATCGTAGTAAATTGAAACATAACTAAACGAAGGGTTAAATCAGAATATATTGCTAACATTTATACTGAGGATCATATTATTGTCATAAAACAGGATAGCGTCAGGTAGATTAAAACCAGATGGAGCAATGAATAATCAGTTTTTTTGCTTTAAACTAAATAATTTCGCCTCAAAGCTGTTGTCAAATGAGATGTAGTCAAATGCAAGCAATTTTTTATTAATATTGAAAAAAAGTCATCGTGGAAATCCTTGGGAGAGGCCTTTGTCTAGCAGTGGACGTCTTTCGGCTGATATTATGATGATGATTGAAAAAAAAAATTGAGTATATTTTACCATCTGTCAAAACGCATCTGTTATAAATATGTATGACTAGCGACCCGCCCCGGCTTCGCACGGGTGCAATGCTGATACTAAATACACTACAGAAAAACTGAGAACGTTGTATATAAAAACATAGCGGCCCGCTCCGGTTTCGCACGGGTATAAAATATATAGCCTATGTGATTAAAATCGATTCAGTAGTTTTGATTTATTCATTACTGCCCGTGGCCCGCACGCGTTAAATTTGGAGTAAAACAATCCCCCTTTCCCTATACCATGAAGATTTCCTGCTATCTTTGGAATATCTAAATTCATACACTACATTTTTATTTATTTACTTTTTACATTTTTAACTATTTATTTTATTTTTACAACATATTACAGAATGTCTTTATAAACAACGTTCACAGCTTTCTTGTCATTAGACACTACAAACATGTTTTCTCTGGAGGTCACTCTTGAAAGAGCGACATACAGTTGTCCATGTGAAAAACAGTCAACGCTCAAATCTAAGCCTGCAACGTTGAAGGTTTGACCCTGCGATTTATTAATGGTCATTGCAAAAGATGTCTTTACCAGAAACTGTAAACGTTTAAATTGGAAGGGTAAATCCGATGGTATCAGAGGGATTCGGGGAATCAATATATCTTCTCCGGTACCACATCCTGTGAGTATTGTGCACTCTATTATGAAAAACGCGCTATTTATAGGCACGCTCTTGCCGCACCGGGCGGCCGGCCGGTACCGCCGCAAACGCTACGTCCCGCAATTTTTAAATCTGTAATATCTTCGAAAATATTCACTTAAATCATACGGTGTAACGGGCCATATAGATCTATATTAAATGAACAATGTATTCAAGGTATTTAATTGGTTAAGGATTAATGCTGTATTGGTGAAAATCGCTTCGAAAATTAGCCATTATTTGTCGTAAAAAGTAAATGACAAAAAAAAGTTATTGTGGGTTATCCATAAGAGATAGACATATACCATCACGGACTTTTCTGTAGACCTTTTCAATGTGTACAATACTTAGTACATTATTTTGATAAAACTCGTAGGGTTCAGCCTGCGTTTGCAATGTAAGCGGAAAAAATGTAATTATTTACGACATCACATTAGAAACCTCAAAAATAACAGTACTTCTCCACTATTTAATGGATGTTATTATACATATAAACCTTCATCTTGAATCACTCTATCTATTAAAAAAAACCGCATCAAAATCCGTTGCGTAGTTTCAAAGATTTAAGCATACAAAGGGACATAGGGACAGAGAAAGCGACTTTGTTTTATACTATGTAGTGATGCCTCACAGCTGTGACGTCATAACCGATCACAGTCACTGACAAACTTTTTATTGATTATTATGAATTATGTTCCGTCCTAATTCAGTCCGTATGGTTCCCGGCTAAGAATAGGACCATCCCATCTCTTCCAATGGGTGTCGTAAGAGGCGACTAAGGGACTTAAAACCGGAGGATGGGCAGCAGCGTCTTTCCGTGCATTGCAACACACCTGCAATCAAACTGCGATCGCCAACCCGCCTGCCAAGCGTGGCGATTACGGCAAAACCCCCCCTATGAATTTCACACCCAGAAAACGGCCCCTAGTCCCCGGCAGCTCCGCTATTCCTGGCTCCGGTAGCAGTCATGGTAACGGCGGGGTAGGGGGTGCGAAGAATCCCCGGCAGATGCCAGGCTACCAAACCCAACGACCTTTGGCCCTGGCAACTTAAAACACGCGCACACTGCGGACTGACGAGAAACTTGCAGAACTCGAAGAAGTATTGAGCAGGTTACGGTGGGATATCGTAGGTTTATGTGAAGTCCGAAGAGAGGGAGAGGACACCATGATCCTTAAATCCGGAAACCTGCTCTATTTCCGGGAGGGCGACCAACAGTCCCAGGGTGGTGTCGGGTTTCTCGTCCACAAGTCCCTCATTAACAATGTGGTCCAAATCGTGAGCGTTTCGACAAGGGTAGCATACCTTATACTCAGAATCACCAAACGGTATTCGATGAAGGTCATACAGGTATACGCGCCGACTACGGAACACTCCGACGACGAGGTAGAGACTATGTATGAGGACATCTCTACAGCCTTACATAGCACCAGGACCCATTATACCGTTGTTATGGGGGACTTTAACGCGAAACTGGGCAAACGAAGCGATGGTGAGCTGAGAGTGGGGCAATTTGGATATGGAGTAAGAAATGCACGTGGCCAGATGCTGGCCGACTTTATGGAGAAGGAGAGCCTCTTTATGATGAACTCCTTCTTTAAAAAGTCAAAACAGCGGAAGTGGACATGGTTGCATCCCAATGGCGTAACAAAAAACGAGATAGACTTCATCTTGTCGACAAGGAAGCAAATATTCAATGATGTCTCCGTGATCAATTCAGTCAAAACAGGAAGCGATCACCGGATGGTCAGAGGCACATTGAATCTAAAGACCAAGCTAGAAAGATGTCGACTGATGAAGTCTACGCTCCGACCAGCGCCCATCCAGCTCCAAAACCCCGAGAGCTTTCAGCTCGAGTTGCACAATCGTTTCGAATGCCTAGGAGACTGCGAGAATGTGGACGATTATAATGACAGGTTCGTGGAAATTGTTCAAACGGTCGGGTCTAAGATTTTTAAAATTCGCCGTTCAAACAGAACGAAAAAAATCTCCGACTTCACCAGCAACCTCATGGAAGAAAGACGCAGATTGGTTTTGCAGTCCTCTGAAGACGCTACTCAGTATCGGCAACTAAACAGGCAGATCTCTAAGTCCCTAACTCGCGATTTACGCTAATATAATACAAATTGTATTAAAGAGGCGATTGAGCACAACAAAGGCTCAAAAGTGTTCGCGAGAGATCTGTCTGTTGGACAAAGCCAACTGACCAAGCTGAAGACTGAGGACGGCAGGACCATATCGTCTAAGACTGAGTTGCTGGAAGAAGTTGAGAAGTTCTATGGACAATTGTACAAGACCACACGTTTGCCTGTCACCGATCAGGCTGAAGACCCAAGAGCCAGACTAACCCGACACTATACCGAAGATATCCCGGACGTCAGCCTGTACGAGATTAGAATGGCTCTCAAACAGCTCAAGAACAACAAGGCACCGGGTGATGATGGAATTACGGCTGAACTTCTGAAAGCAGATGGATCACCGGTACTAAAAGCTCTTCAGAAGTTATTTAATTCCGTTATACTCGAGGGACAAACGCCTAAGGCATGGCACAGAAGTGTGGTCGTGCTTTTCTTCAAAAAGGGTGACAACACCCTGCTGAAGAACTACAGACCCATCTCACTTCTGAGCCATGTCTACAAGCTGTTTTCGAGAGTCATTACGAATCGTCTCGCACGCAGGTTTGACGACTTCCAGCCTCCCGAACAAGCCGGTTTCCGAAAAGGCTTTAGTACCATAGACCACATACATACGCTGCGGCAGATTATACAGAAGACCGAAGAGTACAATCAGCCACTATGCTTGGCGTTTGTGGACTATGAGAAGGCCTTTGATTCAGTCGAAACCTGGGCTGTGCTACAGTCTCTCCAGCGGTGCCAAATTGACCATCGATACATCGAGGTGTTGAAGTGTCTGTATGAAAACGCCACCATGTCGGTTCGCCTCCAGGACCAGAACTCGAAACCTATCCAGTTGCAGCGAGGGGTGAGACAGGGAGACGTTATATCTCCGAAACTGTTCACCGCCGCCCTGGAAGATGTTTTTAAGCTTCTGGACTGGGGTGGACTCGGCATCAATATCAACGGCGAGTACATATCCCACCTCCGATTCGCTGACGATATCGTGGTCATGGCTGAGACTATGGAAGACCTAAGCACAATGCTCGATGGCCTCAGTAAGGTCTCTCAACAAGTGGGTCTTAAAATGAACATGGAAAAGACGAAAAAATTGTTAAATGTCCGTGTCGCACCCACTCCTCTAAAAGTTGGAGACTCTACACTGGAAGTTGTTGACGAATATGTATACCTGGGACAAACAGTCCAGCTAGGTAGTTCCAACTTCAAGAAAGAGATCAATCGACGAATCCAACTCGGCTGGGCAGCGTTCGTGAAGCTTCGCAATATCTTTACGTCCCAAATACCGCAGTGTCTCAAGACTAAGGTCTTTGACCAGTGTGTGTTGCCAGTGATGACTTACGGAACTGAGACATGGTCGCTTACTATGGGCCTCATAAGAAGGCTCAAGGTCACCCAAAGGGCAATGGAGCGTGCTATGCTCGGAGTTTCTCTGCGTGATCGAATCAGAAACGAGGAGATCCGCAGGAGAACTAAAGTAACCGACATAGCTCACAGAATCGCTAAACTGAAGTGGCAGTGGGCAGGGCACATAGCTCGTAGAACAGATGGCCGATGGGGCAGTAAAGTTCTCGAGTGGCGACCGCGCACCGGAAAACGTAGCGTAGGCAGGCCTCCCACGCGGTGGACCGATGACCTGGTGAAGGTCGCTGGAAGCCGATGGATGCGGGCGGCGCGGGACCGGTCGTCGTGGAGATCCTTAGGGGAGGCCTTTGTCCAGCAGTGGACGATTTGTGGCTGATATGATGATGAATTAAAAACTGAAAACGCATTAGGAAACAGAGACATAATTTTTTGTAATATCAAAGGGAAAGCTTTTGAGAATGCAGTTTTCTTTTTTAAAGCTTTTTGACTCACGTATGTTCCTTAATTGTATGTCGAGTTCCAAAAGTAGTCACTAGATGACACTAGTAAATTGATTGTCTTCTTGTAAATGGTTTTTAGTACTGAATTACATGCTTATTATATCCAGAACTAAAAGTTTTAATTTTGTAACTTTTTAAATCGTTAAAAATTGAATTGGCGCCATCTACCTTTACGCACGAAGCGTTTTGCTTCTTCGTTCATTATGCGAACGGCCAAGGAGTAGAATTCCCTGCCGACGCGGCGTCTGTATTCCCCTATTCGTATAATTTAGGAATCTTCAAGACTAGAGTGAATAGGCACTATTTGAGATTGCGTGTTAAATCCTCGGCTGCATCGGTACTTACCATCAGTGCAGCCAAACGCACTCAAATTTTTAATTAAAAAAAAATACAGTTACGCCCTTTGCTGTAAATCGAAGTAAAACCACACCATTACAAAAGCTTTGCACGCACCTTCCCCTCCAGCTTGGCGGCGACGGAGTCGCACAGCTTGTTCGCGATGTCCGCGGCGACGTTCTTCGCGATCAGGTGGTCGCGCATCTGGTCCAGCACCGGCCGCATCGTCTCCTCCCTCAGCGCCTTTGAACCTACTAACCCCTTCAACAGCCAAACATAAGACAATGTTATCATCTTCACCAAGCTCTAGCCAAAGTATATATATTAGTACTAACATACAGTATGGACACTCCCTGCCGCTCTCTAGATTGCGACCTCACCCCCTCGTCACCCAGATTGATACAGATTGGTTACTGTTTGGTTGTCGAACGGATAGGATTTCGCCGCCATTTTGTTTGTTCCGTCATTAGTTTTTTGAAATGTCATTTCTGGCCTGTTGTATGAAGTGTCCAGGGTGTGCTCTAGCGCTAGATGCAGGGATGAATAATGGACAATAAACAGACATTTACGTAGCTCACAGAATCGCTAAACTTAAGTGAAAGTTGACGGGGCACATAGCACGTACAACAGATGACCGTTGGGGAAGTAAAGTTCTCGAGTGGCAACCGCGCACCAGAAGACGTAGCGTAGCCAGGCCTCCCACTCGAGGGACCTACGACCTGGTGAAGGTCGCGGAAAATCGCTGGATACGGGCAGTGCAGGACCGGCCGTAGCTCGTAGTGGAAATACTTTGCCCAGCAGTGAACATCTTTCGGCTGATATGATGATAGACAAATGTATGTCAAAGGAACAAGACCAAATCGAAAAAACAGGATATTTCCATTGAAGAATTTACCTTGAAAATGCTAAACATGCCACTAGACTTCTTTGGGCTGGGGGTGGATTGCTCTCCTTCCTCCTCGCTGCTGCTGTCTTCAGAATCCACTTCCAGGTCCCTGATGGCGCCCGTCATTTGCCCCACCAGCTGTGGGAGAAATAAATTACGGTGATTCCAAATTCTTCTCCAACTCGTTCAGTGTTAAAGCTGCGACCCTCTTGAATAAATTACCTGCCAACATTCACGACTGCCCCTCTGTTAACTCTTTCAAAATCAAACCTAAAGAGCATCTTCTTTCCATACAAAACGTGTAAGTTTATTTATATATATTAACTAGCTGTCCCGGCGAACTTCGTACCGCCTTACATTACATTACACTGCCCTACCCTACCCTACCCTACACTACACTACACTACCCTACACTACCCTACCCTACCCTACATACACTACACTACACTATCCTACCCTACACTACCCTACACTACTCTACACTACCCTACACTACACTACCCTACCCTACCCTACACTACCCTACCCTACACTACCCTACCCTACCCTACATACACTACACTACACTATAAAAAAATTATAATTGCTTAAAAAAAAGTACAAAAAGATTTTATTCCATATTTGGCTGTATAGCTCCAATTACCATTGCTTAAAAAACAACAAAGAAGTAATAAAAGCGCGGTTAAGCGAAAATAAATAATAAATATGAATGAACAAAGTGCATTTATTATTAATGAACAAAGTAATAAAAGCGCGGTTAAGCGAAAATAAATAATAAATATGAATGAACAAAGTGCATTTATTATTAATGAAGAAAGTCACGAAAAAATAGTGAAAGAAAATGAGTGAGTACTCTATATACATACATTTTATTATTATCACAAATGCAGTATTAATTTTGAATTGAAAACATAATACTGCTATAAAGGTGACCTAAATTTTTGATATTAAAATGAGCGATATTAAAAGTAGCCCTCTTTTATACACACAAACACACACACGCGTATAGTTTAAATTCTGTTAAAATGTAGCTTATATGACACGTTCGTAGATTTACCATAGCAGCGCCATCTATTGATTACTTACTCAACCCAGTCGAAAGGTATCGACATCTGTTAGAATCATTTGGAGTTAACAGATAATTGTGACTGTCAAATAATAACAGACAAATAATTAGCAATAAATTAAAATTGCGACTACAATTTGAGATTTAAACTATCCTATCTCTCAAGTTGGATTGAACTGCACATGGTGTGCGAATTTTATTATAATCGGTTAAGTGGTTTAGGAGTCCATTGAGGACAAACATTGTGACACGAGATTTATATATATTAAGAAGATTTTAGTACGAATAGTAAGTATTCTATTTTTAGGTATGTATTATGTATACTATTAATTTATTTACTATCCGTATATATTATTCATGTCAGTAGATCAGGTTAATTTACATTAAGTTATATTAGTATTTTATTTAGTATAATTGTAGGTACACATATTTTTGCCCCCCGTCCTTTGAATTCTCACAACAACCGGTAAGGTTGGCTGGAAGAGATCTCTTATAGAGATAAGTCCACCTTTGTTTATGTCCGTTCTAAGTGGTTTTCATGTACATATTTGTGTGCAATAAAGAATATACAGGGCGTAAATGCTCTGCACTTGAGCGCGAAATTAGTTTCCGTAAAGTAATAAATAAATAATATATAATATAATATATAAATATAATATAATATAGAAATAATATGAGATGCAGTCTTAATTGCAAAAACTTTTTTAAACCTTAAAAGATGATAACATTAATTAAATAATAACAAAAAGAAATAATATGAGATGCAGTCATAAATTGCAAAACTTTTAAGGTTTAAAAAAGTTTTTGCAATTTATGACTGCATCTCATATTATTTCTTTTTGTTATTATGCTGAAAGCATACAAAACGTAACAAACTTATTGCGAATACGACATCAATGTGTTCTAATATGTATTTCTGGATTTTGATACTTTCATATCGTATCTGCTATAAGCTTCGCACATGCATAATTATATTACTTTACGGAAAATTACGGTGTTAGGGCTGATCTCCCGCTCGCCGTGCTGGTCGGTGCTGAGTCAGCTCCCACACGCATACCCGCTTGTCGCAGTCCCAGCGTGTCGGGGCTGATCTCCTACTCGTCAGCTTCCAACCGCGGCCGCATGTGGCAGTACCTGCGTGTCGGTGCTGAGTCAGCTCCCACACATACGCCCGCTTGTCGAAGTCCCAGCGTGTCGGGGCTGATCTCCCACTCGTGAGCTTCCAACTGCATCCGCATGTGGCAGTACCTGCGTGTCGGGGCTGATCTCCTGCTCGCCGGGCTGGTCGGTGCTGAGTCAGCTCCCACACGCGCGCCCGCTTGTCGCAGTCCCAGCGTGTCAGGGCTGATCTCCCACTCGACAGCTTCCAACTGCATCCGCATGTGGCAGTACCTGGGTGTCGGGGCTAATCTCTCGCTCGGCGGGCTGGTCGGTGCTGAAGTCCAGGGTGGGCAGGTCGCGGGAGTCGCCGCCCAGCTCCCACACACGCGGCTTCTTCACGCGGTCTGTCCGGTCCGCCACCTTCGGGCTCTTTGGGGACTTCCTGGAATTATATCACTGTTTGAATTCATTTATTTAAACGCAGGCTGTAACAAAATTGGTATTGCTACCCATTGAATGGCATTTCTAAACATACTGTCTTCAGTATGAATTCTGATTACTGTATAAAAGAATTCAAAGTAGGCAACATCTTTTTTGTATACTCACATAAATTACTAAAAAATACTGACTACTTTGGTACATAACATAATATGTATAACTAGCTGTCCCGGCGAACTACGTTCCACCTTACACTACACTATACTACCCTACCCTACCCTTCACTACACTACGCTACCCTACACTACACTACCCTACCCTACACTACACTACCCTACACTACACTACCCTACCCTACCCTCCACTACACTACACTACCCTACCCTACACTACACTAAACTACCCTATCCTACATAAGAACCTTCTCATGAAAATAACGAACTCGACAAAAAAAGAATTAGCGAAATCGGTCCAGCCGTTCACGCGTGATGCCGTGACCAAGAGAAATAGGGATTAATTTTTATATATATAGATAGATAGATATGTACATAATATAATATGCAGTGTGTTTTCCGAATCGGATAAAAATAAAATAATGCTTTTATAAAAACACATTTTATTGTAAAAGGCTAAAACTCTCGCGTTGGTCGAAAAAAAATGCAAAGACTCAGATGGTGATAGCTGTGGTTTCAACCTATGAAAATTGCAGACCCACCACGCCGTCCACATCATCTATCACCGTCTTATCTTTTTATTTTCATTTTAATAGTTTATAAGTTTCAAATGTAAGAAGTATGATTACATGTAAACGTAGGCGGTATAGTAAGTAGTTTTGTCCTCATATCATCATCATCATATCAGCCGAAGGACATCCACTGCTATGCTCGGAGTTTCTTCGAGTGATCGAATCAGAAACGAGGAGATCCGTAGGAGAACCAAAGTAACCGACATAGCTCTCAGAATTGCTAAACTTAAGTGACAGTGGGCGGGGCACATTGCTCGTAGAACAGATGGCCGTTGGGGCAGTAAAGTTCTCGAGTGGCGACCGCGCACAGAGAAAACGTAGCGTAGACAGGCCTCCCACTCGGTGGACCTATGACCTGGTGAAGGTCGCAGGAAGCCGCTGGATGCGGGCAGCGCAGAACCGGTCGTCGAGGAAATCCTTGTAACAACAAGTTAAAACCACTTCAACGATATGAACAACGACGTGTGGACTCACTTCTCCTTGGCCTTGCCCTTGGAGAGCTTCTGCGCGAGCTTGGCGCGGCTGGCGGCGATCACGTCGTCCTCGGGCTCGCACGCGCGCTCCGCCAACTCCTCCGTGCCGTTCGGCACGCTCCTGGTCTCCACTATCTTCACTGGAAAGTAATTACAATAAATATATTAGTAAAGCTTTTAATCAAGCGACTTCCAAAAAGGAGAAGGTTCTCAATTCGACTGTATGTTTTTTTTTATGTGTGTAACCTCAGAACTTTTGACTGGGTGAACCGATTTTGATGATTCTTTTTTTATTCGAAAGCTAGTGCTTCCCGTGTGGTATAAATTTTATCAAAATAGGTGTAGTACTTTATTAGAAAATTAACAAAAACCAAAATAATAATGCAAAATTGTTCAAAGTTGTTGCGATGGAAGTCGGTTTTTTAAATGTGTTTAGCGTTTTTAATTATTCTGACAATTATTGACATTTCGAGCAACTCTGTGTTCTTGTCCAAACTAAACTGATAGGGATAGCAAAGGCTTTTATAGTATCTCATCTGTGATACAGCTGACAAATTAAAAAAACAAAAAAACAACAGTGAATTTAATTATGTTAAAATTATTATAACTAACTTGTGCATAATCTTATGTCTATGTATACTTTGAGTGAATTGTAAAATTATGTAATGAATTACTTGTAATTTACTCTAAATTATCAATAAATATTGAAATTGATAATATCTAATCAATTTAACCATCGTATCAGCTTATATACGTTTCCACCGAGGAGCTCAAGTCTAGCCTGAATTAGGGTGATCGGGCCTTAGCCGACCACACGGGCCCAGTGCGGGTTAGTCGACTTCACACACAACCTTCGAGTTTCTGCAGGTTTCCTCACGATGTTTTCCTTCAACGTAAGAGCGCCCGATAAACAAAATTCGAAAACACATGGCAGGATTCGAATCACGACGCCCGGACAGGAGAAAACGGCCTTAGCCGTTACGCCACCGACGACGCTTCTATCTACCACCACCGACTAAGAACCGACAACCGCCACCAACGCCTCTGAAATGTATCCTATATCACTCAGGGGATCAAGACAAATCTATTCACACCTTACACTCCAAAATTCATCAAACCGTTTAGGCTAAAGCAGCCTTTTTTATTTATTTATTTAATTTTTTAGTGTTCAGTACAAAAAAACGGAACCCCTACAGGATCACTCGTGCGTCTGTCTGTCTGTCCGTCCGTCTGTCACAGCCAATTTGCTCCGATTCTACTGGACCAAATCAGGTATAATTTGGTAGGATGGTGGAATCCTATGGCCCAAACAAAGTAAATATTTTTTTTTTAATTAGGGTCATTTTTGGGGGACAAATTAGGAAAAAAAATAAAGATTTGCAAACCTGACTATGTATATCAAATGAAAGGGCTCGTTAAGAGAATCTCTAATATATTTTTGTTATTATTGTAAAATAGTTTTGTTTTTATTCATGAAAGAAGACGAAAATTGACCATCCGCCCCCCCCCCTTGATGTCCGAAACTACTGGCTCAAAATTTTCAAAAAAATACAAAATATATTCCATTGCTTGTAGATTTCAGGAAAACATATAATAATTCTATCAACTGAAAATAAAGTGGTAAGTACACTCAATATAATACTTTCACTTACAAAAAATAGTTTACTAAAACACCACTAGATAGCGCTAGTTTAGTTAACTCGCGTCTTACTGTGAGGATTTCAAATGTGATATTTTGTATTTGACTTTGGCATTGTACGGGACCTTCTCCACGCGAGTTCAACTCGCACTTGGCCGGTTTTTTATACACACATTACCTAATTTTCGGGCATTCGGGTAAAAACATTACTTAATGTTTGGTTAAAATTGTATATGCCAATACATATATAATCGTAACTGATATGTAATCGTTACATACAGGGTGTAACATAAAGGTGCAGTGATACTTTAAGGTGGGCTTGTACTCATCAGACTGAACAACTTTTGCTGTACAAATTTGTTGAAATCACGTTTTTTTTTACTTTTTATACAAAACTGGCCAATCAGCTGACCGATTTGTATGAACAATTAAAAAATATCGCGTATTCAGCAAAGTTGTAAAACAAAAGCTGTTCAGTTTGATGAGTACAAGCCCACCTTAAAGTATCACTGCACCTTTATGCTACACCTGTATAACCCCTAACCTAATGTGTCCGCGACCTCGTTATATTTGCTTTGAGTAGCCTATTTTATTTCTTCACGGTTTCATACCTCCATACTATACCAATTTTCATCAAAATCAGTTCAGCGGTTTGTGTCGTGTCGGAACGTGTTCTTAAAAATGGATAAAATTAAAGTTCGTGCGGTAATAAAATATCTCTGCTTGAAAAAAATTACTAAATCAGGACTTGAGAGCAACATTAGGGGTACATGCTCCTCCATACTCTACGTTTGCGCGTTGGTGTGCTGAGCTGAAGCGAGGAAGAACTTCCACCAACGACGACCCACGCACGGGACGCCCTACATTGGCAGTGATGGAACAAATGTCAAAAAAGTTGAAAACATTGTCTTGGCGGGTCGTCGTGTTACTGTTCGTTTTATAGCAGAAAAAGTGAAGATTTCGATAGGAAGTGTCCATAATATACATTATACACGCGACCCTTTGGGTATGAAAAAAATATCAGCGCGCTGGTTGCCCAGAATGCTTTCTGACACGCAGTAACAAACGAGACTGAGAAGTGAGAATTTCACAAAGCTGTTTGAATTTGTTATAACAAGATCTTGACCGATTTTTGACTTGATTCATAATTATGGACAAAACATGGCTCCACCATTATGACCCGGAAACGAAAAAAACAGTCAATCACTTGGAAGATACCGTCATCTCCAGCTCCGAAGAAATTTAAGGCAATGCCATCCGCCGGTAAGATCATGGGCTCTCTTTTCTGGGACAGTCAAGGGGTAGTAATGATCGAATAACTTAACCATGGAGCCACAATTACGAGAACTTTGTAAGTAACAAATAACAAAGTTGCGTGGCAAACTCGCTATACTCGTAGTTGTTCTGTTTCACCAAGATAAACGATAATTCAAAAAGATAACGCCCCCGCGCACAAGTCCAGAGTTGCGATGGCTGCCATTCAAGAAGCTGGCATCCAAAAACATAAACACCTCTTTCATTTGTCCGTAAAATTTTAAATTTGTTTCCTCGAAACTAAACATCTAAACAGACAATTTTGACTTTTCTAAGTGAACAAAACCAGTAGTCAATGTTTTGGTACTTTTGCCGATCTTTAGGTACTTTTGATCTTTTCCAGAAAAACAATTATGTTCAATTATAAAAACTCAATTATGCTCATATGTGTTTTTGATATTGTGGTAATTACCAATTTTTAGCCAATTTTGCATAAAAAACACTTTTAGTCTTCTGAAATTCTTACCACTTTTTTTAGTCTTCTCCTCTCCCTTGCGTTCAATCATAGATGCAACAGTCTTTTTGGACTTCAGCGAGTCTTCAAAGGTTCTCATTTGCTTAGGAATTTTTGCTTGTGACTTAGCTGAAAATAAAAATAAATACAATAAATTATAAAATTACAAGCTTTTGCCCGCAGCTTCGCCCTTTCACATTTATGATATTAGTAGGCTATGAAAGTTTGTATGTATTTTTGTTATTCTTTCACGCAAAAACTAGTGAACGTATCTGGCTCATATTTGGTAGGTAGATAGATTAAGACCTAGAATAACATATAGGTTACTTTTTCCACACTCGCGAGCTGCTTGCCACTAGCGCACTGGCACCCTCAAAGACAGTCATATAAACTATGTTCACGCTAGCTAGTTTATAATATTAGTAAGGATAAAGCACATAGCACAACATTACCGTGTGTGTGTTTGCACTAACATTACATGTACGTACACCACACCTTTGTAACGTGCGACGGCTATTACAGGATGAGCCAGTGATAATGAGTGAGTGAGTTTTTATTCATGAAATAATAAACCTAGACGCAGCATGGAAATGGCGTCTGTTTGTAGCTTTTAAATTTTAATCAAAATGGCGTTTACACGGGAGAGTAGCGCGCGTTTCGCATCTACGCCTTTTTCGAAAACAATCGATGTTATGTAATGGTTTGTTGGCAGTGCCAGGGATTTCAACTTAAGTTCGTAATAGTCTGCTCGTACCAACGAAAACATCAAAAACATCAAAAAAGTGAGAGCATCGGGGCATACAGATGCAAGTTTTTAAAAATTTACAAGCAAGACTGGAAGAGCGCTGCAACTGCAATGGACATATTTTAATTTTTAAATATAAAATTTATTTAATTATCTTCAATTCAAAATAAACTCTTTATTTGAAAGCACAAAAAATTTATTGATTGTTTTGATATTTAAGATAATTTATCACTAGCCCACCCTGTAATAATTTACTACTATATCTACTTCTACTATACCTACTTTTGTCAAAATTATCAAAAGTTACTTCATTATAAATATAAATCCATAGTCACTGGTTCAAGTCCAGCTCGAAGGACCATGTACAATTGTACAGGGTTGAGTCCGTAACAAAATTCTGACACTGAAAAGAAGAAGCTCCGAGCATAGCCCTTTGGGTGACCTTGAGCCTTCTTATGAAGCCCATAGTAAGCAACTGTAAGTCATCACTGGCAAGACACACTGGTCAAAAACAATGAGTAATTGGGTTAAAACATAAACTGCTTATGAAGCATTTTTGTGTTGTACGGACTTGCTCATACACCCAGTTCATTATTAGTGTTGTTACTTAGTTATACTTTAAGTCTTGATTTTGATTTCTGTCATGAGCTTTTTATAATGCTTTAAATTTTATTTTGTTAATTAGGTAGAGGTATTTTAGGAGCATTTGTATTTTTGTCAATGCCAAAAAGCTATTAAAAACAAAAACTGAACATATAACATGGAATATCTATAAGTCGTTTCAATTAGGTACTTAGTAATTTACAACATATTAACCCGGTGAGCATGAGGTGGAAAAAAGTTACATCTAGAATATAGTAAAGTTCAGTTTTTTTTTTTTAAATAAGTTAGTCAATGAAATTAAAACTTCTTGTTTTTAATTATTCTCTTATAATAATTTATTCACGTTTTTTTATACTGTAATTATAGAAACAAAATTTTAGAGGTTTTGAAAAATTAACAATGTATCAAAAATATTATTCTTTGGAATGTAAATCAACTTAAAATTGAAAGATAATGAGGTCCTCGTTAAATAACTTACTATATTATTATTTTTTGTATTTAATTTTTTTATTTAGTCAATAACTAAAAATTATAAAAAATGTCAAATATATGAACGAATAACCATCCATGTAATTAAGTAAATAAAAAAGAACAAATAATTATTTTAAAAATATAAAAAAACATTTCATTAAAAAATACATCAAAAATGAGGCAGGGTATGACATGCCCGATATAGGTTAGCACTTGATTATCCCAGCTGGTGCCCCGTGCAACACTGTGATCATGCCTCTAACCCCTCCCGCACACCCCTGCCTCCAGCAACTGCTGCTAGATGAAGATTTTTTTAAATACACTCCTTTGAAATTTTACCAAGATAACGAAGATAAATTTTACTAAGATACCCTACCTCATGCTCGCTGGGTAAAGTTAATTATGTGCGTTTACTTTTCTATAGAAAAATAGTTTCTTATTGTATAAACAAATACAAACCCCAATTTTCACACTCCTTTAGCACTCTATAGTAAGATGTTCTGAAATCGAAGTCCATGAGATGCCGACCTCCTTGCAGCTCGTTCTTGTACTTGTCTCTGAACTCCAAGTGCACATCGTTGAGAAACTTATCCACATACGAAAGCTGCAATATCCTCTGGTACCCCACCACAAACACCAACTCAAATTCATTGTCGAGCTTGTATTGCAACGTTAGTGCGTGGTGGTTGAAACTGTTGTTTCCTGAACGCTCCTACAAGAAAAATGTTATAGAATGCTGAATAGGCCTCCTTGGTTGGAGTAAACTCGCGAAGGTTGCCATAATAAAATTATTTTTAAGTTCTAAAAACAACTAGGCTGCCTTCTTATGTGCACCCTATCCGAATCCTTGTTTAAGCTTCATTTCTAAAAGGTCAACAGACGTCCACGTTGTCCACGACATCCTTATCAAGGACATAAGCATAAGGAAATAAGCTTGTTACTATACCTGCAATATTACACTGCGGATTAGAGCGTTCACAGACGGTGAAAACATTTCACCAGTGCTTTGGAAACACCACAGTACTATGCCTCCTTTACTGAAGATGCTGAAGAGGTCCAACATATTGATATATATTTATAAAATTAATTTTAAATTGAACTCAGCTGTTTTGGCTGTTTTACTACGTTGTACGTACGTAGCGAAGGTAGGTAGGTATGCGAATGAAAATGACTGACACTGACAGTAAACTGACAACTCACGCGAAAAAACGTTCGGAATCTATATTTAGTTTTTCACTTTCGATCGACTGAGGAGCGAGCTTCCTTGGTCGGAGGGCGCGAGCGTTAGTTGACCTGTAGTGAGGGTAGGGCTGCCTACCCTCCGGGTTTCACCCAGAGTGTTCAGGTTTGGGTCGTGCATCTCCGGGCTCCAGGTTAAGCTTTCATATCTCCGGGTCTGTTCGGGCTCGCCAGGGACATTTATTGGTAAATTTATGGACCGATGAAAGGAATTACCTGTCGGTGAAATGGTTATTGGTTAAGGCGGAGCTGATTTCAAAAACCGGCCAAGTGCGACTCGGGGTTACATAAACAGGGTTCCGCACCAAAACTTTAACTACCAACAGAACAGCTGACCTCTCAGTCAGCACATACTTTGCTCTAAGTAAATAGGGGGTCTACTTATTCTGTACAGAAACTTAATTTTTCCTGTGAGAATGGAAGAACTTTAGATTTTCTCTAAGATTTTACTGTAATCGATGCATTAAACCTCATATACTGTGATTCGTACACCGGAAAACGTAGCGTAGGCAGGGCTCTCACGCGGTGGACCGATGACCTGGTGAAGATCGTGGGAAGCCGATGGATGCGGGCAGCGCAGGACCGGTCGTCGTGGAAATCCTTGGGGGAGGCCTTTGTCCAGCAGTGGACGATTTGTGGCTGATATGATGACTGTGATTCGTTCAAGATTTTAGGCCCAGTAGTTTCAAAGATAAGGGAGGGAAAACGGTCAATTTTCGTCTATTTTCATAAATAATTTCAATGCTATTTATCTAAAAATTTAAAACAAAATTTGTTTATTTGAGATTATCACAACAAGTCATTTCATTTGATATGTCACGCAATATATTTCGAAAAACTTTTTTTTAAATTTTCTAGTTTACCCCCCAACTGTGGCCCTCATGTTACAAATGTATTTATTTACGTTACACGTCCGTCTTTGGGTCATCGACTTCCATATTATGTGTACCAAAATGTAACTCAATCGTATTAATAGTTTCCGAGCACATTGGCTGTGACAGATGGACGGTCGGACAGAGACGCAAGATTGATCCTATAATGGTTCTGTTTTTACCTTTTGAAGTAAGGAACCCTAAAAATCAACTTTAATATAGTTTCTGCAGCACAGGCTACAAACAAATAAATATAATAGCCAGTAATGCACTAATGCATATTGATGTGTAACATCTTTGCTCTCGCTTTCCTGCAATTTGTGGGAGTGATTTCGTTAAATGGGACGGAAATGTGTAACAGGAAATGCGAACGTTTTTTAGTTCTCGAAAACTAAGGTTGTCATAGCCATGCAGCCTAGTGTGATGGCAAAGGCAAAGATGACATACTACTATTCGAAGGGTCGGCCCGTGAATGTACGACCCGATAATTAATTAATTTCATAAGTATTTTGTCACATGTTACACATCATATGCGAGTACTGTGGGTCTCGTTTTTTTTTATTTATAATATTTAATACCCTTACCTTTAAACTTACAACTTTACCAAACCTAACCTACCCCCGGGGCGCGGTCTCTGGGTCTGCTCGTCATCAGAGTTAGCAGCCCTACGTAAGGGTGATTTTTTTATTAGAAATATAGCGTAATTTCATTTTTTTTCAGCTATGTCTTTGAATTTGTTACTTTACTTTCTCCATGTAAGCCGTGAAAAGACTTTTGGTCTCTAGATATAGCAGTGCTCCGTTACTCACTTAAACCTAGCGCAAAATATACCTACCTAAGCAGCCCACTCGCAAGAAGGGCGTCACGTCGTCGACCGCTCTAACAAGTCGCGCGTAAGGTTGCCAGTTTTATGCGCCGCCACCGGGTAGAGACCCGTCGCATAAAATTGACACCGTTGCACCCCCACCCACTGTTTGAGTGAGTCGCGCGCAAAGTTGTAAGTTTCCTTGTGGGTGTGTTTACTGGTGTAGGTATCTATTTCTGCGTGACTAAACATGGGTCACGTAAAAACATATTGTTCATTTTTTTGGATGTATGACAAAAAAGAAAAGCAAGGACGTGTATTTTATTAAATTACCGCCAAACGAGGAAAGGTAGGTAACCTTTCAGATGTAAAACATTTCGTTTTCGTGTTACTGATACTTAATTAATACTCTAAGATTGAGATAGGTAGGTAATCATTAATATTGTGGGTCAGAACATTAGTTAGCTCCGTTACTTTTCAAGATAGATGCCTCACCTGTCAGGTCATAACAGAACCTATTGGCTCCTAGGTAAATGCTAACTCGCTCGGGGCATAATGGAACCCATTGGGTCCTGAAAGATGCACGCCACTTTAAGCCCTCACGGTGCATAAATACGTATCAAAGAAGTGTCGGCGTGCGCATGATGGCGGTACCTGAGGGAGTATTTGCTAATATAGTGAGGTGCTGTAAGCAAAAATTCCCTCAGTATTGCAAAAATATTGTTCACATAAAAGCACTAAATAGCCACCAAGTTGTAAATAACAGAACATGTTAATAATTAACCAATAATATTTTTATACAAATAACTTACTACAATATTATAGTGATTTTAAAAGTTCGATTGATAAAAATCCCACTGTCATCAGTTCTATGGAAGTGATTGCTGTTGTATGAATCAAGATAGGATTCACCTAGTTATAGCTAGCATAAAGTACTACGCATTATATATTTTTTGCTAACCGAACGAAAATAAAAGGTAACTTGACATTAAGTGCAAGCTTGCGCGCCTTCTAAGTGTGGTCGACTACTACGACTGTTATGTACTTAAATCAATCAAACTTGTTAAGTAAATAAAAGAACCATCACTTGCAAAACTTTTATTTTCATTTTCATGAGTCAGCCCTAGCGCTAGAATGCCATACAGTCACTGCCGCAATTCGCGCGCTGCCCGTGTACGCAGTTGAGTTTATTCCGAATTTTTTGCTTCATTGCGTAATGGAAGTATTAATAATATTTGTGATTGTTTTAGCGGAATTTATAATACAATAAGAATGTCAGTGTGCATAAATTTATTTTGTATTTCTTCAAAAATGGTTCGATATAAATGAGTTTTTGTGAATCAATAACCGAGCAAAGTTGGACTGTAATCTGAATCATGACATTATTTGTAATATTCAATAAGTTTTTGTGACTATTTAAAAGTGTGTTTAAATACCTATTTAAAATAAATTACTTTGATTTGATTTGATTTGAAGTTGCATTACGTCACAATAGTAAATGGGGGTGTAAAATGAAAAGGTTAGTTATATAGTTTGCAAATCTTTAATAAAGTCCGAAACATAGTATACTTCTAAAATTAACATAATCATTTTAAATAAATAGCTGTCATCATCACATTTTTAATGCAAAAGCTCCATTACGTTTTTTTTGTACTTAACATCACAACTTTTTTTATATCCTACAATTGTAATACCTACCAAATTTGTTCATAAGTGACACTTTCTAAATTTTATTTATTTTATATACTATTTTTGGCCGTAATGAAACTTATAATATTACTTTGGCTTTCTTAAGGAAATCTTAAATAATCAGTCACAAAATTATTAGGACAGAAACGTAATAGGAATCATGTCATCACTTAATGGAAAAGTAAGGCAAAACTCACATGGCTCAAAAATTATATCAAATGTTGTTAATTGTTATACACTTGTAAGTCCAGTCTTTTAATTCAAGTAAAATACTAATAGTAATCTTTTCCTGTGTCATTTTGAACTTTCTACAGGTGTCAGTGCTATTTATAGCTGTAACAACTCAGATAAAAAATAAAAGGTAGAGTTAGTATTAGCGCTTTGAAAATAGGGTATAAAAACTGTACTCCAATCACGACGGAACAGAGTTTTCCATACAATAACGCTTTTGGCAAACTTACCGTTAACATGCCGAAACGTGCTGTGACATAACTCAAATGCACCTGCCTCAATTACAGTGAAGGATAGGACCTATCACGTGTCGAAACATTATTCGAGGTCACCACGTAAGATAAAAATGTATACGTATATAATAGAACAAGCGTTACTCCACTTTTTGTTATGATTGTTGTATGAAACTCAACATCTACATTAGTTTTAATCTGAGTGTAACAATCACAATTTTGAATATTTGACGTAGATAAATCAGTTAAATCAAGATACTTGTTAGGCGCGCGCCACACGAGCAGGTATCTTAGTTAGGTAGTCATTTTTGTCCCAATAGTCATAGTAATCGGACACCGATAATAAATAAAAATCAAATTGTACGCTTCTATTTCCGACTATAACTTGTAAATATTGTCCAGTAGAACTATTTATTTTTACCAGAAAAAACACGGCTACGTCTACTTTTTCTGTAACCCTAGAACCCTACCCAGGGTACCTACAGCACCCCCCGATAACTTTTAGTAGTAATATTTTTTTATCGGATGGCAACACAGCTTTGTTTTTTTACATTCTCCTATCAGTATAAGTTCTCCATTTTTTGCTAGTTGTCAATAGGCTAACATACTGGTAAGTGGTCTTAAATAATTAAACAGGGTGCAGCAGCACCCATGGGTAGTAAAATCGGTTTAAATACAAAATAATTTTGCGTATTTTATGGCCTGCTGAATGCAGTGGGTATAAACTCAATGATACTATTGACATATAGCTCGGCTCAAAACAAAGAAATAATACCTAACATTAGAACTTACGTAAAGAATTTAGCAATTCAACTCCTAACACCGTTGGTTGGAAGAACGAAAAAATTGGCCCACTTTTCATGGTAATATCCGTGTAATGATAAACGGAACTCTAAAAAAAACCTGATGTGTCAGAAAGACAGATGATGAGACAGACAGATGCAGATTTTGTCCGTACTCAAAGGACAGGAAAAGTAGAACTTTTAACATGTGCAAAACTCCTAGCTGTAGCGAGCACCAAATTAAAATATGTGCCAAATGTTTAAAATAGTACTGATTCCGACTTTTATGTTAATTTTGATAATATCTTAGTCTAAACCAATAATAAATATGGTTAAGAATTTTACAAGAGTTTTATTTTACAAATTATCACAACACAAATATCAGGGTGCTCAGGCACCTGGGTAGGATAAGTCCACTGCAAATATGGGTAAGGTTCTAGGGTTAAATAGCCCGCAAAAATTGAGCCCGTCCGTTCCATTTTTGTTGGCTATTTACAGAAAAATTAGACACTCTACAAACAAACTAAATATGCCGACACCGTTAAGTTTAAAACGTTACGCTTGTTATGTCTTCAAATCTGCTCGGGAAAAATCTTTACGAACAAAAAAACGAACACTAAAGTTTTCAGGTGTTTCGTCGTCTGGCCCAACTTCAATGGTCAATCATTAATCAATCTGAATGCGTTACGAATGGTGTGAGTGTTCAAATAAGAACTTATTTAGTTACTGAAAGATTTTTCAGCTTTCAAGTCTCTTGGAGCTACGGTACAGAGCACGAATCGTTCGTTAATTATTTCGTTGTCCGTTAGTATTTCAGAATAATGATTTTTTTAAATTATAGCTATAAAGTTCTTATAACGTATTAAATTACTTTTAGACATTGGCTTTTTTGCGTCATTTGTTGCATTTTTTGGTCATTATTCAAAAAGCTTTAAGAATACCCCATCTGTGTAAAATAGTTCATCTTTGAGACAATTTTTTGCAAAAAGTAAATTTCGTAAGTAGATTTTGAGTTCGGGATACTTCCTTGTAATTTCATGATCTACATACAATATTTATCACCGGTTTTCTCCATAATTACTGCAGTTAGTGACTAAAGAGGTTTATTAAGCCAGAGTACCGGAAAACCAATGAGGAACTTTCCAGGCTCCGTTCCTAGAAAAAATCATAGATGGCGCTGTCTAGTGTACTTAGCAAAGCGAATATAACAAAGTAAAGGTTTTACTTAGTCAAAGACGACCTTCTTTTCCCCATTGTATATTATGGGTCTTTAAATTGAACTTGTTGACCTTGATATAACCGTCTCCGTGGCGTAATGGTTAGTGCCTTCGTTTCTCACCAGGAGGTCGCGGATTCGATTTCCGGTGGGGTCAACTTGTAAGACTCGGCTTGGTTGGTGGTAGGGCATTTTCTAAGCCCGTCTGGCTAGCTACCAGCATCCTATCTATGTCTCGCCGCCAAACATCAGTGTTAACATCATTGCAGTTCTAAAACATAGCGAGGTACTTGATGGTATATACAATGCAATAATAAACTTTAATAACCTTTGAATGAGTACAGCTTTTTTTCCCGTCCGTTTAGCATTACGCTTCTCTAGCTCAGGTTTAAGCCCGGCTTAGGTCCAAGAAAATACCTTCAAGCCGGAACACATCAATGTTGTTAACACTGATGTTTGGCGGCGAGACTTAGATAAGATGGTGGTAACTGGCCAGGCGGGCTTAGAAAATGCCCTACCAACCAACCCGAGTCTTTCAAGTTGACCCCACTGGGAAACGAACCCGCGACCTCATGGTGTGAAGCGAAATTACTAACTATTACGCCACGGAGTTGGTTATATCAGGGTAAAAAAATACAACGTAAGGAGCCATATTATAATGCATATGGGGATTAAAAGGTCGTCTTTGACTAAGTAAAACCTTTACTTTGTTATTGGTGTGTTCCGGCATGAAGATAAGATAGCCAGTTTCCCCATTGCGTTGGGGAATCTTGGTAAGCCCGCTTCCATCTTCGGCAACATCGTCACTTACCACCAGGTGATATCTTCTATAAATCTGATTTGACATTTGACGTTGTCAAGAGAGATTTGTCGAAATATTTTTCACTAAAAGATCTCGGAATACTAAAATCGTAATTGGGATTGCAAATACAATGCGATTCCGATAGTATTAAAATAAACCAGTCAAATTATATTTTATCGTTGCTGGATAAGTTTAATATGAGGGAATGCAAGACTGTGAATACTATATAATATATAACGAGATGTTGTCAAGGGTTTACCAATTGTGAATAAAAGAAAGAAAGAAAGGAATTCGCTTTGCTAAGTACACTAGACAGCGCCATCAATGATTTTTTCTAGGAACGGAGCCTGGAAAGTTCCTCATTGAGAAATACTTACTTGATTAATATCAATCGTACCGCACTCGTTAAGTAGTTATTAGTGAAAGAAGGTGGGCCAGACGACGAAACACCTGAAAACTTTTGTGTTCGTTTAGCTTTTACCCGAGCAGTTTTGAAGGTTTAACAAGCGTTACAAGTTTTACAAGGTCGTACCAGCTACCCCCGGCGCTTCAGGGAGTTAGGCACAGTTAGGGCACACATAGGATACTCACACTACAGCATAATAAGATTGGCTCAGGATACACCCTTACACCAATCATGGTAGGCACACACCTCCGGCCACTTCCAGCCGGAGGGTCCGTCCCCCATGCATCGTGCATATTTCGAGCTCCTCCTCAACGAACCGTGGTTCTATGAGAAATTACTCCTAAGCATTCCCCCAGATGGCCGTTGGGGTAGTAAATTTCTCGAGTGGCGACCGCGCACCGGAAATCGTAACATAGGCAGGCCTCTCACGCGGTGGACCGACGACCTGGTGAAGATCGCGGGAAGCCACTGGATGCGGGCAGCGCAGGACCAGTCGGCGTGGAAATTCTTGGCGGAGGCCTTTACCCAGCAGTGAACGTTTTTCAGCTGATATGATGACGATGATTCCCCCAAATGTCTTGCCTGCCGCCACCCCCAGTTCCGGTGTCACTCTCCCCCCTCTCACTCCCGCCCCCCTCGATCACGGCTGCCCTGGTGCAACCGCCCGAGATCGTTAACGTAGATGCCCAAATGGTCCACGACCACAGGATGCCCCAGGACAAGACCGATACAATGGACACAGACTCCGCCTCGGTATCGTCCACAAAGGCCCGCCACAGAGACCCTAAACGGTCAGTTCGACACAGTCACATACAAAAAACATCAACGACGCAAAAAGCGTATCGCCTTTTCGCCTGACACCCATTCATCCCCCCCCCCCCCTTGCTAATGATGTTTCTAGTTATCACCCCTTCCCCCATGTAGTGTAAGCCCCCGAGCCAGACTGGCAAGACCATCACCAAACAAGCAAACCGGTGCTCACCGGTCCACCCAAAACGCAAAGCGCCCCCGAACGTCTTCCTTAGACGATGTGGCCGGTCACAAGCAAACTCTGCAGAACAATAAAGTGCAGTACACAAAGGCGTCAAACTTCGGTGAGACAATAAAAATCAAAGTCCCTACGGTGACGTTTTTAGGAGTCTCACTGGAATCTTAACCCTAAACAAAATATTCTATCATACATACGCTCTCCCCAAGAAGCGCAAAATTCGCGCGGTTTTTGCAGAGTCCCCCACGAATTGTCGAATGAGGACATATTTAATAACCTCATCCTTCAACTACTATTCTACCGTTCTACTAGCTCTTGTGGAACAGTACCCCTTAATTACTCGCTATAATATTGCCCCTAGAACGAAACGACGCTTCAAACCCAAGCAACAATACTGGCGGTATGAAACCTATAGGAGTTTTACTCGTTTCTTTTAATACGCGCGGATTACGGTGATTTGAACATGATTCGAACTGATAGACCGGACAGGCATGGCGGAAGGACAGCCATCTACTAGAAGAGAGCAATACATTGCTCTCTTATTCTCACCCCCCACTCGTAAACATGGAAGCCACCATAGTTAAACTAGCCATGACGGGACACCAGTCACTGGTTATAGCAGTACACCTCCCCCACACAGCGATTTCGAGACTATCCTCGCCCTAGGCGGGTCTACCATTATGTTTGGAAACTTCAACTCTAAACACACTGAATGGACGTGCCTGTCGACCAACCAAAACGGTGTTAAGCTTCTCGAAATCACTGAAACAATTGACCTAATCATACTCGTATATTTCCCTACTCCCCCATGCACTACTCGGATAATCCAGACCACGACCCTGATGTACTCGACTTTGCCATAGATAAAGGAGTCTCCATCAACTTGAGCGCGATCGATATACACTCGACCTCATAGGTTCGGTATCCGGACACCGCCCAGTCTCTTTGAAACTAAGGCCCCAGAACGCTATCCCCTCCCCCCAAGTAAATTCACCAACTGGGATGGCTTAATCGACTCACTGACCAAGGCCCCGACTCCGCCGCGTCGCATACCACTCGCATACGCTTTCTCACTAATGCACCAGCACTAGCATTGCAAATCCAAAAACAAATGAAGATTATTAATGAAGACCGTCTCAAAAGGGCTTTTGTACCCAGACACGATAACATATTCTTAAAAAATATATATCTATCTATGTCTGTTTTGTCTATGGTTAGAAGAAAATTGTCAACTCATTTCGTGTTTGTAACCATTTCACAAAGGAAATTATATTTTGCGAATTGCAACTAAGATATATTTACACAAATAGAAGAAGAACAACAAAATTATCAAGATGAACATCACATCAGCCGCGGGGATTATATCCCTGCTCGACGAGCCGATGCCCGAAGTAAAAGAGTTCGCGCTAAAGAGGTTGGATAACATCGTAGACGAGTTTTGGCCAGAAATATCAGAATCCATCGAGAAGATCGAGATCCTGCATGAAGATAAGGTATTCTCGCAGCATCAGCTCGCCGCCTTAGTGGCCAGCAAGGTGTACTACCACCTCGGAGCGTTCGAAGACTCGCTGACGTACGCGCTTGGTTCTGGGGACTTGTTCGATGTGAACGCACGGAATGAGTATGTCGACACGACTATTGCGAAGGCGATCGACTTTTACACGCAGAAGAGGAAGGCGATATTCATGGACAGCGCGGTGGAGCAGATCGACCCGCGGCTGGAGGCCATTGTGAACCGCATGTTCCAGCGTTGCCTGGAGGACGGCCAGTACCGCCAGGCGCTTGGGCTGGCGCTCGAGACACGTCGCATGGACATCTTCGAGGAGTCCATCATGAAGTCTGATGACATTGCCGGTATGTACTACATTTCAATTTAATCTAACTGATACGTTGGGTATATATAAACAGATATGAAACTACAGAATTTCAGCATTGAGTATCTTATATAGAATAAACAAAGTAGCTTGAACTCATTCCCCTGCAATGTTACTGGAAGGACGTAGGAAATAAAAAAGGGAAACAAATTATATTCAATTATCTTGTGATGTTACAGTGTTGGATGTAGGAATGAAATAGGGCATTTTCATACAATAAATTACTCAGATACATTTATAGGTTCCTCTGTACATTGTAGTGTTGTGCCAGATGGTGATAACTACAACGACAGGTGTTGTTTGTCACATTATTTCAAGAACAGTCTTAACTAGTCTTAACAGTAAAATAGGGGACAAAACATTTTACCTTTTGTGTAGTGCTCTAGTTCCAGGGCTAGAGTGGTCCATGAGCTGCTAGATACCTCTTCTCGTTACAGAGAAAAAGAGTCTTGAGAAACAGACAAACAGCAAAGTAATCCTATAAAATTTCCATTTTTTCTTTTTGATGTAACCCTAAAAACACAAGTAGGCAGATGGTGTACAACAGAAGAGGTCTATACCTGGCTGCTGGTTAATCTGGTCTGATTGGATAGATGTACAAATGCATCATACAAAAGTTTTAGGGTCATAGTTTGAATTTACAGCAACCAAAAATGTTTTTCTAAGGATGATTTCAGATGGGCCATTCCATAGTGACTGGTGGAACATTTGACTCCAGAACTTGACTAATTGTGAGCTATAAATATGTCATCAAAACTTAAAGAACAGAGAAATATATCTAAGTTATAAGCTATTGTTATATACTATATACTGTTGTAAAGATTCATATATTTCCTAGTTATTGAAACTATTAAAATTAATACTATTACTCACCTGATGAAGACATTTTGTGGTTTTCATCGTCATGCAAAAAGAAAAATCTTTTGAACCTTGCACTTTTAGACACTGAATGCACCCACTTATCACAAATTTATCACAAATTTTCACAAAAACTAACACTATCATAGCATAATACACTTTCATAAGTGTTTATTAACTAAATATTTCACTTCGAAACACAATAGTTTTACTACATAATTAGGATAAGTTTCCAACGACAAAAAAACAGAGTTCATCATTGTGCCGTTTTGAACAGTACTTCGTATTTTTCACAAATTATTTTTGCAAGTATTTCAAAAACTAATCATTTAAACATAATCTTAATTTTTTCCCAGTAATTTTTTATGATATTTATATAATGAAATGAACCGTTTACGTCAAACTCTTTTTCACACTTTACTAATCTCACAAGACAGACGACACGGCATCACAATATGGCTGACTTTGGCCGCCTGGCTTGAAAATTGTTTATTTTTGAATGAATTTTGAATGGCTGAACGATAAAAAGAGGATAAAACAGGTCACATCATCATAGAGTCTGTGTATAAAAATTTTCATTCCCATTCAGTCGGTAAGACAGCAACCAATCACAAAAGAGTTTTTTAGACCTATCTGTAGTGCTCCACGGAGCCATTTTTTCATACCTACCATAGTTTGAAATAAGCTCAAGGAGTTAAAGACGAATTTCTGTTCAATGACTTAATTTTTTAATGAGATTTTTCTTCTTAATATAAAATCCACCCTATATACTTTCGTTGATTAAAGATTAGATTTATAGCTTGTATAGGAACAATACCAAAAATTTTTAAAATTGTGACTGGTGGGACATCCCTTTTTAACATGACGCTTGTAACTATTTAAAAATGTTTAAATAGTTTGATATGTATGTATTGTTACTTCTTTATAGTAACTTCTATAAATTCCAAGTTGTAAAGTCATATTTAGGGATAGAAAAAAAACTTATTTTTTTGCATATTTTGGTGGGACTTGCATTTTCCCCTTTTACATGGAATGTTTTTAGACTAAAAAGAGCTTAGATCAAACAATCAAATTTTAGAACAGGGAACGAAGCAACAATCTACAGTATTTAAACAAATTTTCATCATATATAAACTACTATATAATTATCTAAAAAAAGCCTCGAAATTATCTTTTAAACATCTAAAAGATGTTCATATATTTTGCCCCAAGTATATTGTTACTTTAAAAAAAATCTAAATTTATAAAGTCATATTTGAGGTCAGAAACATAACTTTTATCTCTTTTTGCGTGACTGGTGGGACATGCAACATGAATCTGTTCAGAGAAGAAATACACAAAAACCAACACACTTTTTCACTTTATTTGTATGTAGTTGCTTAGTTATTTCAATTCTTTCTCTAAAATACACTCGTTACCTTGCTACAATTTATATGGTCGACAATAGTGTTTTCAACTTAAACAACATTTGCCCCCTAAATCATTCTATACAAAATAAAAGTTTCTCAAGAGAAAAAGTCAGTTTTTCCTTACTTTTAAAAAAGGTTGTCTACTTATTCATAAAATATAGACTTTTAATTACAAGTTAATGCTAATTTAGGGATAATTACTTAAATGAATGTTAAATATTATTTCGTTTTCCTCTTTTACATGGAATGGCCCTGTCAAACAGCCCTTTAAACCCATTGAGAACACAGTTTACATACTAATTTAGAGATCCCATTATAAACCTTTTGAGGGAAATTTTTGGTAAATTCTTTCTTCGTGCTCCTATACGCCCCCCAAGCATCATGTCTTCCAAGTTTATAGCTTACTGGTTTAGGCGATGCATATTTTGTCAGTCACGGGAATTATAGTTGTAAGTAACCATATGGGAATTATAGTATAGATTAAAGGCAGCTCTTCAGTTTGTTATTTATTATTGTAAATTTTGTTACAGGAATGCTTCAGTATGCTTTCACAGTGGCAATGAGTCTTCTACAGAACAAAGGTTTCCGCAGCACTGTTCTGAGATCTCTTGTGGGACTATACAGAGGCCTCAACATCCCTGACTATGTAAACATGTGCCAGTGTCTCATCTTCCTCGAAGACCCCCTGTCTGTAGCAGAGATCCTTGACAAATTGACCCATGGCCCACAAGAATCAGTTCTAATGGCTTACCAGATAGCTTTTGATTTGTATGATTCAGCCACCCAACAATTTCTTGGAAGAGTTCTACAGGCCCTAAGAAGCACAGCTCCCATACCAAGTGCATTAGGTGGAAAACCACAACCACAAGGTGGACCATTTCCTGAATCAACTACAATGGAAGTGGACCAGGCACCATCAGAGGAACCTAAGAAGCCAGAAAGAGAGCTTGACAGTCTCAATGATGAAGAGAAAGAACACCAAAAGAGGGTTGAAAAGTTAATATCAATATTGGGTGGAGATGTATCGATAGGGTTACAATTACAGTTTTTAATTAGGTCTAACCATGCAGATATGTTAATTCTTAAAAACACAAAAGATGCTATCAGGGTATCCATTTGTCACACAGCTACAGTCATAGCCAATGCATTCATGCATGCAGGCACAACAAGTGACCAGTTTTTAAGGGATAACCTTGAGTGGCTGGCAAGGGCAACCAATTGGGCAAAATTAACTGTAACAGCGTCACTTGGTGTCATTCATAGGGGTCACGAAAATGAATCCTTAGCTCTCATGCAGTCTTATTTGCCTAAAGAAACGGGACCGTCTTCAGGATACTCTGAGGGTGGTGGCCTCTATGCCCTTGGCTTAATTCATGCTAATCATGGCGCCAATATCATTGATTATCTTTTAACTCAGTTAAAAGATGCTCAAAATGAAATGGTACGCCATGGTGGTTGCCTTGGTCTTGGATTGGCTGCCATGGGGACCCACCGACAAGATGTTTATGAACAACTGAAGTTCAACCTTTACCAAGATGATGCAGTTACTGGTGAAGCAGCGGGAATCGCCATGGGTATGGTCATGCTGGGATCGAGACATGCTGCTGCCATTGAAGACATGGTGGCTTATGCTCAGGAGACCCAGCACGAAAAGATCCTGCGAGGTTTAGCTGTTGGCATATCATTTACCATGTATGGCAGACTCGAGGAGGCTGATGCACTTGTCCAGCAATTATTGAGAGATAAGGATCCACTGTTGCGACGCGCCGGGTGCTACACTATCGCCACTGCTTACTGTGGCACCGGTAACAATGACTCAATCCGCACTCTGCTCCACGTTGCTGTCTCAGATGTAAACGATGACGTGCGTCGTGCTGCTGTTACAGCTCTCGGATTCCTTTTGTTCAGAACTCCCGAACAATGCCCCTCAGTTGTATCCCTCTTAGCAGAATCTTACAATCCCCACGTTCGCTACGGTGCCGCCATGGCTCTTGGTATTGCATGTGCTGGCACAGGCAACCGCGAAGCTATAGGTCTTCTTGAGCCAATGGTCAAGTTTGATCCCGTAAATTTCGTTAGGCAAGGAGCTTTAATTGCGTCTGCTATGATTCTCATCCAACAGACTGAAGCCCTCTGCCCAAAGGTCACCTACTTCCGTCAGTTGTACTCGCAAGTAATATCCAACAAGCATGAAGACGTCATGGCCAAGTTTGGTGCTATTTTGGCTCAGGGTATTATTGACGCTGGAGGCCGTAACGTCACAGTCTCACTCCAGAACAGGACTGGACACATGAACATGCTTGCCGTTGTCGGGATGCTGGTATTCACTCAGTACTGGTACTGGTTCCCACTAGCCCATTGCTTATCCTTGGCGTTTACGCCTACCTGCTTGATCGCTCTGAACTCTGATTTGAAGATGCCACAAATGGACTTCAAATCTAATGCTAAACCTTCGCTGTATGCGTATCCCGCTCCTCTGGAGGAAAAGAAACGTGAGGAAAGGGAGAGAGTAACTACCGCAGTGTTGAGTATCGCCGCCGCCAGGGCGCGTCGCAGGGCGCACGGCACAGATGGATCTGCCAGCATCTCCTCATCCTCCAGCTCCAAAATGGATGTGGATGAAGAAGAAAAGAAGCCTTCTAAGTCTCCAAACCCTAACATTACCGTTCATGCCAAATCTGACAAAGATGCCGCCCCTTCTACCTCTAAGGATGCCAAGAAAGAAGAGAAAGAAGGTGAAGACAAGGAAAAGGAGACAAAAGAGAAAAAAGAGCCTGAACCTAACTTTGAGATTTTGGGCAATCCTGCCAGGGTTATGCGACAACAGCTGAAAGGTATAACTGTGGTTGAGGGTTCTGGATTTACACCCCTGAAAGACGTGACTATTGGTGGCATTGTCATGCTGAGTCACAGTGGGGAAGTGGAGCAGCTCCTGGTTGAACCAGTAGCTGCCTTCGGACCTAAGGCTGAGGAAGAAAAGGAGCCTGAGCCCCCAGAACCTTTTGAATACCTGGACGATTGATACCTAAGTTATTAATTTAAATAATGTATTGAAAAACCAGTTTTAGTATCTTAATGTTGCTATGTATGTTTCATGTTGGAATGAAAATAATATGTATTTCGGCAAAATAGCGACTTTCATTTTTAAGCTTTTTTTAGTTATTATTATAGAGATTGGACAAATATAATAGGGAAAATTAATCAGAAATGCACATTTAGAATTTTTGAATGTCATAAATAATCTAACATACATAATTTAAAACACGTAGATATGTGATTGTAATTAAGTACTAAAAATTTTTGTTTTTTGTCATGAAAATATAATTGGATTGTAATGACTAAAACTTATTGTATTTTGCTTTTATATTTTATGGAATACAATTACAACGTAACATTATTTACTAAGATCATTAATTGTTTTCCTTAACCTAATCATTCCGACCACCAGAAATTCTAGTGATGTTGGCTCATCCTAATGACTTGACTATAACAAGATATACTGTGTAGGCAGTACCATATTTTAGATAAAATCAGGTTTTTGTCGCCCGCGTTGTGCGAGCGGCTCCGCTAGTGGTAAAAATTCTAAACGTAGGGCAATACCGCTTGGCATGTATGTAGGAACAAGACGTGTGTTACCTCCAGGTACATAGATGATCTTATTAGCCGATAGCCAACTACTACTCCGCGACGTCATGGGGAATGAGAGGCGGCTTACGTCTGCGACACGAAAATAAATAAATTGTACCTACAGCCACGCAGCGCATACTTTCTCGTCTTTCTTTCCCATTACTTTTTTACTTTAGTCGGGGATACCCTACACAAATCAACAATGAACATTACTTTTAAGCCGGGTCCGCAGTGCGATGTTTTGAACAGAACATTGTTCGAAAACATAAAAAAGGGGCGTAGCCTAAATGTTTTGTGCAGCAAATACACTTTGAACGTGTTTACCGAGGTTTGTGGAAAACATCCCCAGCGTTCGTCTGCGGACGGGGGGAACCGTTCATTTTAAGTTCGATTTCGTCGCAGGAAGACGTTCTGCTCGGAATAATTGAAAGTGTTTACTGAACATTTCGAACAAGTCGCAGCGGACGGGAAATGTTCTGTTCAAAACATGGCCAGCGGTCACGTATTAGTAGTAAGCTTTGACAAGCAAATAATAAAGTTAGGTATACAGTGGTGTAGCGTAGGCTTTCGCCGCCTGAGGCCGACCGCGACCGTAAATCGCCGACCCCTCTATTTTTGCCAGAATAGGGTTATGTTAATTATTTCATTGGCACGCCAATACGGTTTCACGGATTTTGGAGTGCGAGGTGTCGTTAGATTTGTCTAGATCCCGTGAGAGACATAGGATACATTTTTACCCGACTAGCCAAAAAAAGGTTATTTCTTTCTTTGGCACGCACTGTGGCCTAAACGGCTTGATGGATTTTGGAGTCCTTAGATTCGTCATAATCGTGAGAGACATAGGATACGTTTTTGCCCGACTAGCCAAAAAAAGGTTATTTCTTTCTTTGGCACGCACTGTGGCCTAAACGGCTTGATGGATTTTGGAGTCCTTAGATTCGTCATAATCGTGAGAGACATAGGATACATTTTTACCCGACTAGCCAAAAAAAGGTTATTTCTTTCTTTGGCACGCACTGTGGCCTAAACGGCTTGATGGATTTTGGAGTCCTTAGATTCGTCATAATCGTGAGAGACATAGGATACATTTTTACCCGACTAGCCAAAAAAAGGTTATTTCTTTCTTTGGCACGCACTGTGGCCTAAACGGCTTGATGGATTTTGGAGTCCTTAGATTCGTCATAATCGTGAGAGACATAGGATACATTTTTACCCGACTAGCCAAAAAATAGGGCTCAAGTTGCAGTCGGGTTTTTAATTAATTCCTAAAGTTATTTAATTATTAGTCAAGAAAATGAGTAAAAGTCAAATCATCATCAGCTCATATAAGTCCCCACTGGAGGACTCGAGCCTACCCTTAATTAGGGCGATCGGGCCTTAGTCGACTACGCGGGCCCAGTGTGGGTTGGTGGACTTCACACACAATCTTCGAGTTTCTTCGCAGCCGTGTGCAGATTTCCTCACGATGTTTTCCTTCACCATAAGAGCGTCGGATAAACGTACATATGAAATCGAAATTCGAAAACACATCGGTACGTGGCAGGATTCGAACCACGACTTCCCAGACAGGAGGTAGCGGTACAGATGAAAATACAATTTGTAGCGCCCCTTGCCATTACGACGCGAGGCTCAAGTCAAATAAATAATCTTTTATCCTTTTATAAATTTCTTCTCATATGTCTAACTACGAGCAATGTGCCCCGCCCACTTGACTGCCACTTAAGTTAAGCAATTCTGAGAGCTATGACAGTTTCTACGGATCTCCTCGTTTCTGATTCGATCACGCAGAAAAACTACGAGCCGATGAAACAGATGGCCGTTGGGGCAGTAAAGTTCTCGAGTGGCGAACACGCACCGGAAAACGTAGTGTAGGCAGGCCTCCCACTCGGTGGACCGATGACCTGGTGAAGGTCGCGGGAAGCCGCTGGATGCGGGCAGCGCAGAACCCGTCATCGTGGAAATCGTGAAAAGCTTATGTCCAGCAGTGGACGTCCTTCGGCTGATATGATGATGATGATGTCTAACTATAATAAAATTAAGTATTAGCACTCTCTATTATAGTCTTATATATTGCATGTTTGTTGCGCATTAATATATAGGTCATGTAAAATAAATTATTGTAATGTAAAAGTGTAAATAACGAACTTAGTTACTAATAATTTTAAAGTAATACTTTTGCATGCAATACAATGTAAATGAAAATTTTTGTAATGGGAATAAATGGCTTGAATTATAATATTTATTAGCACTCTCTTTGTAAGTCGCGTTTGTAGCCTGCCTGCTAAAGTTTTTGTTTCGGCCCCCACTAAAAGGGGACCACTATCTTTATATATACAAAACTTCTGTCCGTGTGTTAGTCATTGAACTCCTCCTAAACGGCTGGACCGATTTCGCTAATTCTTTTTTTGTCGAGTTCGTTATTGTCAGGAGAAGGTTCTTATGTAGGGTAGGGTAGTGTAGTGAGGGGACCACTATCTTTATATATACAAAACTTCTGTCCGTGTGTTAGTCATTGAACTCCTCCTAAACGGCTGGACCGATTTCGCTAATTCTTTTTTTGTCGAGTTCGTTATTGTCAGGAGAAGGTTCTTATGTAGGGTAGGGTAGTGTAGTGTAGTGTAGGGTAGGGTAGGGTAGTGTAGGGTAGGGTAGTGTAGTGTAGGGTAGAGTAGGGTAGGGTAGTGTAGTGTAGGGTAGGGTAGTGTAGTGTAGTGTAGGTTAGGGTAGGGTAAGGCAGTGTAATGTAATGTAAGGCGGTACGTAGTTCGCCGGTACAGCTAGTTTACTGTATTTTTGTGTAACTGTGTTTTGTTAATGAAATTTATTTATTCTTATTTTCATCTTTTTAGAGTTCCGTAGGTACCTCCAAAGGTAAAACTGAACCATTGCGGGATCTCTGTCCCTGTCCTTCGTCTTTCGAAAGTCAGCAGTGGAGACATTTATTGGTTGCTAATAACGATTCATGACGCAGTGATTGATTAGTGCTCCTGTTTGCTAGGCCAAAGTTCGTGGATTCAATTTTCTTCCAGGGAAATATGGAACATTCTATTCATATTTGCTGTTTATTTGCATAAATGTTATCTAGTTGTCCCTAATCTCATCACTAATAAAAAAAAAATCTGTTACCCAAAAGTAATTTGACTTGCTTTAAAACTTTTTTTTTTTTAATTCTAGTTTTGTAGTGTCAAATTTCACGACAAATATTTCAAACACTACTCAACTGATTTTAATATATAGTTTAAATTTTCAATACAATTCAAAAAACCTTTTTAAATAAAATTCAACGTGATTTTTTTTCATCTTTATTGATTTAAACAATAATACTTAAAAACAATATTTTAAAATACCTAGATACTTATCATATTTTGATACCAAAACTGCTAAAATCGATGCAACCGTTGTGTGTGTGTGTGTGTGTGTGTGTGTGTGTGTGTGTGTAGAATTATTTTTTATGTGACGCTATCTGTGTTTCTATCGCATCTGCGGGTTAAATCACAGATCTACGGTTAAATCCACAGATCTACTAATAAATCGCTTGTTTTGGTCACAGATCTACTAATTCAATTTTTTTATTATTTTTTTTTTTTTTTGTTTTCTTCGCCCTTTTAGGGCAGGCTAAGGCTCATTGGCCATACCGCCTAGTCTTCAGTATATGTTTTTCTATGTAGAATTCACGTCTTCAGTAATTTTCAGTATATTATTCAGATTATGTAGTGTTTTTCTCCTTTTCAGTTTTCAAGATCACTGTTTTTTCACGTTCACATCATTGTCTATAAACTAACCTAACCTAAATACTCTAGCAAAATGATAGCACTTTTGCTAAAGCTTGCTCGGACTTCTTGTGGGAACTCGAAACACAGTATACACACTTTTATTTCATTATCCTACACAAGAAACACATAAATGATACTTCGCTGATAAATACACTATCAATATTACACATCGAAAACCACTAAATGTAATTTTTCGGATAATAAAAGAAAAATGACAAACTGAACGCTACAAATTCCCGCCAAAAAGTCGTTCTAATAATTCAATTTTAATTGAATTAGTAGATCTGTGGTTTTGGTCTCAACCACAGATAAGATTTTTTTTTTGATTCTTCTATTCTGTGGTCTCAACTATCACTGTGCAAAGCGGCATACTTCCTTTACAAAACGCAACTTTCGGGTTCGGGTAAAATTATTTTTAGGGTAGGGTTCCGAAGTCAACAAGGAACCCTTATAGTTTCGCCATGTCTGTCTGACCCTCTAGCATCATGACTAACTTTGATTTACAAGCTCAACCAAAAAATTCGAACTTTGTTGGTTATGTAAAGTCGACGCCATAATTCGAGAGACAAGTTTGACAAGTAAGTGACAGATAAAGGGTTACCAGGGTTAGACGAAATTAAATAGTGATGTGGCCGATATCGATAGACAGTATCGACTCGACTATATGGTTTGTTAAGTTGGAATTTTTGATCAAATTCGGGAATATTGTTGTTGCACTTGGCGTTTTTCGTAGTAAAACGCCATCCTCAGTATAGATTACTCAAACACAAACTTGTTCCACAAAATCAATTAGTTTCGACAACCGGTTTCGCTTAGAGCCTGTGATTGAGATCTATACTCGGGAATATAATGGGGGGTTTAAAATTTGATATTTCTAAAAAAGCACAAACATGTCAAGGTCATATTATTACCTATGCCGCGTTCCAAAACACGATAATTTCGTTCACAATAAGTTCAAAATAATTGTTTCGGGACGCGGCATAGATTTCAAAATATTGATTTAATAGTTATTTATAAGTCTATTTCTAGCTCAAGGTTTATGGATTCACCTGACTTCAAAAAAGGTTGTTTTTTATTTTAATTCGTATGTTTATTGTGTACCGAGAGACGTGGAATCTGCCTGGCTTTGTAATATTGACAGTTTAAAAATCCGTTGCCGTGCCGTCCGGTCGGTGGAGATCGTGCTTTCAAAGATACTACTAATGCTGCTGGCTACCTGCATTCTGCATACTTCACGCCGTCGACAGACTAGCTGATTAATTCTGCCTTAAGAGTTGTATGAAACATTTCCCGGCATCATTTAATAATAAATTTTCTCATTATCTCAATCTACTCCGTACTGCCATTCCAATCTCAATCAGTACTATTGTTGTACACAACACAAGTGTCAACCCTATCAAAAGTTCACGCACACCTATAAACATTTACGGACAAGTTTAAACCGTTAAAATAAAGGTTTAATCCCGTATTTTAACCTTATTTATTTATTATTACGAAATCTATCGCACTATGGTTCACATTGACAAGTACGCACCGCGTTTTGTTTATCTTCAGCTACCTACATACTGCACACTTTGTCCACATCGTCGTCGCGCCGCCGCCGACCGACTAGCTACATAAATTCTGGCTCAAGAATTGTATGAAATATTTCCCGGCATCATTTAATAATAAATTTTCTTAGTATCTCAATCTACTCCGTACTCCTATTTCCATCTCAATCAGTAATATTACACAAGTGTCAACCCTATCAAGGTTAGAAAGAGATGCAATTTGTAATTGCATGCATCTTGTCACTTTGTATGGAGTGTCGTAGTGCTACCTTGGTTATCGCACTTGATGCAGGCCATAATGTCATTCGCTCAAATATACGTATAGTGGTGAGGCCAATCAAAACAAACGACTTTAATAATCGTTGTTGGGTAGTATTTGCACTTCCTATGTTTATGTCTTACATTGTAATGTAAAATATTAAATTAATTTGATTATTTCACCGTAACTAATGGATAAATAGCATTGGTATCCAAAGCCGTATTTTTTTAAATTTCGATACGAACAGCACTACCCTAACTATGGCAACACTTGTGAAAAACGAATTGTCAAAGTTGTCTCTCGAATTATGGCGTCGACTTTAGTATGGGATTTTAGGCCCCCTTTTGACAACAATAATTGTTTTTTGTTGCAATTAATTTTGTACATTTTTAACTTTTTACTTTGTTCGAAGGCGTGATAAAATGAGGTAGGTTTTACCGTATTTTGCATGCCAACTGTATTATAACTTTTTGTTAAAAAATCACAAAACGTTTGAACAAAATAATTTTTCATAAAAAAATAAAAAGTTAAATAGGCTTTAACTCGAAAACCGTTGATCTCCGACCCCCAGTTAGTATGACTTTTTCTGTTGCAAATTAGATGTAGTTTATCCCCTTAAACTGATTTACACTACTTACCAGTCACCCTGTATTTCTATTTTAGTTCTGTTGCTGTTAACTATACACTAATTTATAGATCAATCACATAGCGTCGTCGTGCAGTCACCAGGAGCTAATAAACACATCTCTCACTAGATGCTGTGCATCGTCACATGCCGAATAATAGTGCAAGTTTTACATTACAATAAAACTTGTATTATTGAGCAGAGACGATGCACAGCATCCCATTATGGTCCCCTGGTAAGTAAAGTAAGTAAGTAAAAAGTAAGTAAAACTTTATTTGCAGAATATTGGTAACAAAAGTTGTAGTCTTAAATAATAGTGCCTTAAATATTCCGCCGTAAAACGGCATGTAAATCTTTAGTAACATGGTGATGAAATACAAATTTTAATGATTACATAAAAAGAAAAACACTAGTATAGTCTAAAAATTAAAAGGAGTTAAAACATTTCAAATTATTAACAAGAGAAATTCACTGTAATAATAAAATAATAAGTTCATTGAATAACAAGAGGTCAATTAAATTAAAAATAACAGAAACAAATCATTAGGTAGGTAGCACCAGTCGCAGATGAAATAAAAATAGTTACATGTAAAAATAATAATAAAGTAGGAAATGTCCCATTTTAGTCATTAAGATATTCGTCAACAGAGTAATATGCCTTCTTCAGTAACATATCACAAACTTTTTTTAAAAACATCTAAACAGTCAACCTCTTTTATTCTTGTTGGCAACTTATTGTACAGTTTCGGTGCCACTGCTAATATACTTTTATGCAGTGAGGTGGTTTTGCAGGGTATCAAATTTAATTTGTGTCGTCGTCTTTCGCTACTAACGTGGCCAAACAAACTCAAATTTCTTTTTACAAAAACTACTGTTTCGACAATATATAAACAGGGAACGGTGTGTACTTGGAGTTATATAAAGAATGGCCTACAACTGTCAGTTTGCTTAAGGCTACAGATTGCTCGAATACATCTTTTTTGAGCTTTGAAGACCATTTCCTTTCCAGTACTGTTACCCCAAAACATGATTCCGTACCTTAATGTTGATGCTACGAAACCATGGTATGCTATTAGGACAGTCTTTCTGTTAACTATCTTTGTTAACATGTACAATCTATATGCTAATTGATGAATTTTGTTGCACAGTATCTCAGTATGGGTGAGAGACAATGAGTATAGAAATCACTACGGTGAGAGACTCATGCATGAGGCAACCTACGTTGAGCGGACTCAACCCCAGGTGACTAAAATGGCGGCTAACGGAAGTAGCTACATTCAAGTAAGTCAAATCAGTCACCAACTTTTACCGGAAGTATGCTCTGATTGGTCAAAAGCTAGACCGGAAGTATGACGCTCGCTCACTAGTTGTTGTGCATCGTCTCTGCTCAATAATACAAGTTTTATTGTAATGTAAAACTTGCACTTTTATAATTATCACAATCTCCTAGGCATTCGAAGCGATTATTCAACTCGAGCTGAAACTAGGTCTAATTTTTTAGGTTATGAGTTTGAGAAATGATATGATAATTTATTTGCATCAAACATGGTAGTAGGATGTTTAGTATAATTTTTTAGTGCAATCGTGTTTCGCCTGTGCAAGGCATGCAAATGTTTAACATAGAATATAATTATTTTGTCACGTAAACTTTAAAAATTTAAATGTCAAAAAGTTTATTTTTGTCACAGGTATTCATTGACGCTATAATATTTTTTGTCAATAAGCCATTTTAACAATTTTGTCTTAAAGGTTTTCGATTCAAGCTTTCGTAGTTCAATCGGTAAGTTCTTATAATATATTCGAACGCTCATACACACACAATTTCGGCTATACATTTCAGTCAATGGGATTTCGTTAAAAACTAGCCTGTATGGATCTCTAAGGGTTCTTGTGGTTTTGTCACTGGTTTTTTTAAATAATTGCAATAAATGTTGCTTCACAAACAGACAGAGCTCAAATAAATATAGCGCGGGTAGTGGCAACAGACCAAGCTCCTTAAATAGTGGCTTGCAGGAGTCTCGTGATGACTTGCCAGCTATAGCTCTTACATATATTTTTTCGTGCTATAAAGGCTCTTTTCCAGTTGGTCCCATTTCGTCATATAATAAGACCGTAACGGAGCACCGAAGCTACACACGCATGATAGGCAGACAAAACAGTGGGCATGTTTGTCAGACTTTTTAGGCGCTTTTGGACGTACACAAATCTGTTGAGTCTCTCACTGACAATCTCATGTTGTGGTTTCTAGTTTAGTTGGTTGTCAATTTTTAGGCCTAAGAATTTCCGTTTTGTCCATCTAGTCCTACTGGCAGTTCTACTAGTAGAACTATTTGGATTAAAAAAGTCCAGTCTGGTATACTTTGCAAATTGGTAAAACTATTTGGATAAAAAAAAAAAAACCAGTCTGTTATACTGGCAAACAAGACTTTATGGAATTTACCAAATTTTTTCCAAAGAGCACTACGGTTAGTGGAGACAAGTAAAAAAAAAAAAAAAAAAAAAAAAAAAGCAACAAAGTAATATAAAAAAATATTAATTTGTATCGAAATACAAGTTTATTAACAATAAAACAAACTGTACAAGAAAGAAACCAACATATTTCTCGACTACATGACGTGTTATTCATCTCATCAACTTTTATGCTTTCGTGTTGAAATTAATGTACTTTGTCTTTGAAATATAAATCTGTAAGTTGTTCATGTTCACCCATTTTATTATAACATTAATAGTATTATTTATGTCAGATTCGTGATTTTTATATGTATTATTGTCAGTAATTTTCCCTTTTGTTGTCACTACTATAGAAATGTCATCAGCGAAGAGAACGCACTTTTACTGAGTTACATGAGGAATATCATTTATATAAAGTACGAAGAGAAGGGGTCCAATTACGCTTCCTTGAGTAACTCCGCATCTATTGTATCTATAATCAAAGAAATATACGATAGCCTCATTTTTATTACTGTTAAGTTTAGTTAATGAAACTTTTTGTCTTCTTTCTAAAAGGTAAGACCGTATCCAATCAAGAGGTAATCCTCTTATTCCATAAGAATTAAGTTTTTTTATGAGTATATAGTATTCTACAAAGCCAAAGGCTTTACTTAGGTCAAAGAGTAATACTGTAGTCAATTGCTTATTATTATATAATCCATTTAAAATACCAGTCATTAGTGAAAAAGTTGCAGAGGTTGTAGACTTATTTTTTTGGAAGCCAAATTGATCTTGATTTATAATTTTATATTTATTGCAATATTGTGTCAAACGCTTTAACATAATTTTTTCAAAAGTTTTTGAAAAAATTGAAATCAATGTTATGGGCGGTAATTTTGTACCTGACCTTTGTCTCCTTTTTTATATAAAGGCTTAACGATAGAGATTTTAAGGATTTCTGGAAAAGTTCCAGTTAGAAATGAAAGGTTAATTAAATAAGTTAGTACTAATATGGTACAATCTAAGGAAGCTTTAAGTACTTTTGTGCAAATTTCATCGTATCCAGTAGAGTTTGTATTTTTAAGTGACATGATCTCTTTTCTTACCTCATCAAAATACATCGAGTTCAGATTATTATTGTGTAATGTTAAATGCTTACAGTCTTTTTTTGTGTTTTCATTTGTACTTTCATTGTAATAGTCATTAAATTTTCCTGCTATCTCGGTAGGATTCGATAATATTCCGATATCGAGTTCAATGTAATCAATGTCATTTTGATTGTTTTTCTTACAGCCTAGTTCATTATTGATATTCGTCCATGAAGCCTTGTTTTTGTTCTTACTATTTTTTATAAATTTAATATTATTATTTTTTAAGTATAATGATAACTTGTTTTAATATGGATGAAAAGTGTGTGTATTTGTGTTTGTTTTCTAGTGTTTTGTCCTTGTAATATGTATATCGCAGTAACCTTTTTCTTTTACAGCTCTGTTTAAGACCCTTTGTAACCCATTTTTGTTTTTTTGTATTTGTAATTTTGACTTTAATTTTAGGAAAACATAGTTTATAAAATAAAGTAAATAAATTATGAAACTCCTCAAAAGCTTTGTTTAAGTCCGTCTCTAAAAATACGTCTTCAAAAGCTAAGCTATTCAAGCACTCAATGAATTTAGTTACATTTTCTTTTGAATAATCTCTTTGGAATATGTTATAAGATTTGGGTTTGTCTCCTTTTGACTTTACAGGGAACTTCAGGAATTGAGCCGTCTCATGGTCGGATAAATGTAAGGGAATAACTTCTGAGGTTGCTTTTTTTATATTGCTGAGTATGTGGTCTATACAAGATGATTTACGTGTAGGTTCTTTTATGTGTTGGGTTACATTATAATTTAAAGCAATGTCCACATAATGATCTGTTATTTTACCTGATTGAAGCGTATTTATGTTGAAATCACCTGCTAGTATTATTATAGTATTATCCTTTTCAAACTCGATCCTCTCGAGAGTCTAACGAGTAACCAACGGATTAATAATATTGTAATCGGTGACTTTAACAGCCACAATCCACTTTCGGGTTACAATGAGTGCGGCCAAGCACTTGAGACATGGGCTGAAACAAACGACCTGGTTCTGGTTCATAATCCAAAACAACCGGCATCCTTCAATAGCGGTCGATGGAAGCGAGGGTATAACCCAGATCTGGTCTTCGTTAGCTCCAACATAAGCTCCCAGTGCATCAAGACCGTGTGCGCGCCCATTCCCCGCACGCAGCACAGGCCCATCATGTGCGAAATAGTACCAGTTGTACGGCCCTTACAAGTTCCCCATAAACGCCGATTTAACTATGCAAAGGCAAACTGGGAGCAGTCTGCGAAGGAAATCGACGACGCCCTCCTGAATGTTCCCCCAACCCCGAAGGGATATGACGAATTTGTCGACCTTGTGTCTAAAATTTCACGCAAGTATATCCCAAGGGGCTGTCGGACATCTTACATCCCAGGGCTGTCGAGCGACTCTGCCGAACTGCTCAAAGTATACGAGGCATTGTACTACAGCGACCCTTTCTCGGAAGAAACCTCAGTGGCTGGAGAGAAACTTTTATCAAAAATTTGCGAAAATCGTCGGGAGAGGTGGATCAACACTGTTAACACCATTGACATGACTCACAACAGTAAAAAGGCTTGCAATACCAACCGCAAGCTGACCAATGACCCACCTCGACCCATGACACCCAGCACGGTTACGGCCAACCAAATTGCTCATCAGCTCCTATTGAATGGCAAACCACCCTGCCGCCTCCCGAAGATTCCAAAGCATAACACCTTTGATGCCTCTGCCGACATTAGTAAGCCCTTCCATCTGTCTGACATCATTGCGGGCATAAAATCCCTCAAAAATGGCAAAGCCTCGGGAGTCGATAATATCTCTGTTGAGCAGATTAAACACCTTGGGCCAGTTGCAGTATCCTGGTTGCTTCAAATGTTTAACTCTTGCCTCGAAACCTCCCAGATACCCCGCATCTGGAGAAAATCGAAGGTCATAGCTATTCCAAAGCCTGGGAAATCAGTAGATGACCCCAAAAACTTCAGGCCTATTTCTTTACTGTGCCATACTACATATAAGCTTTTTGAACGGCTGCTACTTACTCGCCTCACAAGCTTTATTGACCCTAGATTGATTCCAGAGCAGGCAGGTTTCAGACCCATAAAGTCTTGCTGCAACCAGGTACACATCGAGGATGGTTTTGAGAAGGAAAATGTGACGGGCGCTGTATTTGTCGATCTCTCGGTGGCCTATGACACAGTTAATCTGAGGCGACTGCTGTGGAAGGTGGAGACTATGTATATGACCGCAGATATAAAATTTGTCAATATTCTCCGAGATCTCCTCCACAATCGTCGCTTCCAGGTTCACCTTCTCAAAGACGTAAGTCGTTGGAGGGCACAAAAAAATGGTCTTCCCCAGGGCAGCGTACTGGCCCCAATATTGTTCAATATATATACCAACAACCAACCATCTAGCCTAAATACCTCCCGCTTTCTGTACGCGGACGATCTTGCGCTTACGTCCCAATCGACCAGCTTTGACGAACTTGAGTATAATCTTACCGCAGCTCTCAACAGTTTAGGCCAGTACTATGACGAGAACTCGCTCAAGCCTAACCCAACCAAGACTGAGTAGTGCGTTTTCCATCTACGCAATGCACAAGCGGGACGTAAGCTCAAGATCTCCTGGCGTGGAGTAACCATCACTCATAACCCTTCCCCCAAATACCTCGGCGTTCTACTGGACAGGTCCCTCACTTTCAAAAAGAAATGTGAGGGCCTAAAACGAAAGGTGCACTGCCGCAACAACCTATTACAGCGTCTGGTAAGTACTAAGTGGGGAGCTACACCGCAAGTGCTGCAAACTTCAGGACTGGCGGTAGCATTTTCTGCCGGCGAATCCACGTGCCCCGTATGGGGTCGCTCTACTCATGCCAAGCTTGTGGATACAGCCTTAAACGAAACCTGCCGGATTATTACTGGATGTTTGAAGCCGACCCCGGTGAAGTTGCTGTATCCACTGGCTGGCATAGCGCCGCCAGTTGTTCGCAGAACCATTGCAAGCTCGCGAGAGGGGCTACGTTGGATGAGGACATGCGGCATCCCCTACATGAGCACGAGCTACCGCTGCAAAGGCTAAAAAGTCGGAAAAGCTTTTTAAAACATGTCGACCCCCTCACAACTCAGCCCTCTCAAGCGAGATGCAACATGTGGCGTGCTCGAACACCGCTTCCTGACCCCTTTGTCCCGCTTTCTGAGAGTCTACCGGCTGGATATTACCATGGCCGATCTGGAAGTCTTTAAATCGACTTCGGACTCAGGTCGGCCGGAGCAAGGAGTATATGTTCAGGTGGGGACTCTCGGAAAACCCAAATTTAGACTGTGTGTGTGGAGCGGTGCAGTCCATGGCTCATTTAGTTTCCTGTCCTGCCTGCCCTGTCACCTGTTCGCAGCAGGACTTAATGGACGCCACAAATAGTGCAGTCGAAGTGGCTAAGTTCTAGCCCGGAATGATTTGTGATCGACACCCAAAGAAGAAGAAGAAGTATTATTATTTTATTGTGTTTATATTTCAGACATACATCATGCAGTAGAGATTCTAATATGTTAAGAAAAATAATAGGATCACTGTCGGGAGTCCTATAGAAGCAGATTATAATTAGGTTATTTGAGGAAACTTCGATGCCACAACACTCAAAGGACTTAGGAACGGTATATTTATGAACAAAGTCATTTTTTTTATAGGATAAGCAATTCTTTATTAGTATTGCCGTGCCACCTCTCCTACTTCCATTTCTACAGTAGCATGAGGCTGTTTTGTAGTTGTGGACTTGTAAGTAGCTTTCAGATCCTTCCGGAATGAAAGTTTCTGTTAAACAAATAATGAGGTGTCTGTAAATGTTGTTTAAAACTCCACAGATGATTTGTAATGCACCGGCATTCTAGCATTGCAAATCAGAAAAGAAATTAAAATGTTTATTTGAAGACTGTTTCAATAGAGCTCGTTCTAAGATACGTTAGTATATTCTCAAAAAAATCATTTTCAATTAAAGGTTATTATGCAGACTTTTTGGCGGGAAGTTGTAGCGTTCAGTATTGGTCATTTTTCTTTTATTATCCGAATAATTGCATTTTGTGGTTTTTGGTGTATAATATTGTTGATAGTGTATTTATCAGCAAAGTACCATTTATGTATTTATTGTGTAGGATAATGAAATAAAAGTGGATGTACTGTGTTTCGAGTTCCCACAAGAAGTCCGCGAAAGCTATATGCAAAAGTTCTATTATTTTGCTAGAGTGTGTAGGTTAGGTTAGTTTGTAAACTATATATAGGGTGACCTTAAATTAGTTCTTGATAGCAAAGGATATGAATGTACTCGTGATTACAAACAACTTTCCCATAGAAACTATATGTCGAATCAGAAAAAAAATTTTAGGTCCTCGGTACATAACAAGTTATCAAATCGACAAAAATGTATGAAGGACCAAATATTTTTTTCATATTTGACATATAGTTTCTATGGGAAAGTTGTTTGTAATCACGAGTACATTCATATCCTTTGCTATCAAGAACTAATTTAAGGTCACCCTATATATAATGTGAACGTGAAGAAACGGTGATCTTGAGAACTGAAAAATTACTGAAGACGTAAAATCTACAAATACTACAAAAACATATTTTACTGAACTAGGCGGTATGGCCAGTGAGCCTTAGCCTGCCTTAAAAGGGCGAAAAAAAGTTTTAAACAGAAACGTGGATTTACTCAAAAAAAATCTAAACAAATTGAGATATCGTTGATAAAATTGCAATTTACGTGTTTTCATAATCATTATTTACACTCAAACACAACATGGATTGGAACCTCAAATACGGCGAGTTGTCAAAGGATCGGGACTTCGTGAACAACTGTGAGGCCCTGAAGGAGAATCTAATGGAAGTACAGGGCGTGTTGGACCAGCTACTGCCTTTGCGCGCCCAGTACGACAAGATGACACTGCCCGCGCAAATCGAACTCGACCTTTTCCTCGCCTTCTCCCTAAACTCCTTGCAATGGATCCATCTTAGGATACAGGGAGTCGATCCAACTAAGCACCCTATAAAAGACGAACTTCAAAGAATAAAGACCACAATGCTGAAGTGGCAGGAAGTGAAAGATCGCGAGAAGAGACCTATAGTAGATATTGAAGCAGCAAAGAGATTTGTGCGAAGTGGACTCTATGATCCATACAAAGCAACAGCACATCCTCAGAATAAGAAAATAAAATTTGAAGACAACAATGAGTAGCAATAGCTTTAGTAATCTAAGTTTATATAATCACAAGACTGAAGATTGTGGAAGTAATGAGTTTCCAGAAAACTATTCTCAATTATTTTGTTAGTTTTATTATTAGGCTAATGAAATTGGAATACTTGTTGAACTGATTCTTTATTTTAGGTTTTTGTAAATTGTGCACGTAATTTTAATGTTTTAAACTTTACATACTGTCTTTGTGTTGATACTTAGCTTTTTTAGGGTCCTGTAGTCAACAAGAAACCCTTATAGTTTCACAATAAGTCGTGTTACACCGAATCGACAGCAATGTCTGTCTGTCTGTCCCCGGCTTAGCATAGAGACTATTAGTACACACTAGAAAGCTTTAATTTGAAATAGGTATATTATATTAATCACACCAGCAGTTGTAGAGGAGAATCTTAAAAAAAAATTTTTTAGGGTACTTCCCATACATGTGGTATAATTAATTTAAAAAAAACTATCACTGCTAAGTAGGCTTTCTTAGTTTAGGAGTAATAAGTCAACCAATTTAAAGTGTGCAGTTGGATTTGTAAAAAGTTCATAGATTTTTCATACAAAATGTTTTATTAACAACTGAAAATATAGTTTTGTTTTTTAAAATGGAAATTTATTTTTTGAAGACTATGCAACCCTACTTTGTGCAAGTCTGACTTGCACTTGGCCAGTTTTTTCTTATTGTAATCGTGAAAGATTATGCAGTTAAATTAAGCAGTGTTTGACTTTGTTATAATATGTACATATTGAATAGATAAACACAAAGTAAGTCAACATAGTCATTTATTTAAAAAATCTTATGCAGTTGTAGAAATTTGGAATGTTTGTTTCTTAGATTCATAATTTTTAGATAATACACAGTAAATAATTTACCTAAAAATACATAAAAATAACAATGATAATAAATTAGACTAAAATAATATTGTGTCAAATTGTACTTTACATTCAGCATCCTTATTTATAAATTATTTTCATCAAAATAATATCTTAGTTACCAGAATATGGAATAACAGTCCATTATTCTACATTACAAAATTAAAATATAAAAGTTTCAAAAAGTACAACAAAAAATGTTACCATTAATGTTTAGTAAAAATGTTATTTTTCTACCTGTAAAACTAGACCAGCAGCAGATATGTTATCCCCAGCTCCCGCTGTGAGCTGGGCTTCTGTGCAGATAAGCACTGGTGCCACACAGATATCCACCGTCTCTCCATCTAATACTTCATCCCAGCATGCCACTGGTTTTGACGGCTCAAAGAACACTCTACTGGTGTTGTCATTTTCTGTAGTGGTTGAAAAACTGTCATCTAGTAGAAGCTTGCACTTGTCTAGGGCAATATGTTGGTTGTTGCACACGTACCTGTGTGCAGTCAGCGATGCTTTGGCAGTTGCAGCTGCAGTTCTTTTCCAATTTGAATCCTTCACTGCTAAGATGGCCTGATAAGCCAATGTGTGTACATGAATGCGAGTCAACTTCCTTTTGCTACCTAGTACCTTATTTTTCCTTCTTATTAGGGAAAATGTTTTACGCATCTGATCTAAAGCAGTGGCCACTCTAGGGTTGGAGTCTGCTACAACACTGACTTCTCCATATTTCAGTACTCTGTAGAGATTAGAGAGCTCCTGTTCATTCATACCAACAGAGTCAACAAAGGGCAGAACCTTCGTGGTTAGATGCTGCAATAGCTCCAGGTCTACATAACTGGCCATTTCAAAGTGAGCTAGTGTTTTTAGTGGTTGAGACAAAATTTGTTCTTTCACTAAGTCAAGTCTTTCTGCTCTTAAGTCTGTAACAAAAAAAATTATTAACAAACAAGTCACAGCAGCTATGAGTATAAAGTGCTTCTAGAAATATAGAATACCTCTTCCATCTTTCTTAAAAGGATAGTTATCCATCATCTGCAGTCCACTAATGACTAGCAAGTTGGGTTTGAACCCTGGCAAATTTTCTCCAAACCTCTCCAATGAACATAGTAGTGGGTTATTTTCGTCATTGTGCATTATATATCTATTGGCTCGGGGTGCTTTGTAAGATCCAAAACTTTCATCGGCCTTATATTCTAGTATCATATGAACATCATCTTTGACTTCCTCATCCTCATCATCACCAACTATTTTTATTTGTTCTGGAATGTAAGATTTGAGATTCTTGCTCATTTTCCCCCCTAGAAGTACCCCCCAGCCCTCCATATGGAACCTCTTTGCCATGAGTGGAGCATTGCCACCAATAGCCCACCTCGAGTCGGGCAATTTCAGTGCCTGCTCTATTAATTCATCATACAATTCACTATTGGACATGAAGCGTCTGCAACGAAAATACAATACAAATTAATCTGATAAAAATATAGAAGAAAAATTCGTAACTCTCCATAAAATGTAGGTAATTAATTACGAAAGAAACCAACTTACTCAGCAGCTGCTCCATGCTTGAAAAAATATGCGAAGCTCTTAAGGAATTCCTCGCGTGTCGAGATCTCATTGAAGTGCTCCGGATTTCCTTTCAACTCTCTGTGGTCCAGCAAAGAAGTAGCATTGACGAATAGGTCGTGGCAGGCGCCGTAACCTACCGCAACGCGCGGCTGATTTTGTCCCTCACCAACCCTATTTAAACGTTCTAAAAACAGCAAATGCTCTCTCATAGGAGACAACCTAGCATCTCCCAAATCGTTCTTCCTATAATACACCGCGTATAACACTATAAAGAAGGATACTAGTGACCCCAATTTCACAGGGACACCGGCCATTGCTTTAACGATAAGTAAACAAGAAAATTCATATGTGCTAATAATTACTGTCACCCACGTCACCTCATTTTATTGCTCAGGTGTTTGTTATATTACTTGAATTGAAAGAAATTGGAATGAAAGAAAATGATAAAGCAAAAGGTATTGGTCACAGAATTATACATTCTCTTTGAAAAATATGAAATTGTGAAACTGGATGGAAGGAAGGAAGGATAAGGCTCTCCGCAGACGACCGACTTTTTGTAGGCCCGACAATCGGTCCCACTTTTTCGCCGACTTTTACCACCCATTTTCTGACCGACTCAACGCAGACGTGCTACTTTTTGTAGGACGACTAGTGTGGGAAGTGCACGTTATAGGTATCGACATTTCGATTAGGTATCCAAGGGATTATTACAAGATTTAAAAAAAACCGGCCAAGTGCGAGTCGGACCACCATAAAATATATTATTCTCTATCTATATATTACGACTGGCATTTTACCGATTTTTACTTTCGAGCAACGACGGAGTGAAGAAGGTATTATGATGATGGCATAAAAAAATACAAGTTGAGATTTTGATAGGGATCGATTGTCTTAGATTATGTAATTTGTCTTTTTGTAATTAACATTGACTGACTCGGTGGCGCAGTGGTTAGTGCCCTTGACTACTGATCCGAGGGTTGTGGGTTCGATCCCCACCCAGGGCAAGCATTTGTGTGATGAGCAGATTTGTTTGCTCTGTGTCTGGGTGTTAAATATCTATATATGTATGTATTTAAACGTATATAAGTATGTATATCAGTCTCTCGTAACCCATAACACAGGGAATCCTACTTTGGGGCCAGATGACCATGTGTGATTTGTCCCAGAATATTTATTTATTTATAGATTAGGGTAAGGTACCTACTTACTTACGTATTTTTAATTACATAAATAGGAACTTTTGCTTTCTTCGATAAAAAAACGTGCGAAAAATACCTACCTACCTATATAAGTACCTACGTACTTTTGTACCTACCTGCCTGCCCTGGCACTACCACGAGCGCTAGGTAGTTAAAATCTCATACAAGAGCGGACTCACTAAAAAAACGTTTGTTTGCTAAAATACTTTTGCCTTTGTACTTTCCGCCGCCACAAAGTAGATAGGTAACGTTTTTTTGCTTAAGTACGGCGCCTTTGTGTTTCTTGCCGCGACCCGTGCGCCGCCTCTACTCAAAGGATGCCGGCAAGATTTTATCGAAATTTTTAAGTTCTAAAAAATATTCTGGGCAGATTTTCTCAAAAACGATGCATTCTATGCAAAATGCATATAGGACCTAAAATGATGCCATTGACAAAATCTTTACGATACGTGAATAATAATGGGGAAATATACTGACATCGAAAAATCATGTTTTTTTTTTTACCTTCGGAGCCGATTTTGTCAAAAACGGTGCATACTACGCAAAATATGTTCATGGCATAAAATTATCATTTTTACAAGATCTTCATGATGCAGTTATAAATGGGAGGTTATACTGATGGTTGAAGTTCACTTAAAAAGGATGCCATACAAAAAAAAACTTCCCAAAAAAGTCTTTTTTGCTGAGAGATTTTTTTAGTATGACAGCCCTTTTAAGTGCACCCCAACTATACTGACATCAAAAAATCATCGATTTGTTAAGTCCTAGAAACATTCAGGGTCGATTTTCTCAAAAACGGTGCATCCTACGATTTCGACGCATAGTAACAACAACACAAAAGGCCAAAAAACGTTTTTTCTTTAATTTGAGTGCGTTTGACTGCAACTCACCTGATGGTAAGTGATGATGCAGTCGAGGATGGTATACGTAAACTCAAATTATACCAAATACGCATAACACTAAACACGCATTTAACTAAACACCATAATATGCAGTTTGCCAAAAACGCAGATAGCCAAAAATATTACGCAATATACCAAAAAAGCACATGACCGAAATTTCAGCTAAGTGAATAGGCAGATTTTGATGTTATCAAAGTGAATTGCACGAAAAAGAATAAATACCTACTTACTTCAAATAAAACAGTAATGACCACTTAATTATTATTACGCAAAAAAATAATCGTCTCCGTGGCGTAGTAGTTAGTACACTCGCTTCGCACCCAGAGGTCGCGGGTACGATTCCCGGCGGGGTCTAACTTTGTAAAGCTTGTTTTGGTAAGTGGTAGGGCATTTTCTAATTTTATTCATATTTTTATACATTAACTACATCCAGTAATCCGTTCGGATATACTGGCACTATCTGAGTAAATGGACTATACCTGACTACTTTATGATTACATACTCGTAGTACCTACCCTCTACTAGCTAAAACCAGGCCTCCGTCACTCCATGTACTTGCGCGCTATAATAACCTACCGCCCGGCCGAGCGTTCTCGGGCCGTTTGCGGACCCAATTCAGAGCGGTTTTCACAAACGAAGCGCACGCACGTATTTCAATTTAAATCGTTTCGTTCGTTCGTACGCGTACCTACGATGCCATCTGGTGCCTTATGTGCTGTAGATGGGTGCAAATCAAGCAAAAGAAGAGATTAACACCTAACATTTTAACATAACATTCTACATAACACCTAACATTCTACCCTACCCTACACTACACTACACTACCCTACCCTACCCTACCCTACCCTACATAAGAACCTTCTCCTGACAATAACAAACTCGACAAAAAGAGAATTAGCGAAATCGGTCCAGCCGTTCTCGAGTTATGCGCTTACCAACACATTTTGCGATTCATTTTTATATAATAGACTAGCTGTCCCGGCGAACTACGTACCGCCTTACATTACACTACCCTACCCTACACTACCCTACCCTACTCTACACTACCCTACCCTACACTACACTACACTGCCCTACCCTACCCTACCCTACCCTACATAAGAACCTTCTCCTGACAATAACGAACTCGACAAAAAAAGAATTAGCCAAATCGGTCCAGCCGTTCTCGAGTTATGCGCTTACCAACACATTTTGCGATTCATTTTTATATTATAGATAGATAGATAAATGATACAATTTTAAACTACCACCTATAAGTCAAAACATATTCACAGTTCTCAATAACATAGACACAAAAAGTTATGTTAATTTTATTTTATCGAAGAGGCAGCCCTGCGATCGCGCGGTGTGAAGCAAGTACTGCGGTTGCTGACGCGATGAAGTAGGCTATTATAGCAGTAGGTATTGGGAATTTACTACTGAGTGAAGTATCTGTTACGTAGTAACTAATTAGTAATCTGTGCTAAAACCACTATTTCAGGAAATATGAAAAATAACGAAAATATTTAAGAATAAGAGTTTTGAAGGGAAATTATAATCGCCAAAAATTTTAGTTTACGACTATGATCTCATCTGTGGTTTAGGAGCAAAAGTCGACCACCTTAGAGTGTGCAGTTGGATTTGTAAAAAGTTCATAGAACTTGGCCTGTTTTGTTCAGATCACTTATCTAGTTCTTCGATACCTATTGTCAATATCGATATCCATCGCCGAGCATCGACACGACGTCCTTCCCTAGCAAGTGCTCTCGACCGATTGTCGGTGAGTCGTGTGCGTTAGCGCATACAATTCCATACGTTCCATTTTTTCGCCGATAATCGGATCGGCCGAAACCCACCGACTTTTTGCATTGCCTACTTTTTGTAGGACGTGTGCGTTTCAACATTGCAATCCATATGTTCCATTTTCCACCGACAAAAAGTCGGTCACCGATTGTAGGACGTGTGCGGAGAGCCTAAGGATCAATCACGGAAAGTTAACCCCTTACCGCATGGCATGACATACCTACCGGACATTTTAGGGAAAAATAATATTTATAAAATGGAGGGAAATATTTTTTACTATAGTAATCCAAAATCATTAAAACCGACAACCAGCGTTGACGTCAGTAGTGACAGTTACTTCACAACTCTATCTAAATAAGTTTTGTTCATTTGAAGTGAATCGTCGTGGAGCTTGCTTTTGTTTCAACTTTATACGAGTTTTTTTTGTAGAAAACTGATTCTGAACTTAATTCAGCATGAAACTGGTTTCAAAAATACCCCATTATGTGAAAAAAAAAAGGTTCTAGTGGGTGATTATACTCGTATAGTATCAAATTCAAAGTTTCCTGATAAGGAACAGTAGATAAGCAGTTGTGGCAGACAGATAAGGGATTGATACCTACCGGACATTTTAGGGAAAAATAATATTTATAAAATGGAGGGAAATATTTTTTACTATAGTAATCCAAAATCATTAAAACCGACAACCAGCGTTGACGTCAGTAGTGCCAGTTACTTCACAACTCTATCTAAATAAGTTTTGTTCATTTGAAGTGAATCGTCGTGGAGCTTGCTTTTGTTTCAACTTTATACGAGTTTTTTTTTGTAGAAAACTGATTCTGAACTTAATTCAGCATGAAACTGGTTTCGTAAATACCCCATTATGTGAAAAAAAAGGTTCTAGTGGGTGATTATACTCGTATAGTATCAATTTCAAAGTTTCCTGATAAGGAACAGTAGATAAGCAGTTGTGGCATACTCCATTATGTGAAAAAAAAGGTTCTAGTGGGTGATTATACTTGTATAGTATCAAATTCAAAGTTTCCTGATAAGGAACAGTAGATAAGCAGTTGTGGCAGAGATAAGGGATTGCGTGCAGTAAGTTGTGAGCCAAATATGGCATGTAATAGTGGTGTTTTGGAAAGTTGATAATTTTCATGAGTAAGTACAGCCCCACCTCGTTAAAGTTTCCAGGAGCGGTCTTTTTACATCCTGTATTTCGTTTATTCGGTAAATGCAGAGTCATTTCGCCGATCATGTGAGAAACTATTTTCTATGTAAGTTTTGATACTACTTACTGTTTTTTATTACTATTGAGAGTTTATACTTGAGATGATTGACCTAGTAAAGACACTATGTTAATTATATGTTTCATTTTCTTAAACATTTGTCTGAAGAATAAATGAGTAATAAAATAAATTATACCACTACTGGCATGCTTTGCAATATTTGGAAAAAAATGTATTCATATTTTTTATAGTTTTGACGGGTTTTCTTGTAAAATAAAGATGAAATATTATTTCAGTATTTTTTACAACAACCTTAATGATTTATACTACATTTTTTTGTTAAAAACCTTAAATCCATGCTGTAAGGGGTTAAAGTTAGATGGCAGGGTTGCCATATACCGGTGTTTTTCTTCTACCATGGCTAAGATGACCTATTATTACTAGCGAGATTTGGCTTATGTTCTCGTTACAAGCGATACCCCTCTGTCGAGAAATTGTGGTCCAACAGATAAACACGTTTATATACCTCTTTTCACAAGGTCGCTTCACAGTTCGAAGCGGACCGTCATACAGGATTGAGCTCCGTAAAGATGTGACATCGCCAAGGAGTTTATAGGTAAATCTGGAGGCCACACTCTAAATACCTACTTGAATCAAAGAAATATGGCCTTGAAGTTTCTCGTTACCGCTCCGTCTCTTTCTAATTAGGAGGTATGAACAAGACGTGTATAGGTGAAGCTCTTGCTCACACCCGCTAATTGAAAAGAGACGGAGCGGTAAAGAGACATTTCAAGGGCATATTTCTTTGCTTCAATTAGGTATTTAGAGTGTGGCCTCCAGTTTTACCTATAAACTCCTTGGACATCGCACTATTATATAAAAAAAGATTGACATTTCCAGTCTCGCAAAGGATGCACACTGTTTTGTGGGATCGTAAAATCGGACATCTACTTTTTTTATTATTGCATAGAGTTTCAGCTTACAAATGCACTAATTGTAACCGTTTCACGCGCCGATCTTTTTTAGTTTAGAAGAAAAAAAAAAAAAATTGGTAATCTTTTTGCACCGGAAAATAAAAAAAAATATTACAAGAAAACCATATGTACGCGTTTTAAATACGACCGCTTTGTGCTCTGTACCTTAGCTTGAAAGCTGAAAAATCTTTCAGTAACTTAAAAATAAGTATTCGTAACGCAATCAGTAAGGAATGATTGACTATTGAAGTTGGGCCAGACGACGAAACATTTTTATGTAGATCATGAAATTTCAAAGAAGTATCCCGAACTCGAAATCTAAGTACATTACGAAATTTACTTTTTGCAAAAAATTGTCTCAAAGATAAACTATTTTTACAAAGGTGGGGTATTCTTAAAGCTTTTTGAATAATAACCAAAAAATGCAACAAATGGTGCAAAAAAGCAAATGTATAATAATAATTCAATACATTATAACAACTTTATAGCTATAATTAAAAAAATACATTATTATGAAAGCTTTAAGAATACCCCATCGGTGTAAAATAGTTCATCTGAAACAGTTTTTGGTGAAAATTAATTTCTTAATATTCTTAGATTTCGAGTTCGGGATACTTCCTTGTAATTTCATGCATGATCTACGTACAATTTTTATCACCGGTTTTCTCCATAATTACTGCAGTTAGTGACTAAAGAGGTTTAATAAGCTAGAGTACCGGAAAACCAATTGAGAAATACTTGCCGAATATCAATCGTACTGCACTCGTTAAGGAGTTATTAGCGAAAGAAGATGGGCCAGACGACGAAACACCTGAAAACTTTTGTGTTAGTTTTTTATTCGTTTAGCTTTTTCCCCAGCAGATTTGAAAGTTCAACAAGCGTTACGTTTCAAACGTATAAAGAAAGTTCAACAAGCGTTACGTTTGTTTGTAGTGTGTCTACTTTTTCTGCAAAATTGAGCCCGTCCGTTCCATTCCAGTGGTATGTGGATATGTATGTATGTATATATGTTTCCTTGAACCGTAATAGGTAGACAGCTGAAATCTTTACAGAGTGTGTATTTATATTGCTGCTATAATAACAAAAGGGGCTTCCATACAAGAAACATATTTTTAAAGACTTTTTTTTTGCTTTATCGTTTCATGGCTAAGACTATGGAAGACCTAAGTACAATGCTCGATAACCTCAGCAGAGTCTCTTAACAAGTGGCTCTTAAAATGTACATGGACAAGTCGAAAATAATGTTAAATGTTCGTGTCGCACCCACTCCTCTGAAGGTTGGAGACTCTACATTCGAAGTTGTTGACGAATATGTATACCTGGGACAAACAGTCCAGCTAGGTAGGTTCAACTTCAAGAAAGAGATCAATCGACGAACCCAACTCGGCTGGGCAGCGTTCGGGAAGCTTCGCATTATCTTCACGTCACAAATACCGCAATGTCTCAAGACTAAGGTCTTTGACCAGTGTGTGTTGCCAGTGATGACATACAGAACTGAGACATGATCGCTTACTAAGGTCACCCGAAGGGCAATGGAGCGAGCTGTGCTCGGAATTTCCCTACGCGATCGAATCAGAAATGAGGAGATCCGTAGGAGAACCAAAGTAACCGACATAGCTCACAGACTCGCTAAACTTAAGTTGCAATGGGCAGGGCACATAGCTCGTAGATGGGATGGCCGTTGGGGTAGTAAAATTCTTGAGTGGCAACCGCGCACCTGAAAACGTAGCGTAGTGAGGCCTCCCACTCGGTGGACTACGACCTGGTGTAGGTCGCGGGAAGCCGCTGGATACGGAAACTACAGAACCGGTTGTCGTGAAAATTCTTGGGAAGCCTTTGTTCAGCAGTGGACGTCTTTCGGCTGATATGATGTCATAAAAATGGTTTTACACACAAGTGTGAACTTTAGTGTAGTTATAGTAATAAAACTGGCGGAGTGTGAGTCGTACTCGCGCTGAAGAGTCTGCTGAACTGAATAAATAAAATAACCTGACCACTCCGGGAGTGCCGATAGAAGTGATTTTTTTTACAGTTTTATAAGTTTTGACCCTCCGAGTGTTCCTGGCGAACGACAAGGTTGAAAAAGTTTCGACCCTGCGAGTGTTCCTGGTACGGTGTCGGTTACATTACAGTGTCGCGAGTTCAATGGTTTTTTCCCATCTTAAAAATGCCCAACGCGCCTAAAGAAGTTTTCACTTCAAAAAAAAACGTATTTCTGTCGCATGTATGGAAACTCGAGCCTCCTGGGGAACCTTACCGTTCCAGGTTTACACACCTACTCTTTGTCAAGGTAACCGGGGCGTAAGATAGTACTTAATTAAGGTTGATAAAAAGTATGTAAACATATAATGTTAGCGTGCCGAAAATCCTTCATTGAATAAAGGTCATTGGGCAAAATCTGACCCGGTTAACTAAAGTTATCCTACAAAAACCAAATTAGTTTTAAATTGTTAAGTATTAACCCACATTTCATTACAAATATTATTATTTTTTTAAACCATGGGAATAAAATGTAAAAAAAATATATAAATGCGTAAATAAAACATTTTTAGTGAAGCACAAATCGATGGAGCCTCTTGCTAGTGAAAAGCAAAGTTGAAAAAATCGATGGAGCCTCTTGCTAGGGAGGAGCAGAGTTGAAAAAATAGATGGAGCCTCTTGCTAGTAAAAAGCAGAGTTGAAAAAATGGATGAAGCCTCTTGCTAGTGAAGACCAGAGTTAAAAAAATCGATGAAGCCTCTTGCTAGTGAAAAGCAGAGTTGAAAAAATGGATGAAGCCTCTTGCTAGTGAAGACCAGAGTTAAAAAAATCGATGAAGCGTCTTGTTAATGAAAAGGAGAGTGAGAAAAAGCGATGGAGCCTCTTTTAACTCTGCTCTTCACTAGCAAGAGGCGCCATCGCTTTTTTTCACTCTGCTGTCCATCAACAAGAAGCTTCATCGATTTTTTCAACTCTGCTTTTTACTAGCAAGAGGCTCCATCTTTTTTTTCAACTCTGCTCTTCACTAGCAAGAGGCTCCATTTATTTTGTCAACTCCGTACTCTACTAGCAAGAGGCTCCATCACTTCTTTTTACTCTGCTCTTCATTAACAAGAGGCTCCATCGATTTTTTCAACTCTGGTCTTTACTAGCAAGAGGCTCCATCGATTTTTTAAACTTTGCTTTTCACTAGCAAGAGGCTCCATCGATTTGTACAACTCTGCTTTTCACTAGCAATAGGCTCCATCTATTTTTTTTACCTCAAGAACGTTTAAGGACGTTCTGTCACGTTGCTAACACGAAAGTTTTAACCTCAATATTATATTTTTCTTTTTTAAGCTTTTGGCTTGAATCCCATTAACTACGTTAATGCGACATATATATTCGTGACCTAGAGACGTTTATCTAAACATCCTACCTAATTTTTTTTCTGTAGGCCGTGGGTATAGGTTTCATACTATGCTGCCCAATGACCTTTGTTATACATAAAATACTTTATTCGCTAATACTCTTCTTCGTGTCTGACTGAACTAAAACAACAGGTCCTAGCTCTGTGTCTGAAATAAAGTCATTATGCCTACTGCGGGAACAAAATGTAGGTACTTAGTATATTCCTGGGAACTGACGAATAAAATGTTATCTTAATATCCTTACTATAATATTATAATTGTGAAAATGAGCTTGTTTGTTACTTTTTCACGCTTCAACACCTTGACCAATCTTGATGAAAGGCATGCAGGTCACTGCAGCCTGTCACTGGGAAAGACATAGTAATACTTCGATGGACGTTGGCAATTTTTTATCCCGTGAAAATAGTATAGTCCGATGCAGTTCCTGAGGGAAATGAAAAAATACACGCACGTGAGCATGTTTCTCACTCAAAGAGCACTACCTCTCTCTCTCTTCTTGAGATTGATAAGCCATGTATGTATAATTATGTATAATGTATTGTATCCTACTAATATAAACGCGAAAGTTTGTATGTATGGATGGATGTTTGTTATTGTTTCACGCAAAAACTACTAAACATATCTTTCTGAAATTTGGTAGGCAGACAGATTAGGACCTGGATTAACATATAGGTTACTTTTTTCACGCTCGCCAGCCGCTTGCGGCTCGCGCACTGCGCACCATCGAAGACAGTCATAGAAAATATGTTCACGCGAGCGAAGCCGCTGGCAAAAGCTAGTGTAATATGTATTCTGTACTATATATCTTTACATAGTATTAAACGAAGTCGCTTCCGCTGTCTGTTCGCTTAGATCTTTTAAAGTACTCAACTGATTTTAATGAAGTTTTTAGCAATAGATACAGTGATCCAAGAGGAAGGTTTATATGTAAGTATAATACATACATATTATAGTACAGAAAAGCCAAAAAAATTCAAAGATTTCTAATGTGATGTCTTGACAAACATATTTTTGTGCCCTTAAATCGCAAACGCTGGCTACACCTTACGAGATGCATCAAATTAATGTACTATAACAGTAACCATTTTTATCTTTAAAATTAAAAACATGTGTTATTTACCGAGCTATTTTATACAATACAGTATTCTTAATCCAATTAAATACATTACATTCCTTTTTTGTTCAACGTATGTAATGTATTTAATTGGATTAAGAATACTGTAATATTTCATGTAGATCAAAGCTGTCCTTAACAACATTTCATTAAAAATTAAATTAATAATTATCTTAGAATCAGAGATTTAAAAATGCGGAGGCAAAGCGGCTGGCGGGCCGTAGGTTTCGCCCCGGTGTGCAGCGGTCGGCGGTAACAGCAGCATACAAAGATATCCTGTAGTATAGACTAATCATAAAATTACTAATCATAAAATTATTAATCACTCCACACTGTCCCATATAGTATCTACATTGCATCCGTGCAAAGCCGGGGCGGGTCGCCAGTGTATTTATATAAGTAGCCCTGTATACATATGTACTTAATAAAAATATTTATAAAATTATAAATTGTAAACTGCATTCTTTAAATACTATAATAGCTTCTTTCTTTGTGTACCTGTCTGCCGTTTCAGTTAAAACTAACTTTTTCCCGGGTTTGCTGGAAGAAACTTCTTATTAGAAATAAGTAATACCCTTTGTATGACTTTCTTTTAGGCCTGTATCTTATTTGTACACAATAAACTGTTAAATAAATAAATAATCATAACCGCTCGTACCTTGGTATTTTCAATTGTGATTCACATCAGGTCATATATACGTCCCCACCGAGGGGCTCGAGCCTACCCTGAATTACGGCGATCGGGCCTTAGTCGACCACGCGGGCCCAGTGCGGGTTGGTCAACTTCACACACAACCTGCGAGTTTCTCCGCAGGCGTGTGCAGGTTACCTCACGATGTTTTCCTTCACCGTAAGAGCGTCGGAGAAACGTACGTCTAAATTCGAAAACATATTGGTACGTGGCAGGACTCGAACCACGACCTCCCGGATAGGAGGTAGCGGCCCTTGTCGTTGCGCCACCGACGCTCTTTGCGCCACCGACGAGGAATTGTGATTATTTATATTAAACTAGCTTTCTCCCGCGGCTCCGCCCGCGTGGAAATCGTTTTTATGACTGTCTTTAAGGGTGATTAGTAAATTATGCCGTTTCCCACCTACTCAACCATCTCTGTGCAAAAAATCACAACAATCGAGTATTTTTTAGTTCCCTCAGGAACTGCATCAGATTATGTTATTTTCCCGGGATAAAAAGTAGCCTATGTCCTTCCCCGTGACACAGGCTACCTGTATGCCAAATTTCATAAAGATTGGTCAAGGCGTTGAAGCGTGAAAAGGTAACAAACAAACAAACAAACACATTTTCACATTTATATTAAGTAAGGATTTGTGATTGTGAGTGGGAGGGCTGAACGGTGTGTAGTGTGTAGTGTGTAGGTATGTACCTTCTCAGTTTCTGTAATATCAAAGTTTATTTGATAGGTACCTATGGATGGAGTCGTGGCAATCGACCGCTGGCGAATCTTTTCGAAAGCCAAAATCCTTCCTTATAAGGGACGACCGGTCCAGCACCGTCCAAAAAAGGAATCACATAACACTTTAAGAGGTCCATGCGATGCGGGTAAATGCATAAATTGTTTTGGGCGCATCGTTATTAATTCACAGCGTTATGCAATTTATTTTTATTTTATTTTGGTATATATGGTAACGGTGAAATTGATGGGGATGGACGTGGGCACGAAGGAAGTTTATACCATTGCTCCTCTAAAAAGCTTATTTTATTCACTGAAAACAGTGAATAAAAAGCTCTTTTAATCACTATTTTGGTGTTTGAATTTAGAACATAACAATATATTCGACCTCGCATCTCAGCTATACAACCTCCTTGCGCAAAAAATACTCGATGCAAACTCCTAATCCAAAGAATATTTGACATACAAACTCCTTGTGCAAATAATTCCTCGAGATTTGATTGTTCGATAATTTCGAAAAGGAGTTTAGCATTAGAAAAAAAAATGTTTTGTGTTCTTTGCTGTCATTTCATTAGTAAATTGGCGCAATTTTGAATTATAAGTTGTGCGAACACAAAGAAAATTACTCTTTATTTTAGTATTGTAATTGTTCCAATTTTAATGAATATTTTAATTATTTTAACATTATGTACTTTTTCTTCATATCAATGTAAATTTTCGCTTAAATGTTTCTTTTTCTCGGAGTCATGGTATAAAGTATAGTATGCAACTCTTGAATAAAACGGATTTATATCGAGGGCCATGAATCACTCGCGTCGCTCAGGGTTCTAATACTTGAATCACTCCCTGCGGACGTGATTCAGTCATTAGAACCCTTCACTTGCTCGGGATTCATCTATGGCCCTCGCTTTAAATCCGTCCTTTATTCACTAGTTCCTTAATATACTATGCTTTGTCGTAAGCAGGTATCAGGCTTTTTGCAACTATGAAAAATCGTTGTTTAGTTTCTCCTTTCGAAAGGACCACATTAAATAGACCGTATTTAATTTATACTTCCGTTATGTCCGATGTACGAGTACTACTTACTTCATACTTTTCCTTCTTCTGTAGCCCTATATCACACCCTGGACCATTCATGCAACGGGCCAGAAATGGCGTTAAAAGAAAGAATGACGGAACAAACAAAATGGCCGCGAAATCCTACACGTTTGACAACCAATCTGTATCAGTCTGGGTGACGAGGGGGTGAGGTCGTAATCTGCAGAGCGGCAGGGAGTGTCAATACTGTATTTTAGTACTAATATAAAATATATACTTTGCCTATATTATGACAAAATTATATTTTCCAGGGTGCTAATATACATTCTAACAAGCATTCCTAGATACTTGCATTCATGTAGACGACAACGACGATTCGTATCAAATGTAGGGACCTAAAAGGGTACAAAAGTCGTGAAAAGTAACTAGCCCTTTTAAAATTTAAGAGTGCCTTAAAGAATGAATGAGGCTTTGTTGTTGCGGACAATATACCTACAAAACCCTAAAAAGATGTCAAACACGGATAAAATAAACAATTAAAGTTTTATGATGGAAAAGCACACCAAAAAATCAGGTATTGCTTCCGTATATGGAAGGTCGGTAGGTATTGTTGCGGTCAGAGAGACCCGCGCGCGCACAGCGAGATGAGATCTATGGTGTAACCACTGGCGCCAGCCAATTCGGGCACGTTCGGGCGACCGACTGCGACCACTGAAACTGTAGACTTAACATTTTTAAATAAGGAGAGCCATTTAAAAAAATAAATCAAATTACAAGAAATGGCTGCTTATGAAAAAAACTAATAAGAAATATGTATTAATGAGGCGCTGTAGGTGTAGATAATAATAATAAATAAATAAATAAATATTCTGGGACAAATCACACATGGTCATCTGGCCCCAAAGTAGGATAACCTGTGTTATGGGAACCAGAGACTGATATACATACTTATACAGGGTGTTTTTTTAATACCGAGCAAGCCTTAAGGGGGTGTTATGTAGACACGAGAAAAAAAATAAGAATTTTTTTTTCAAATAAAAATCTTTACTAGTTTTCCCACAATCATTAGTTAAGTTTGTCCACATCGCAAAGCTACCGTCGTACAGCTGGCTGGGGTAAGTAAACTTGCGCGTGACGTTCGGATCTTGTAACAAGACGGCAACGTCGCATGATTTCTACCTACGTACCTCGTCACGATCGTGAATAACTTTGGATTTCAGTAAATAAGTGTTTTTTAATAAAATAAAAAACAAAATCATTCTGCGTCATTTCGATAGATTGAGTCAGTTTTCCCTTCGTAATGTACGGGCTTAGGACCGTCAAAATACCTAATTAAGCTGACTGGCAACAACACAATAAAAAAAACGAAGCGCGAGTCAGTTTCACATGAAGGGTTCCTTACCTTCCTACTTAGATTTTTTTTTTGTGAATAACTTCAAAACGTTTTATTTTATTTTTGTCTTCACGTGTACTTGCCAAATTTCATGATTCTAGGTCACCAGGAAATTTATACCCTTGTGAACGTCAAAACGGCTAAATAACGTTAACTTAGAAGTTTGATTTTTTCACAGCTTCAAGGGATTACAGATTTGATTAATTTCAATTTGACACCTCCACACGTTCCTGACAAAAAGGGCAGACATACAGACGGACAACAAAGTGATTTAAAAAAAGGACCCTTTTTTTCTTTTAAAGTACAGAACCCTAAAAATTAGGAAGTAAATTTTTTGTTACGTATAAATTAGGTGTTTTACTTAAAAAACTGAATCAACTTATTTACAATTTACAAATGATTAAACGAATTTAAGATAAACAATGATTTTTAAAAAAATGTTCACTTACGTCAGTCGCATTAAATGTTCAAAGTGTTTGCTCGTTTTGAAAGTATTCAAGAATTCTTTCTTCGAGATGTAATGAAATTCCGGGCTGGCCTTGACCGCTGGCATGCCGAGGTGTCTCGAATTGTCCGTGATCTCGTAGATTCTGTACAGTGAGAGAGATTCTGGCTCTTGTTGGTACACGGCGGTTTGGATATCGGCGCATCCACTCTCTTCGAGTCATTGGCACGTTACCATTACACTCGTGGTACAAACAAACCAAGTCCAAGAAATCCGCATTCGAAAATAAACTGCGACGTGGCATTTTCGCGTAGCGCGCCGGGCGTATTACGAAAGCACAAACACAACCTGCACTAAACGCGAGCGGGACGTTACTGTCGTGTCGATTGTCGGTCGGTGGGGGGGGGGGGGGGGGGGGGCGAGCGGGCCGCGGGAGCGCCCGCGCGGGAGTTTCCCTTCTTTGCGGCGGCATGGCAACGTCGCGTGCGTCACGTGGAACGGACGGTGCATTTATTTTTGAAAATGAAAGATTTTTTTATAAAAATTTAAGGTACACTTTTTTTTTGTGAAATGTGTTTAGAATCATGTCAGGATTCACCCCCTTAAGGCTTGCTCGGTATTAAAAAAACACCCTGTATACGTTTAAATACATAAATATATAGATATGTAACACCCAGACACAGAGCAAACAAATCTGCTCATCACACAAATGTTTGCCCTGAGTGGGAATCGAGCCCACAACCCTTGGATCAGCAATAATAGCCTTTATTTAACAATCTTTCATTAAATGAGTTACAATAGTCTTATTTAATTATTTGACACTGGTACGTCAAAATTGTCTTGCTATCCAGAATAGGCCTCCCCTAGAGTTCGCCATCGAATGCGATTCTGCGCTTGTCTTTTCCAAGTACGTCCCGCTATTTTTTTAATCTCGTCTTCCCATCTGCAACGCTGTCTCCCTTTCCTTCTTTTGTATTGTCTCGGGCACCCGAGTAGGTGTAGATAGTATAAACTAAAGCAATGAAGGTAGGTATAAACCTATATAACACCAGATAGCCTAATGGCTGAAAGAGAAGAAGTAATAATAGAAGATACCTTTGTACAAATTTCAAGAAGGTTGGAGAAACGAAAACAAGCGAACGTTTTTTTTTAAGTAAGAGAAAGTTATTTATCTGATACCAAAACAAAAGGCACTTGTTAAGGCAGAATAGACCTCGTCCTTAAACTAGGATTCCCCGTATTGTGGGTAACCAGTCTCTTCTCGTAGCTTAAATCAAAGCTAAAATGACTAATTAATTAACTGATAACGATAATAGCAGGTACCTAGTTTAATTAATACTAATTACATAACTAACAAAATTCAGAAAACAATGTTGGAGGTAGGTTGGTGGAGTTTTTGCCTACATACATACATTCATTTAAGCGGCACGGCAGCAGCGCAAGTCCTAATGATAGTGTGTTGCATTTAAAGTTAAAATAACGTTATCGCTTTTGATTCACGATCATACGTAAGGTCAAAATCAGTAGGTACTTCGGCTCCGTTGCGGCAAGCATAGCTCACCATGAGATCTCCAGCACACACCAACAACAACGGCTCCCATCAAGCACGCCCGTCTCGAGCTTATCAAAACGTGTTCGTGTAAGAGCGTCAGATATACGTACATATGAAATCTAAATTCGAAGTCACATTGGAACGTGGCAGGATACGAACCCGACCTCCCGGACAGGAGGCGGCGGCCCTAGCCGTTACGCCACCGACGCTCCCGAAGTTTGGTGTTATCTACTTATAAAAGACATCAGCGAGACGAGAAACGCTTCAATACAATATGAAAGTTTGGTGTTACCTGCGTACAAAAGACTTCAACGCGACAGGCAGCGCGCTACGATACGATGTACAAGTTTCATTTCTTTTAAGGTTATATTTTTATATTTTAAGGTTAAAAGCGTCGGTGGCTCAACCAGTAACGACTCGGCCCCCCTAACCAGAGGTGCCGGGTTCAAATCTGGACGGCCAATGTACCAATGACTTTTTCGAAACTTACGTACATACTCACCGATTGCTTTAACGGTGAAGGAAAGCATCGTGAGGAAACCTGCACACGCCTGCGAAGAAACTCGAAGAGTGTGTGTGAAATCGACCAACCCGCACTGGGGCTGCGTGGTCGTCATTACGTAATTCAGAGTAGGCTCGAGCCCCTCGGTGGGGACGTATATGAGCTGATATGATGGTTATTAACTATACTGTACCTACTTCTACATTAATTAGCACCACCCGACGGAAAAGAAAATCTACTAGTGGAAGGTTAATTAAAGTATTTTTTAACAAAAATATGGGCCGTTACTTTTTAAACAAACTACCTAATTTGAATATTTTTGTCATTTTACTCACTGGTTATTTTTTATGATTTATCAAATTTTAAAAACCGGCCAAGTGCAAGTCGGACTCGCGCAAAGTAGGGTTCAGTAGTCTTTTAAAAAAACAAAAGTATGTTTCAAAAAACAAAATTAAATTTTCACTTTGTATGGAAAATCTATGAGCTTTTTACAAATCCACCTGCACATCTTAAGATGGTCGACTATTACTCCTAAACTATGAAAGCCTACTTAGCCGTGATAGTAGCCCTATTTACATTTTTTACAGATGTCCTGAAATAGCGGTTTGGCTGGTATTGGGGGGGGGGGGACAATTTAAAGATTACTATTTAGCAACAAAACTTTAAAGATTACTATTTAGCACACAAATTACTTTTGTACTTTAAAGATTACTATTTAGCAAACAAATTACTTTTGTACTTTAAAGATTACTATTTAGCAACAAAACTTTAAAGATTACTATTTAGCACACAAATTACTTTTGTACTTTAAAGATTACTATTTAGCAAACAAATTACTTTTGTACTTTAAAGATTACTATTTAGCAAACAAATTACTTTTGTACTTTAAAGATTACTATTTAGCAAACAAATTACTTTTGTACTTTAAAGATTACTATTTAGCAAACAAATTACTTTTGTACTTTAAAGATTACTATTTAGCAAACAAATTACTTTTGTACTTTAAAGATTACTATTTAGCAAACAAATTACTTTTGTACTTTAAATATTACTATTAAGCAAACAAATTACTTTTGTACTTTAAAGATTACTATTTATTTAGCAAACAAATTACTTTTGTACTTTAAAGATTACTAAAGGGTTTTTCAATTGGCGCGGGTAGATTTTGGCGGCCCGTGGCGGCCATTTTGTTTTGGTGAAAATTGTCAAATCTTTTGCTTATTATTCAGTTGCTTATGCCAAATCATTATGGCAGGTTACACAATTGAACAGCGCGTACAAATGATAAAACTTTATTAACAAAATGAGTGTTCGTTAGTGCAAACGTTGCGTGCATTGCGCCCATTTTACGGTAGACGTGGTGGCCCTTCACAGTCGACTCTTCAGCGTTTGGTGGAAAAATTTGAAACAACCGGTTCGTTAATCAATCAACCCACACCTGTACGTTCAAGAAACGCAAGATCAGCCGAGAATATCGCGGCGGTCCGTCAAAGTGTACAGCAGAACCCGAGGCAGTCGATTCCTCGCCGTGCACAAGAACTCGGCCTTTCGCAAACTTCAACTTGGCGAATTTTGCGACGGGACTTAGGGTTACACCCGTATAAGATTCAACTGACCCAGGAGCTCAAAGTTCATGACCATAGACAACGTCGTTTGTTCGCTGCCTGGGCATCGAATCGTTTGGAAGAGGATCCCAATGTCGGGCGAAAAATCATCTTTAGCGACGAGGCGCATTTTTGGATGAATGGCTTTGTTAACAAACAAAATTGCCGTATATGGGACGACACGAACCCACACGAGGTTCACCAGGTGGTAATGCATCCTCAAAAAGTTACGGTTTGGTGTGGATTTTGGGCCGGCGGCGTCATTGGTCCGTATTTTTTCGAAAACGACGTTGGTGAGGCGGTCACTGTCAACGGCGAGCGCTACAGAACGATGATAACCAATTTTTTATGGCCCACATTGAACCATATGGACCTAGACAACATGTGGTTCCAGCAGGATGGCGCTACGTGCCACACAGTGGACGCCACGATTGACATTCTGCATGAGCGATTTGAGACTAAGGTTATCTCTCGCAGGGGTGATGTGAATTGGCCACCAAGGTCATGCGATTTAACCCCGCTAGACTTTTTCTTGTGGGGTTTTTTGAAGTCACAGGTCTATGCAAATAAACCACAATCCACCGATGCCCTGAAGGCGAACATAACACATGCCATCGCTCAAATTCAGGCGGATCTATGCGGAAGAGTCATTGAAAATTGGACCACTCGGATCCGTGCCACTGTGAGAAGCCGAGGCGGGCATTTGAATGATGTCATCTTCCATACTTAATGGCATATATGGGCCTTTTAAATAAATAAAAAAATTTGTTGATACCTCATACGCAGCTTGTTTAATTTCGTTTCAAAATCTACCCGCCCTTATTGAAAAACCCTTTATTTAGCAAACAAATCCCTGAATAGAAAAATGGTTTTATCAAACCCTCAGTAGTTTTGGAAGACGTATTCAACGATAGGTACCCCACACAATAGGGTACGTCAACAAAAAAAAGTCACCCCTTTACATATATGGGAGATACCCAATATTCCTTTTTTTTGTACTTATTGGTCGGCATGATTAATATGTATATTCATGCCAAATTACAGCTTTCTAGTACAAATATTATCTGAGCTAAGCAGCGGACAGACGAACAGACAGACAGACATGGCGAAACTATAAGGGTTCCTTGTTGACCACGGAACCCTAAAAAGCGATGACGTAACCGGCCGAAATAATATGAAAAAAAAGACCCAGTACTAATTACAATTGACGATTACAAAATGAATTTAAGTATTTAATTATTTTTAGCAGTATACAGGTGTAACAAAATTGGTGTAGGTCCCTTTTGTACATTTTTGTATGGAGCGTCGAATTTTTTTTGTTAATCAACTATGGGTTCCTTGGGGATAGTTGCTCAGTATGATGAGTAGTAGCCCCAGTTAACGAGTCCTACACCAATTTTTATACACCCTATATAATTGTTATTTCTCAAAATGTTTTTTTTTTTCATGTCTATTAAAAAGTGAACAATACCAAATCAATGTTTCATTCATAAATACCAACATCATTAGATCTTTGCGTCAATATTAATAGAAATACAATATCTACCACTTAGTTGTGAGGACTCATTTTTTTTAGATTTGACCAATCAATAGTTCTGAACTTGGTAAAATAGTTGAAAGCAGACTTCAAACCTTGTGGTAATAGTTTTACAGATGGAATCGCTGTAACAGACGGTAAAGTTAAGTTGGTAAGACTGCAAGGTCTCCCAGTAATGACCAATTAGTGCGACACTCCTGCGATGACCAGAGAACCTGCTGTTCACAATGTCAGTTTTTCCGCGGCTTCGTGAATGAACTCTTGAATGAAGTAAGTAGTAAGGTACGTACATATAGGTACCAATTAGTCAGAGAACTTGTATTCTCTTTTTATGAATGACTTGAATGGAATATACAGTGTGTTACAAAATTGGTGTAGGATCCGTTAACTGGGTCTTCTACTTTTCATACTGAACAACTTTCTCCAAAGAACTATACAGAGTTTTCCTAAAAAAATTCGACGCTCCATACAATAAGCTAACCAATTTCATTTAAAATTGAAAACTCGACTGCTTATAATTTTAACATCCTTTTATTTACTCAGGAATAAAATTATCTTATGTCACTCCAGGCAAACTATATATATTAGTACTAACATACAGTATGGACACTCCCTGCCGCTCTTGCGTCCTCACCACCTCGTCACCAGGATTGATACAGATAGATTGGCTACAGTTTGGTAGTCGAACGTATAGGATTTCGCCGCCATTTTGTTTGTTCCGTCATCCTTTTTTTGAAATGTCATTTCTGGCCCGTTGTATGAAGTGTCCAGGGTGTGCTCCAGGGGATCATGACGAATCTAACGACACCGTGCACTCCTAAATCCATCAAGCCATTTAGGCCATAGCTTCAGCCAAATTTACAGACATACATACAATGCTTACACACATATCTACACCCGAAAAACATTACCTTCCTTTTTGAACATTCGGTTAAAAATGCTTCGTAAATCAACTGATCGATTTCAATTAAAATTTTTTTAATGACTGTGTCCTCTTGGGAAAAGTTTTTCAGTATGATTGAATAGAAGTACATATAATATGATACATGATAATATGGTATCCGTAGGAGAACCAAAGGAACCGACATAGCTCACAGAATTGCTAAACTTAAGTGGCAGTGGGCAGGGCACATAGCTCGCATAACAGATGGCTCCTGGGGTAGAAAAGTTCTCTAGTGACAACCGCGCACCGGAAGACGTCAGGCAGGCCTCCCACACGGTCAACGCGTGTAAGCTTATGGCTTGTACTATCACAATAATGCTAGTATTTTTCGTTCATTATTGTTTTCAGCTTATATTAAGAATTATTTTTGCACTGTTTAGTTTGATGTGCTTTAAAAGCGTGTTAATTTGATTTTTTTAACTATATTTTTTATTTTACTTATAATTTATTTTAGATACTGTCAAATAATAACACTGTGCACTGTCCCAATTCTCCAATGCTTCGGTTACTATTTCTTTGCATTAGGACAGTGTTATCGATATGTTATCTATCATCGTTAGATAGAAGATAGTTTTAACCTTGTTAGGAGCACAGATCTAATAGTGGTTAGGAGTTAGGAGACGTTTTACTTACCCCAAATGGAAAACAAAATGAAGCCCACATTTAGACTATTAAATATCTTTTTGAAACGCCCGCCTAATTACCTAAGTAAATATTTGCTTGGTTTGTTTATCTCAAATCGTTATCGTTTGTAATATACCTAATTAATACTATTTATATTATTATATTATATATTATTTTTTGTATAATAAAACTGTAACGGGGCCGTTCATGTACGCCTGAAATATTTTTGGAAAATAATAACTGTGGTGGACATTACTAACGTTAGAGGCCAAAACAACTACTTTTAGAATTTTTGTCTGTCTGTTTGTATGTTCGCGCATTTCGCAAAAACTACCAGGCCGAATTTGATGAAATTTTGTTTGGTAGTTCCTTATAACCCGGATTATCATATAGGATACTTTTTATCCCAAAAAATTTAAGAGTTCCCGTGGGAAAATTCAAAAACTCCACGCGGACGAAGTCGCGGGCACAGCTAGTAAGTAAATATTAGCACAGATGAGATACTAGTTACTTCGTAAATATTAGTAAGAAAAGGGTGCGTGCGGTGGGAGTCATTAAAATCACCTACCTAGATTCCTTCAATGTACGAATTAGCAATCCTTTGCATTAAGTTATGATCTTTATTCTTTAGATTAGAGCTAGAAGGTACTGCAACTATTTCAGTAACAAATACAGTTTGCTGACCTATACCTTATATATATATCCTCCTCAGCCGATTTCGGCCATGGCGACTGCTTACTACTCCTAGGCCAGGTTGTGACGTTCGTGCGCCCTAATGTGGCTAACATAGCCGATCTTAGCGGCAAATTCCCGCGCACAGTGGGGGCACGTGAGAACGCCGTTCACAAAGTTGTAGTTTATAGCCGATGGTGGTCGGGCTTTTATTTCGTCGCGTTTGTTGTCTAAGGCTATCCTGCGACGGTCTTCGAAAGAGTACTTGCACCAACACTGTTCGCTCTATATTTTGCTGCAGTAGTTCGGGAGGTCCTGCAGAACTCTACTGAAGGAGTCCGCATCCGTTTCCGTACTGACGGCAAACTCTTTAACCTGGCTAGATTTAAGGCCCACACCAAAGTTTCGTACGCCTTGATCACTGAGATCTTATATGCGGACGACTTATGCTTTGTGGCAGAATCTCCAGACGGCCTGCAGCAGTTGATGTCCGTTTTTCACCAGTCATGCTGCAATTTTGGCCTGAAGATCAGTGTCAAAAAGACCGAAGTAATGTTCCTGGACATTCAAGGTCACGAGACACTGACCATACGGATTGGTGAGGACGTACTAAAACAGGTGGAAAAATTCCGTTATCTGGGGAGCACACTTTCAGCTAAGTGCGACCTTGATGCTGAAATCAATAGTAGAATTGCTGCTGCTGCTGCTGTAACATTCGGTAAACTAAGTTCTAAGGTTTTCTGCTCACATGACCTGAAACTAGCCACAAAGATATCCGCTTACATGGCAGTTGTGCTGCCAAATCTTCTATACTCCTCTGAGACGTGGTGTTTGTACCGCCACCATATACGCACGTTAGACCAATTTCACCTTAGATGCTTGCGCAATATAATGAACATCCGATGGTCTGACCGTGTACGAAACACCGAGGTACTGCGTCGAGCCAATGTTGGTGGCATTGAGGCTTATTTAATGCGGCGACAGCTTCGATGGTGCGGGCATGTATCACGAATGGCGGACAAACGACTGGCAAAACGCATCTTTTACTCTGAGATGCAGGAGGGCAAGCGCAAGCATGGCGGCCAGCTACTCAGATATAAAGATGTCCTGAAAAGGCATCTGAAAGGATGCGACATTGAACCCTCGCAATGGGAGGCACTGGCGGCACAGCGCCCCGAATGGCGACATTTGGTAATACCTTATATCTTTAATAGGGAAATTAGAATATGAATATATGCGAAGTTTGCTATGATTAGGTTCTGAATGTTTTCTAATATTAGAAATGATTCATTGCCTGACATGAGGTAGGCATAGAGGTTCAGACTGAAGGCAAAATGATGATAACTTATGTAAGAGCTTGGTTGCACGCATAAATGACACAATTTCGAATACGCAAAACGACACACACACACTTCGAGTATGCGTCATTCATTTCACGATTTTCACGTGAGGTGTGATTTAGATTAAGCGTCATTATGCGTTATTTATTACCAAAATAACTATACCTAGTTCGTCTCTTTTTTGTTTTTTTTTTATTCATAATTGGTATAACCTTGACAACATCTCACCTGATGGTAAGTGATGACGTTGCCGAAGATGGAAGCGGGCACACCAAGATTCCCCAACGCAATGGGGAACTGGCTATCTTATCTTCATGCCGGAACACACCAATGATATCAACATTGATATTTGGCGGCAAGACTTAGATAAGATGGTGGTAGCTAGCCAGGCGGGCTTATTAATTTTTTGCTTATTAATATGTACCTGCTAAGTAAATATCCAAATAAGTACATTGCTGCCGCTGAGTAATTGATTAATTTCCTCGAATCTTCATTTACCATCGATGTGACACTAAAAAAGGTTCTTTTTTTGTTTGATTAGCTTAAAAATATAGTACAAATCTAATATGTATTATGATCTAGTATGATTGATCACTATACGCGGCGTGCGGCTTAACCATGCTTTACCTTTAGAAGCTTGAAATGGGATTATGCGCATTCATTAGTTTAATACATACCTACTCAAAACATTATTACCGTTGATACATTGTTATGGTTCTTACCAGGTAGATAAAGGCTCTCAAATCTCAATACGAAATCAATAACAGAAACTGTTCACCCTAAGTTGACATTTCAAGTTGAAGTTTGCTAAGATTTTTGTTGTTTTTTTAGATCCAGTTCATTAAATATAGCGACGCATATATTGTTATTTGCTTGACACTTTTTAAATGTAACACTGTTTCTACTCGGTGTACTTACCGCGACCTGCCCAGATATTTCCCAAAAATACTAAGGTTAGTTTCGCTTAGCATTGTCTGGGTCACTGGTGCTAGCTCCGTCTGCTTAGTAGGTATTTTTTCGAAGCCCCACAATGAAATGCCTGATGGGCCTTTCACGATCTGCCTAGGTATATCTGAGCAGATTGCGATCTGTCGGATTCATAGGAAATGCCGCCGACATATACAGACGAAAAAAAATTGGTATAGGACCGTTATCTGGGGGTTCTACTCGTCATACTAAACAACTTTCCCCAAGGAACCCATAGTTTATTCTCAATAAAAATATCGACCCTCTATTATGATATCAGCTAATATACGTCCCCACCGAGGGGCTCGAGCCTACCCTGAATTAGGGCAACCGGGCCTTAGTCGACCACGCGGGCTCAGTGCGGGTTGGTCGACTTCACAAACAACCTGCGAGTTTCTCCGCAGGCGTGTGCAGGTTTCCTCAAGACGTTTTCCTTCAACGTAAGAGCGTCGGATAAACGTACATATGAAATCTAAATTCGAAATCACATTGGTACGTGGCAGGATTTGAACCACGACCTCCCGGACAGGAGGCGGCGGCCCTAGCCGGTACGCCACCGACGCTCTACGCCACCGACCCTCTATACAATAAATTAATTAGAAACGTCAATAACTAAAATTTATGGAAGCTTTTTGCGATGGCAGTCGGTTTTTGATGTGTAACATCTTTGCTCTCGCTTTCCTGCAATTTGTGGGAGTGATTTCGTGAAATGGGACGGAAATGTGTAATATGGGACGGAAATGTGTAACAGAAGGTCGCGTAAGCGCGGAATTCTACTTTACGAGAGTCCGACTCGCACTTGGTCGGTTTTTTCGTTACGGTCAGATCCGCCACCCAGGTACAATATCGTCATCAAATCTAACTAACCTAAAGTATTTTGTCACATGTTACACATCATATGCGAGTACTGTAGGTCTCGCTCGAATTTTTTTTTAATTATTGGTTTTTAAAAATTTTCTATAAAAATACTACACCGGTTTAAAAAAAATATGGGACCAACTTGGCAGTCTACCTACCCTATCGGATAAAAAGAGAATCATATAAATAGGTTCACAATCTGCGATAATATCGCGTAACAAATATACATAAAAAAGTAAAATTAAAAATTTCAAAAACCCACCGACACAAAAAAATGAATTCTAAAAACTAACAAATAATATTTTAAACCTATTATAATTACTATCGTCACATATATTATGTAAGTTCAAATATTTTATTTTCCAAGCGTTGTCGCGTCGGGGGACCGCTAAGTGAGAAAAACAGGTGTAGTCGCAGATTGCAACAAAAGAATTTACTCCGAAAAATTCGCAAAATCGACACCACCGTCAACGTCGTCTGCCCTCACGTGTCTGCCCGTTCGGGTCGCCGCACTTGGTGACGCCCACCCCCCGCGCCGCATACCGCACACCGAGCTCGCGCGCAGAGCGTAGACTATATTATATGAAACTATGAAACTTAAGATCGCTCGTATCGTACCTAAATGTAATTAGTAATGGAAAAATACTTTATAAACTTTAGCGGTCCCCCGACGCGTCGACGCTTGGAAAATAAAATATTTGAACTTACATAATATATGTGACGATAGTAATTATAATAGGTTTAAAATATTATTTGTTAGTTTTTAGAATTAATTTTTTTGTGTCGGTGGGTTTTTAAAATTTTTTATTTTACTTTTATTTTATTATTTTTTTATTAAAAAAATAGATTTAATATTTAAAGATGTCGGCGTGGTCTAGAGACGACTTACGAGTTGTAATTCGTTACAACTTTGAGAGGGGTCTGTCGTTAGAAATGCAATCTGTATTCAAACAAAACTGCCTTCAACGTACGACTGTTTACCGTTGGTATTGTGAGTTTAAACGTGGAAATTTCGAAGTTTCTGATGCACCAAGATCGGGACGACCCAGTGACGTGTGTACTCCAGATAACGTTGCCAAAATAGAAGAAATGTTAAGAGTTGATCGTCGAATGACTTATAGGCCTATTTTATATGCATTCTTCTATATTGTCAATTTCTTTTTTTGTGTTGTGATGCAATAAAGAATATTGTATTGTATTGTAGATACGTAGGTACGTATAGACCGATAGTTGTGTCTGTCACCACGTTATGATCTGATGATGGAATCCCAGGGAAATCGAGAGGAACCCTCCAATTTTATAAGCTCGTATTACATGTTTTTTTTTCTGAAGCTATTTAAGTTTTTTCATCTGGTAGTCATGTTGATGAACTGATGATAGAAAGTACAACCTTTTAACGGTTAGGAGTAGGAGTAGGATAATTCTTTAAATATTAGGTATATAAATATGTAGGTTCGTATAGACCAATAGTTGTATTCTTTCAGGTTATCCAGGTGAGCTGATGATGAAAGATTTGACTCCTTAAGTTTCATGCTGCTGAGATGATGATGGAAGCCACAGGTCACAAGCGAAGTGAGAGAGTTATGTAGAGTCCTGAGTGAAGCGAGGGGTTCAAGCCGCCCAAGAAGAAGCCAGGCTTTATTCCAGAAGTGAATACTCTTCTTTTCACACGTATTGTGATACTATAAAAAACCAGGGCTACATATCCTGCAAGAATCGTGCGCTCGTTATTCCTTTTCACTGCTCAAAGACGTCCACCAATTCCTTCACTGTCCAAGCTGCGCGCCTTTGGAATTCATTACCAGTGAATATCAGAATGTGCCCCTCGCTCCTTGCATTTAAGACTGCACTCAAAAAACATTACCTTAATCCTCCTCCCATCATTATCATCATCTTCATATCAGCCACAAATCGTCCACTGCTGGACAAAGGCCTCCCCCAAGGATCTCCACGACGACCGGTCCTGCGCTGCCTGCATCCATCGGCTTCCCGCGATCTTCACCAGGTCATCGGTCCACCGAGTGGGAGGCCTTCCTACGCTACGTTTTCCGGTGCGTGGTCGCCACTCGAGAACTTTACTGCCCCATCGGCCATCTGTTTTTCCTCCTCCCATGAGCTAAATTTATTATAATATGTATGTATGTAGTGTATGTATTTATTATAATATATAAATATATATTTTGTATGGGTAAATTATATTTATATTTTTGTATGGTATCTATGTATACTAGAGACGATTACATGATAGTTAATTATTTTTTTACTCGTAAGCTTCACCTGACCGTATGCTCTGAAGTCCTTTTAGCATTCCAAGGTTGACTGGAAGAGATCCCGAAAGGGATAAGTCCGCCTTTGTTACCTATCGGTATCAATGCCGGCCAACGCTCAAGCGGGGCGGTTACCTATAGGCACAGTATTACAATATAGCGGCTTTCAGTAGCGCAACGAATATTTCTTACGCAGATTACTTGTGCTATTATTATCATCTGTGCGCAGAGCAACGGAAGGGTACTTGCGGGGCAGCGGGCGGCGGGGCACAGCCTGGAAAACTCCGCGAGTTTGTCAGGCTGACTATAGGTTAGTACGGGCTAGTATACCTACGCCCGGTGGCGCGTCGTGCGACATCAAAGGCTTTGCGCTACTGTAGGGCATATCGTAATATTGTGCTATAGGTAACGGAATTGGCGCGAAAAAGTGTGACATAATGTATGACGTAATAATTGTACTTATCCTGTTCTGATCTCTGTCAAACTCAAGCCGGCACGGCACCGGTATGGCACAGGTCCGGCTCGCCGGTGCCGTCGCCGTTGCCGGTCAATGGAAAGATGCTCCATATATATTCATACATTTTTCCTTTCCCGGCAGGCAGACCGGTGCCGGTGCCGGCTGGCTAGTGGAAAAACGCACTATGGCAGCGCTTTAAAACGAAAAAACAAACTAAGTTTTTTTTAATATTAGATTGATACGCCCTTGGCATCATCTCACATGATGGTAAGTGACGTGCCCAAGATGAAAGCGGGTATATTAAAAGATGAGGAACTGGCTATTTTATCCTCAATGCTGTTGCCTTGCTGGTGGCAAGACTTTGATAAGATGGTGGTAGCTAGCAAGGTGGGCTTAGAAAATGCCCTACCACAAACCAAACCCAGTCTTACAAATAAAGACCCTGCCGGGAATCAAACTCGCGACCTTCTGGTGTGAAGCGAATGGACTAATCATCAAACCACAGAGGCAGGTAACGGAATTGGCGCGAAAAGTGTGACGTAATGTATAACGTAATAAGACTTATACTGTTCTGATCTCTGTCAAACTTTACCACAATACAGTGGAGGGACTGAACCATCAATATTTATCGTTTATTTGAGCAAATCCATAGTTTTTTTTTCCAATATAAAGGTTTCTAAACTTTTTAGTGTCGGGTTTCATCAAACGTCAAAAATCAATTTGTTTGCAAAACGATGCAAAAAATAATAATTTATTCTTGCTTAAATTGATATGGATAGACAGAAGATTTCATTAGCTAACTGGAACAGTATAATTAGTTTTTATGTATTTTCTTGATCTGCAATACAATGCCCGTATGCTAAGAGTTTTCATATGAATTTTATTTCAAATTTAAATCACATTACTTCCCTCTGGGAAGATAGAAACTATAGCAAAATTATCTCCTGTAGATATTAATTTTGGATAATAGCTGTCATACTTAAAAATGTTAAATGTCGGTAGGTTTTTAAAATTTTTAATTTTACTTTTATTATAGCTATCTTGTAGCCCATGTGCCATTTAGAGATGAAAATGATTTGCTACAAGGCTATCAAACGTGTGAAGAAGCTTTTATGGCACAACGAAACCGATTACGTCCATTTCACGGAGATTCTGTTGAGCAGTTTCAATACATCGAACGCGAGTTGCAACAAGTTATTGGACAAGTGCTAGCACTAGCAGAACCTGCAGCATTTAATGACGCCAATGAACAAGCAGTTCACAACGAAAATCAGAATGTAGGGCCGATTGTTGATGGATACGACCCGGGAATGGCTGATGTTGATATTGAAATAGAAGACGCTGGAGAGGAAATGCGGGTAAACATAACAGATGAAGATTTTCATGCCATGGTTGGCAGCATGAATGTAGAGCAAAAGGAAATATTTGATGAAGTAACGAAACGAATTCGATATGAGGTGACAAGTCAATGTGTCTCAAATATTCCTTTAAAATTATTCGTGACAGGAGGAGCTGGCAGTGGTAAATCTTTTGTGTTGAAAACAATAGTACATCATATTCGTCGATGCTATGCTCCAACAACAGAGCAGCTGTTAAATGCAACGTTTGTTGAAGTAACCGCACCAACAGGAGTTGCAGCGCGTCTTGTCAACGGAAAAACCATTCATAGTGCATTTGCTTTAGGTATTGAGAAAGGTAGAGCTACAGTCTATAGGCAGATGACTGGACAGCGGCTGGAAGATATGAGAAGAAAATGGCGTCACATTCGTTGGCTTATAATAGATGAAATTTCAATGGTATCTTATGAAGTTTTACGATCTATTCATCTTCGTTTACAAGAAGTAAAGAACTGTCAACATATTTTTGGTGGAATAAACATCTTAGTTTTCGGTGATATAATGCAGTTGTCACCTGTCAAAGGAAGTTGGTGTTTCAAGCAACCAATTATATTCCAAGGAGAGCCGCATTTATGGCACTATTTTAGGCTTTGTGAATTACAAACCAACATCCGGCAACAGAATGATAGCCAATTTATAGACATTCTTAATAATCTTCGAGTAGGCGAGTTGAGCATGGAGCAGTATGAGATATTGCTAGAAAGAAGTCGTGTGTCAATGACCGGTGATTTTGCCGACGGCGAAGCTGTACGTATTTTTCCCACAGTGAGACAAGTTAATGACTATAATGACATAATGGTAGATCTAATGGGCAAAACAGTCAAAATTTATACGTTAAATGCTCTCGATGAATCCAAAGAACCTGCTACATATGGACAAAAACCCAATCAAACTGCTGTTCCACAAGATCCAAACTCTACGGGGGGATTACTCAATTCAATGAAAATTGCAATCGGTGCTAGAGTCATGTTACGAATGAATTTAAAGGTTTCGGAAGGATTGGTTAATGGTAGCATGGGTATAATTAAAAAAATTGAGTGGAACGGACTTCGCAGAGATCAGTTGGAAGAAGGAGTACTCCCGAAAAAGATATTAATAGAATTCGATGACAAATCGATCGGCGGAAGTTTTAAAGACGACAATGGTTGGGTCCCAATACAGGCACAAAGTTTGACCTTTCAAGGTCTTAGAGGGTATGGCAACATAGAAAGAATAATGTTTCCCATAATTTTAAGCTGGGCCGTTACAGTGCATAAGCTGCAAGGGACCACTGTGGATAAAGCTGTCGTATATTTAGGAAAAAGAACTTTCGCGAAAGGTCAAGCGTACGTGGCCTTAAGTCGCGTAAAAAGCCTGCTAGGTGTGGCTATTATTGAACTGGACTAGAGAAAGCTCTTCAATAATCCGCATGACAGATCAGCTTTAGCAGAATTGATAAGACTAAGAAGTAATAATACACATACATAAGGCTCAACTCCCTGTGGGGCGTTGAAGCAACGCAGCGACGTCAGATCATCAACTATTAAAGAGCTGATGATCTTCAAACGGCTGATCAGGTCATGGTTACCTTACCATATACTTTCAATACCATTGAAGTAACACGGTACTAAATTTCGAATCAATCGGACATAAGTTAGTCAGATCCCTCATCAACTAGAAAGGAGCTGATGATCAGCCGTAACACGGTACTAAATTTGGAATCGTTCGAACATAAGGAAGTTAGTCAGATCCCCTCATCAACTAGAAAGGAGCTGATGATCTTCAAACGGCTGATCAGGTCATGGTTACCTTACCATATACTTTCAATATCATTGAAGTAACACGGTACTAAATTTCGAATCGATCGGACTTAAGGAAGTTAGTCAGATCCCTCATCAACTAGAAAGGAGCTGATGATCTTCAAACGGCTGATCAGGTCACGGTTACCTTACCATATACTTTCAATAACATTGAAGTAACACGGTACTAAATTTCGAATCGTTCGAACATAAGGAAGTTAGTCAGATCCCCTCATCAACTAGAAAGGAGCTGATGATCTTCAAACGGCTGATCAGGTCATGGTTACCTAACCATATACTTTCAATATCATTGAAGTAACACGGTTCTAAATTTCGAATCGATCGGACATAAGGAAGTTAGTCAGATCCCCTCATCAACTAGAAAGGAGCTGATGATGTTCAAACGGCTGAACAGATTTTCATGAAACATGGCTAAGAACACTCGGGATAAAATTATCTATGACACAAAAAAAACTAAACGGAAATCGGTTCATCCGTTTGGGAGCTACGATACCACAGACAGATACACAGACAGACAGACAGACACGTCAAACTTATAACACCCCTCTCTTTTGCGTCGGGGGTTAAAAACACACATAAGCACTCAAGGAGTGCCGACAGAAAACTTGAACAATTAGGGCTTGTACCCAGACACATTTAAGGTATCGGTAACGGTAACAGGGTCGCGAGTTCAATGGTGTTCTATCTGAAAAATGCCCAACGCGCCCAAGAAGTTTTCACTTTAAAAACATACAGTCGAATTGCACAATTTTTTGTCGAGTTCGTTATTGTCAGGAGAAGGTTCTTATGTAGGGTAGTGTAGGGTAGGGTAGTGTAGGGTAGGGTAGGGTAGTGTAGGGTAGGGTAGGGTAGTGTAGTGTAGGGTAGTGTAGGGTAGTGTAGTGTAGGGTAGTGTAGTGTAGTGTATGTAGGGTAGGGTAGGGTAGTGTAGGGTAGGGTAGTGTAGGGTAGGGTAGGGTAGTGTAGTGTAGGGTAGTGTAGAGTAGTGTAGGGTAGGGTAGTGTAGTGTAGGGTAGAGTAGTGTAGGGTAGTGTAGGGTAGGGTAGGGTAGTGTAGTGTAGGGTAGTGTAGAGTAGTGTAGGGTAGGGTAGTGTAGTGTAGGGTAGAGTAGTGTAGGGTAGGGTAGTGTAGTGTAGGGTAGGGTAGTGTAGGGTAGGGTAGGGTAGTGTAATGTAAGGCGGTACGTAGTTCGCCGAGACAGCTAGTTGGTCTATAATTTTGATTTATAGTAGTGGTAAGTAAGGGAACCCTAATTTCGCAAATCCGATTATAAGGGTTCTTTGTTGACTATTGAAACAGAAACCCACAAACGGTATCCACGCTGGCGTACCTGGCACATTTCACATAAATATGGCTAAAACCAACTTGTTTTTTGCACAACTACACGTTGTTAGCGAAACCACATATAACAGATAAATCTGCAAATCTTCCAATAATTTAGCTTGGCGCTCGACATTACGTAGAACCATATTTGGAGTTAACTGCCGCACCGTGATCGCATCGAATTGATTGAGTCACCTCTGGGATATTACTAACTCTACAGTCTACTTTTAAAATGACAACTAATGAGAAGCAATTGATTTGTTTCTGTATCTTAGTCTGTTGTTCGTATACTTCTCCTCATTCTATGTGCGCGTGATTTTATTAGCTTACTTTTTCGCAGTCTCGAACTTAGGTAATAGAGGCTCACCAATGCAATGGGAATTGGGATGCACATCAAAAAGCTTCTATTTGTTACAACTTTTGACTGGAACGTCTTTAATTCAACTTTTCGATACGGGGAGTATCCCTGCTGAAATCGATTTAACGATTTTGAACTTATTCGCAAACTATAGTGAATCAAATAATCAAAAAAAGCCGACTTCAAACGCACTACTAAGATTTTCGAAGGTTCCCCTCGATTTCTCTGGGATACCATCATCAGATCCTGGATCCCTTATCGTGGTACTACCCTTGGGATATCTCCTTTTCAACAAAAAAAGAATCATCAAAATCGGTTCAAAAACGACGATGTTATCCGCGAACACACATATAAAAATATACGGTCGAATTGAGAAACCTCTTCCTTTTTTGAAGTCAGTTAAAAAAGGTTAAATCATAAGCGCCGGCAGAATTTTTTAGGGGAGCATCTAACTACTTTTTCGCATTTTAAAATGCAGTACAACCCGAAAGCGATATAATTTTGAACAAAAAAAGCCGACTTCAAAAAGGAAACTAAGGTTTCTCTCGATTTATCTGGGATGCCATCATCAGATCCTGCTTCCTTATCATGGTACCTCCCTTGGGATATCTCCCATCCAACAAAAAAAGAATCATCAAAATTGGTTCATAAACGACGAAGTTCTCCGCAAACACACATAAAAATATATATATTGGGTGTCTATAAATTAGTTCTTGATAACAAAAGATATGCATGTACTCAGTAGATGGGTTATGCACTAACAAACCACATTTGAAAATCGAATCCATTTACACACACATCATAATAGGTACCTACCGAATGCTACTATGAAAAGAGATGCCAATTGGCATCTTTTTTTTGCTTCATTTTTAGGATGCATGTAACCTATCTACCTCCCCTTATATATAGCATACTAGCTGTTTCCCGCGGCTTCACCCGCGTGGACCACGTTTTTATGACTTTTCGAGGGTACGCAGTGCGCGAGCCGCAAGCGGCTCGTGAGCGTGGTAAAAAGTAGCCTATGTCTTAATCCAGGTCTTAATCTGTCTACCTACCAAATTTCAGCCAAATCCGTTCAGTGGTTTTTGCGGGAAAGCGTAACAGACAGACAGAGTTACTTTCGCATTTATAATATTAATAGTAGGGATAGGGAAGTAGGGATTGCATGTACTCGTGATTACAAACAACTTTCCCAAAGAAACTATACGTCAAATATGAAAAACGACCTGTTTACATAGCAAGCACGCTGGGGGGGTCTCAGCGTCGCCGTACGTTCGCTTGCTTTCTTTTGTGCTGTGGGGTTCGAGGCATTTTTGACGCACCTCGGGGTGGCAGAGCAGTTGGCCGCTGCGTGGCCGTAAAGCTGAAAGCAATGGCATTGCATGGGGGCCGGGGTTACCGCGTTTGTGTGCTGCTTCTACTCTAAGGTTGGAAAGCCTCAGATGGTGAGCTTTCCTTTATAAATGTCACGAGCGTTGAGGACTTTGTCAGTATGACGAGGGTTATTGGGTATTTTTGTCAGTGGGGCTGTGTATCTTGTGCACAGTCTCTGCTAGCAACTCTTGGCAGATGAAGTCATTTAATATGTCCTCTTTCGATAGTTCGTGGGGTACTCCGCGCAATACCACACGTATTTTGCGCTCCTCGAGGAGAGCATATGGGTGGTACGGGATTTTATTGAGGCTTAGGATTCTAGTGAGGCTCCTAAAATTGCCAGTCGTAGGGATTTCAATTTTAATCGTCTCACCGAAGTTTGACGCCTTTGTGTACTGCACCCTATTGTCGTTGCAGAGTTTGCCGTCCACATCGTCTTGTCCCTAAGAAAGACGTTCGGGCGCGGTTTGCATTTGGGGAGGACCGGGGAGCATCGATATGCTAGTCTGGCTCGGGGCTGCATGGGGGAGGGGGAAATAACTAGTGATTGATGATGATTTTCCTCTTCCAAAGCGGACCTTTTGCGGCGGGAGGGTACCGAGGCGGAGTTTGTGTCGATGGTGTCGGTCTTGTCATCCTGGGGCGTCCTGTGGTCGTGGACTTCTTGGGAATCTTTGTTTACGATCTCGGGCAGTTCCTCGGGGGCAGCCGTGGTCAAGGGGGGCGGGGGTGAGAGGGGAGAGAGGGGCTTCGGAGCCGAGGGCGGCGGTAGGTAAGTACTGCGCTAGGTCGGGTGTGTGCCGAGGGCGGCGGTAGGTAAGTACTGCGCTAGGTCGGGTGTGTGCCTACGATGTTTGGTGTAACGGTGTGTCCTGAGTCAATCTTCTTGTGCTGCAGGGTGAGTATCTAGGTGTACCCTAACTGTGCTAACTGCTTGAAACGCCGAGGGTAGCCTGCACGAACTGGAACCAGCGCAGAAGCCCAAACAGCGCAACAAGAATGGTAATAGGGAAGGGTAGGGTGGGAGGGAGATGGTTGGCATCGGCTAGGGTATCCCACGAATGTAGGTCATATTACCATAACAAACTGAAAGTAAAATTACTGTACAAAATTTTATAATTTTACTCAAAATAGGGTCTGAAATCTAAACTAAAAAAGAGGAAAGTGATCATGTGGGATATTTAATGAAAGAGCCTCTGTGTAAGTACATAATTTTTGTTTTATTTTACACCTCGTAGTGTTTGAATGAAGATCAAATATTATAATTAAACCTTGCCTGATCTACGAAGTTTGCTAAGCGAAAAATCGGAAAAATCTGTAAAAATCTGTATCTGACTAATTCATTCATTACAGCTCATATACGTCCCCACCGAGGGGCTCGAGCCTACCCTGAATCAGGGCGATTAGGCCTTAGTCGACCACGCGGGCCCAGTGCGGGTTGGTCGACTTCACACACAACCTTCGAGTTTCTTCGCAGGCGTGTGCAGGTTTCCTCACACTATCTGACTTACACTTACACATCTGACTAATACTTAAATACAATTATATTTAACAGTAAAATTATCGCAGAGATCTAGACATTCATAGTTGTCTAGAAAATAAGAAAAACTATGTTTAATAATAAGGACTGCTCATAATATACAGGATGTACCTACAAATATCGTTGTACACCTGTATACAAGCAGTCCTTGTTATACAGGGTGTACAAAGAATCGTCAATACTCAAACTGAGGCTTCTCCTCACCATCAAAGGGCTCACCCAAGGATTTTCACTACGACCGGTCCTGCGCTGTCCGCATACAGTGCCTTCCCGCGATCTTCACCATCAGGTCGTCGCTCTTCCGCGTGGGAGGCCTGCCTATGCTACGTTTTCCGGTGCGCGGTCGCCACTCCTCATCATACTCAATATATTTTACTGAGAAACCCATACTGAATTAAACAAAAAAGTATAGTTCAGAGAAAAAAAACCATGCACTTAGCCAATCAGCTGACCGATTCGTACTCGTATAAAAAGTCTAGATGTATTCATAAATTTAGGTTAGTAACTTAACTTAGTATTTTTACAATAGTAAAGAAAAATACTTCAAAATCAAAATTTTTTTGCGCATGTATTTTAGCTTGCAATTCCGCTTTCGACTCGTGCACCACTCACTATTAAAGACACTCACAAAAACGATGCCCATGCGAGCGAAGCCGCGGGCATAAGCTAGTGATCTATAACGATATGAACGACATGTTGGAGAACACGAAACTACCATCAGTCTTCATCATCATCAGGCTTTTCTTTATAGCCTCGGCTTGCGTAAGGTTGCTCTGACAACGATGTATTGTCGTTTTGTATGACAGTTGTATGACAGACAGCCGGCCGGTCAACTGTCAGTGCCGAATCACGTTCCCACATGAAATAAATGACCTTAATACATGGGCACAATATAGATAAGTAACAGTATTTTAACTCGGCAGAGTCCTTGAAAACATTACCTACAACTACGTGAACATGCGCTCGGGCCTAGGGCTGTCTCTTTTAGCTTACGTATTTAGAATTGATTATATTTATAATTTATAATGCTCTATCAAATCGGTTTGATATGGCTGTTGGTTAATTTATGTGAAATTCTGCAATTTTTCTTGACATCTTGATTAAAAAACTGTTTTTTACATCTTGATCTTGATTATAAACCAATCATATGCGGAACAATACTGCCGATAATTTCGTGCCATAATTTACTTAAAATGGCGGGAAAGCGTCTCTCAGCGACCGTTCACATCCGAACGTAACTGCGGGGCACTCGCGACTGTTGCGTGCCGAGATAGGCTGAGATTTAGAAGCGCGTCGTTTCGACCAATTTGTATTAAGATAAAATACTGTTACTTATCTATATTGTGACATGGGTACGCGTGCTGACCATTGAAACTAGCTATCTACAAAACGACACTCTACCATGTAAGGCTAACTATAGAGAGTAAAAACAAATAAAAAGGTTATGTAACCTGCTCCATGGCCTTAATGATTTTTAAAATTTAAAGATTCAATGTATTTTATTATTATTAATTGTAACATTGACATTCTCTATTGCGACATTGTTTTAATTGATTATATTTAGATATATTTTTGTGATCTAGATTTCGTAATCTGGCCTGCCACACGAAAGTTGTCAAAACAATTATTGTATTGTATTGTATTGTGGTTAACCCACTCGCTTCACATCTGGATGTCGTAAGTTCTATTCTCGGCAGGTCTAACTTTGTAAGACTCGATTTGGTTGGTGGCGATAAGGTATTACAGGAGACCATATACAGATATAGTGACGAGCAAAGTTAAATCAAAATCGTTGAAGCTATTTTTGAGGAAAATAATTAGCAACCTGGGTCTGTATGGGAGAGGTTCCGTATTTATTTTTCCTCGAATAACAAACTATCCCGTATAGTGGATATAAAGACATAATGAATAACGTACAAATTTTCATCAAAATTAGATTCATGTTTGAGTAAAGAAAAAATAAGTGATTTTTTCTACGGTGGCAACCCTAAAAATCTAATTAGGAACGACACACAACACACAGAAAGAAATTTTTCAGTTTTTGGACCTTTTGTAATACAATCGGTTCCCGACAAAATCGAATCTTGGTTTTTTTTGCTATCACAATACCTTCAAACATGTTGTAAAGTAGGTCCTTCCTGAAGTAAAATGACATCTCCTTTTGATAGTTACATATTATTAATTTATTATAGTATGAAGTCAATATAATAACTTACCAAATATTAATGATAAATGTACCTACTTAAAACCATCTATCATAAACTAGAAATTATACATAGCTTATCTCCTACATGACGAATGTACCTACAATTTTAATGAATCTGTCATACCTATGTATAATTTTTATTATTGCTTATTCAAATTTTTTAAATTAAATTACACACTAAATATTTTAAAGTTAGCTACACACTACAACGTATAATAGTTACTCTATGCTTCAAACTCCTTCGTCGTGAACGCTCGCTCTACAGTTGTTAAAAATTTTAAAAGTCAAAAGTTTTAGTTTTGTTGGCGTGGGAATATCAGTTTCTAATCGTTCGTGGGGCAATGTTGAAGAGTAGTAAGTAAAGTGACTACTGTGTATGGATAGTATGTAGGGTATATTGGCCTTAAATGCTCTTAATTGAACTAGTGGAACAATTTTGTGGCGTTCGTAGGAAGGAACGACGACGTAAGCCTAATTGCAGTATCAACAGCAAGTTCATTTAATTTAAAAGTTAGCGCTTTTATTAGATAGATTTTTACAAAACTTCAATTATTACAAGCTTTTATTTATCTTGCAATGTATGTACTCGTATGTTTGTTTGGGTGAAATCTTGCAAGTTAAATTTGACCTACTTCCCGGTTTCCGATTGAGCTAAAATTTTGCATGCATATGTATGTCGCGTGACAATGCAATATTAAAAGCTTGTACCTAAAAAAATTTTAGCTTTTTCGAAAATTATTAGTTTTCACATGAAATACAATACCTACGAAAAAACTGTTTTAGAAATGTTTTTTGCCAGGTTTACTCGTTAACTGGGGTTACTCTGATGATGATTCATTCTACATCTCCAAAAAGAATGTCCATCGGTTGAATAACCAATTTTGTACATTTTTGTACGCAGAGCCATTTTTTATGGGAATTGACTATACACATAGTTAATTCCCATAAAAAATGGCTCTCCGTACAAAAATGCTCGAAAAAAACAAGAACTCCATACAAAAAACCCTTCTTGGGGAAATTTGATCACCATGATGAGTGGAAGTCTTAGTGAACGGGTTCTACACCAAATGTTTATATGTATTTATTATAACTGAGGGTGTGCGGTAAATAAAAAGTGACGGTACTGCCGCCTAATATTGTTGTATTTTACACACTTTTATTTAGTTTCACCTGTCCCGGTGTCTGTAATGAAATCTTACAAGTTAAATTTTACCTACTTCCCGGTTTCCGATAAAACTGAAATTTTGCATGCGTATATCGCGTGACAATGCAATATTAAAAGCTTTTACCTAAAAGATTTTATATTTTCGAAATTTTTACAAGCTTTTATTTAGTTTCACCTGTCTCGGTGTCTATAATAAATTTGAACCACTTACCGGTTTTCAATTGAGCTGAAATTTTGCGTGACAATGCAATAGTAAAAGCTTAGAAGTACTTAAAAGTTTTTGAATTTTTTTTTACTTATAAATATGGGTTAAAAATTTATAGAATATTTTTTTAAAGTTGTCAAAAAAAAAGTTAAGGCCTTACTAGACCTGCTTAATTTATACGAAGTACCAAGACACTGAAATTTCTTCATTCCTTAGTGAGTGACCTGGTAGGTGTCGCAGGGAGCTGTGGCGCAGCGTCGCGTCGCTTCACGTGTGCCGTATGTAGGTTAGGGTTAGAACATTTTCTCACACTAGATATCTAGTTCTAGCTAGACCCAGTCTAGTCAGTATATAGCGACCGCACGGCGCCCAGGCGCCCCCCGCCCGCTGAGCCATACGTGATTAAAGCACGCGTTCACACTGTAAATAAATAACACAAACATTACATAGTAAAAAAGCAATAACAAAATAACACAAACATTACATAGTAAAAAAGCAATAACGAAATAACACAAACATTACATAGTAAAAAAGCAATAACGAAATAACACAAACATGACATAGTAAAAAAGCAATAACGAAATAACACAAACATGACATAGTAAAAAAGCAATAACGAAATAACACAAACATTACATAGTAAAAAAGCAATAACGAAATAACACAAACATGACATAGTAAAAAAGCAATAACGAAATAACACAAACATGACATAGTAAAAAAGCAATAACGAAATAACACAAACATTACACAGTAAAACAACAAATCACAAAGAACAACCAAAGAGAGAAATACAGAAACCCTAAAAAATGAACGCAATATAATAATAAAAAAAAACTCTTGTCAAAGGCATTAATGACAATCAATGATTTGTAATGTATAACTTCTCGTGTCATATTATTTTCATGTTCTAATGGCATAATTTGTTTTATATCAATGATTGTATTTTGACGCAATTAACTAATGATTGTATATTTTTAAATTTTTCACAAATGACATGTATAATTATTTATGTAATTACTATTTTATGACTATCAGAAACAGTGTAATTACTAATTTGCACCTATTGTGAAAAGGTTCCACGCACGGGAGGACCAATTCCGGGTTGCTGGAGGTTTTTTATTATTATTATAAACTAGCTGTTTCCCGCGGCTTCACCCGCGGTGGACCACGTTTCTATGACTTTTCGAGGGTGCGCAGTGCGCGAGCCGCAAGCGGCTCGCGAGCGTGGTAAAAAGTAGCCTATGTCTTAATCCAGGTCCTAATCTGTCTACCTACCAAATTTCAGCCAAATCCGTTCAGTAATTTTTGCGGGAAAGCGTAACAGACAGACAGAGTTACTTTCGCATTTATAATATTAGTAGGGATTTGAGTGCGTTTGACTTTATCTCACCTGATGGTAAGTGACTATGTAGTCGAGGATAGTCGCCTTGAAGATCCCCAAATTGTAGGAGTCGGAAACACAGACGCAGGTAAGGAGTTCCACTCCATGGCTGTCCGCATAACAAATGAGGAAGCGTAACGTTTTGTGCATATAGGATAAATATCAACAACAAAGGGGTGGTAGGAACCTCCCCCTGCGTCTCATTGACCGAAGGTGGAATCGAGCTGGGGGAATGAGGTCGTGAAATTCTTGAGCACACTCTCCGAAATGACAACTCGACAATAGATAGAAAACCGAAAGAGAGACAACTTTGCAGTGTTGGGCTGATGCCGAACCCAACTGACAGAATATTTTCAAGCCGCCTACAAGGCATTAGACACGGTTCAAAGACTACCATCTAGTAATAGCAACCTACTATATTCCTACTTTCCGGAATGAATTCATTCAGATATCTGACCATCTTGAGCTTCTTGGCGTGGAAATAACACCTAATTTTAATTTCGGTAGATACATTGAGTCCAAGGCCAAAGTTGCTGCAATGAAGCTGGGTATTCTCTCTAAGGTGAGACGGTAATTCACACCTGGACAGCTTCTATCTTTATATCAAGCACAAGACCGATCTTGTATGGAGTACTGTTCTCACCTATGGGATGGATCAGCCCGCTATCAGCTGAATACCTTGGACGCTATCGATCGGCGTGCTCGGAGACTCATTCATTGGTGACGATGAGCATTGGATTGATCTTAACATTGTATTTAGGATTAACACTCTTCTCTATCATAAACAAATTTGAAAATACAGCAAAAGGGGCTTCCCCTTCTCCACAAGAAAGTTTTCAGGTTTACAAAATTACACCTTCGCCTAGTCTAATTGGTTGGCGACGATATGAATACACCTTTATATCATTCACAACACAAACTATTTCTATGTAGTGAGCAAGCAGGGACATTTAATTAGTATTTATGTATTATGTATGTATTAGTGATGTACTTTAGATTACCTAAGTATATCTATATACCTAGTATACCTAGATGGATCATGTATTTGAACCTAAAGGTACTTTGCAACCGACTTCTAAAAAGGAAGAGGTTCTCAAGTCAACCTTTATTTTTTTATGTACGATCATTGATCAAGCATAACTTTTTACAGAGTAATCCGATTTTGATAATTATTTTTACTAGCTTTTGCCCGCGGCTTCGCCCGAGTGGACATAGTTTTTATGGCTGTCTTTGAGGGTGAGTGGTGCGCGAGCCGCAAGCTTTTCCCACCCCCTCAAAGTTTTGACAATGAGTTTTCTCTAGATCCCTCGAGAACTATGTGATTATATGCTAATTAGCAAATTATGTCACCTCCCACCTTGAGGGGCAACCATCTCTGTGAAAAAAATCATAACAATCTATTGTTCTGTTGTGACGTTAAAGAAATTAACTAAAACAAGAGTTTTTTTTCCTTTCCCCCAGGAACTGCATCGGATTATGCTATTTTCACGGTATAAAAAGTAGACTATGTCCTTCCCCGTGACACAGGCTACCTGCATGCCAAATTTCATCAGGATTGGTCAAGGTGTTGAAGCGTGAAAAGGTAACAAACAAACAAACACATTTTCTTATTTATAATATTAGTAAGGATAAGGATGGATACGTTAATCCCATATAAATTTTATCACAATCAGTATAGTACTTTTTAACAAAAACTGAAACAAAATTGTAGGTGCTGCGATCGATTATTTTCGGTCAATTATGTAACAAAAATTAATAATTCAGGGTAGGCTCGAGCCTACTACGTGGAGACGTTTATGAGCTGACGATGATGTAACAAAACCGGTCAATCAGCTGACTGATTTGTATGAAAAATAGAAATAAAATCTCGGTGTAAGCAAAATTGTAAAATAAAAGTTGTTCAGTATGATGAGTACAAGCCCACCTTAAAGTATCACTGCACCTTTATGTTACACCGTGTATAACAACAAGTTTAACTACCTATTTATGATCTATATCCTTTTTACGATAGAGTTAAAACACAAAACTTTTTAAAAAAAACAAGTTTTCTGTATGAGGACCCCTTTCATTTTTGCTATATTTAAAATGTATATTACAATATGTATATACAACTTTATCCAAGGAACCCGTATGGCCCAAGGAACTCAATTCTCAAAAAAAAATTGGACCCTCCATACTTAAATGCTCAAAATCGGTCGATCAGCTGATCGATTAGTATGAAGGGTTAAAAAATTTTTTTACGTTTTCAGCAAAGTAGTAGAACAAAGGTTGTTAAGTATGATGAGTAGAAGCCCCACTTAACGGGACCTACACCCTGTATATTAAAAGAATTGATGAAATCTAATGCAAGCCGTTCTATCCAATCGATTTGTTTTTTTTAAATAAATGGTATTAATGCACAGATTTGTCATCAAGCATTGGAAATCACCTTCGCGAGCGGCTAGCGACTCGCGCACCACGCTCCCTCCAGAATGTAATACGAGTCCGTCCGGCCGTTCTATCCAACCGATTTTTTTTAATAAAAGGTATTAATGCACAGATTTGTCATCAAGCATTGGAAATCACCCTCGCGAGCGGCTAGCGGCTCGCGCACCGCGCTCCCTCCAGAATGTAATACGAGTCCGTCCGGCCGTTCTATCCAACCGATTTTTTTTAATAAAAGGTATTAATGCACAGATTTGTCATCAAGCATTGGAAATCACCCTCGCGAGCGGCTAGCGGCTCGCGCACCGCGCTCCCTCCAGAATGTAATACGAGTCCGTCCGGCCGTTCTATCCAACCGATTTTTTTTAATAAAAGGTATTAATGCACAGATTTGTCATCAAGCATTGGAAATCACCCTCGCGAGCGGCTAGCGGCTCGCGCACCGCGCTCCCTCCAGAATGTAATACGAGTCAGTCCGGCCGTTCTATCCAACCGATTTGGTTTTTTTTGATGAAAGGTATTGATGCACAGATTTGTCATCAAACCTTCACCTAACCTAACCTTCGCCCTTTTCAATAAATAAAAAAAATATATATGAAATCTAATCGGAGCCGTCAGGCCGATCTATCAAAATAATTTTCTCATTTTTTTTAGATGAAAGTTATTGATGCACAGATTTGTCATCAAGCATTGAAAATCACCTAACTTTCGCCCTTCTCAAGTTATACCCAAACACGATTTTCACAGCGTTCTTTCTCAAAATCTCCGGTTCTAAATAAAGTACCCGCTTCGTTTTGGTCTAAAAACACTCGCTGGTATAAGTTCTATCATTTGAGCTATTATCCATTTAAATTGGTTGGGTTGGAACAACGCGCACATTCTCGCACACCGCGCTCCATCGATGGCAACCCGCCCTAAGGTTACCCACCGCGCACCCTCGATGTCTATAATAAAAAAAATGCTGCGGTCCTTCTCGATAATACTTAAAACACATTTATATCAGCCGATCCCAAGGCATTCCATGACGACCGATTCTGCACCAGGTCACCAGGTTATCGGTCCACCGAGTGGGAGGCCTAACTAAGTTAATTTAGTTCTCTTACGGATTTCCTCGTTTCTGATTCGATCACGCAGGGAAACTCCGAGCATACCACAAAAAAACACATATTTTGTGAAAATTTTAACCGGCTACACATTACGGTTCAACACTTTATTAAGTCAGAGAGACAGACAGATGGAAGGACGGCGGCACAGTATATATATTAGTACTAACGTAACGGCGGCATGACGTCCCGTTGGCACCGTTTGGGTATAGAACCCTAAAAAGTAAGTACCTACAGAGTACAGACTTTCGGTGACATCCAACCCATAACAAAAAGTGGGCTAACGGATATCTACTATTTAATAAATAAAAAACAACCAGACTTATAATAGCAAACGATTATACAATGAAACTTAAATAAATAAATAAATATTCTGAGACAAATCACACATGGTCATCTGGCCCCAAAGTAGGATTCCCTGTGTTATAGAAACCAGAGACTGATACTTATTTTTAAACTTGTGCTATAAGTATTAAACTGAACTACAAGAAAAATCTAATAATGCTTAATCTAATGCTATATAACTTTTTTTTTACAAATACATTGACACTTTATAAAAAGAAATAAAAAAAACAACTACAAAGCAAAACAAAAAACTTCAATAAAATTATAATAACTTAAAACATTGCAACTGTCTCTCGTTGATGTCTTTTAAATAGGGTGACTTTAAATTAGTTCTTGATATCAAAGGATATGAATGTACTCGTGATAACAAACAACTTTCCCAAAGAAACTATATGTCAAATATGAAAATCAATTTTTTGGTCCTCGATACATTTTTGCCGATTTGATAAGTTAACATGTATCGAGGAACAAAATTTTTTTTCATATTTGACATATACCTAGTTTCTTTGGGAAAGTTGTTTGTAATCATGAGTACATATCCTTTGCTATCAAGAACTAATTAAAAGTCACCCTATATGCTTCTGATAAACAAATTTTCAAAGATATTTTTTCTTTACATTTAAATGAATAGGTATAATTTCATGATGCCTCGGTGTAACTTAAGTAGTATCTCATCTCATCTGTGCCTCGTGGGAGTCCGACACGCACTTGGACAACCTTCGTGTGTGTACAGCTTTTGGGCCACCTCCTACGCTGAATAACATGATAATGATAATTCACACTTTTATATGTACGAGTAGGAAGGTTTAATATTAAAAATAACTTTAGTAAGTGCAATGAAAGGAATGGTGGGAAGTTAACCCTTCCTCGCCCATTCGTTGTGCAAAATTTTACAATTTCTAGGTTTTTAGCTTTGTCGTTGTACTGCTGTGCTGGAATACGGGGTTTTTCCCACATTATTATCGTGAAAAAAAAAAAGGTAAATGCAAAACTTCAGAACGGCTGGACAGATTTCGCTAATTCTTGCTGTAAAATGTTTAACTAATTCGTTTAACTACGAATAAGGTTTTTAGGAAGAAAAACCCCACAAGACACTTGCGGCACACGCACCGGGCACCCTCGATATCCACGAGGGCAAAGCCGCGGTCAATAGCTAGTTTAGAATAATTGAGATTTATGTCGTAATAAGTATATGGTAGCTCGTGCGCCTAGCGTGGTCGCGTCGAACATGCTGGTTAACTGATCATAACAAACGGTTATACATTGATGGTTTAACATAAACAACTGTTGTGACATTTCTCTCGACCGTTTCCGTCCTTTACATGCCACGTTTAGCGTTGCCATCCGTCCGGATAAAGCCGGACAGTGTTAGGCTTTTTGAGCTCTTGTCCGGCCAAATTTGACCGCGTCCGGCCCGTCCGGCTTTAGTTTGGCTTTTGTATTTCCTTGCATCGTTCTATTCTATCTTCCGTGCGTGCACGTAAACTTGAGCGGCGCGACGCGGCAGTAAGTTACTTTTGGCAGAGAATCAAAAGGGTGCTGATTTTAAGAGAATATTACTTTGCAATACTGGGCTCTAATGCCAATGTTAAAAGAGGGCAGCATGGACGAAACAAACAAAAAAATGAAACTCCGTAACGATTGCCAAGACGTTGATTGTTAAATTTAATCTACACTAATATTATAAAGAGGAAAGATTTGTATATATTTTTGTATGTTTGTAACGAATAAACTCAAAAACTACTGGACTGATTACAAAAGTTCTCTCACCATTAGATTACTACATTATTCCTGACTTACATAGGCTATATTTATAGAAAAAATTAGGGATCCCAGCTAAAAATTCAATAATGTAACCCAAGGTGCAATAAATTAGCCATAAAATGCCTTTCATCGCAAGCGCTGCGGAAACTATTGATGATGATAGAACATAAAATGTTTTACAATATTGAAGAACATATAAATATCTACAAAAAATATAAATTCAGAGCTTTCAAAGCAGACATCTGGCTTACGTAGTAACTAATTAGTAATCTGTGATCTGGCAAAGAAAAATATTAAATTGATACATATTTTTTTTTGCGTGCTGCTTTGGGACCTTAAAGTCCGGCAGATTTTAAGATATGGCCTAGCGTTGACGTTTGTGCCGGTTGCTATCACTAGATGGTAAACAAGCTGCGTCAGAGGTCTTATAGGGCTTTAAAACTTCTGACAGTGAACCCTACAATATCCGCCAATACGGAGTATGGCCCAACTTTTCCGAAAATGTCCGTGCCTCCGCAGTAGGACGTTTTGACGCACGGGACTCACTTGTCCCATAGTACTGAGAGGTTAGGCCATCTACACAAACAGACGGATAAAACCAGGTCCTTGTTATTAGGTTGTCGCACAACAGGTAGGTAGGTAGGTACGAGTAGTAGGTAGGTAGGGAGTGGGTTCTTTTAAAATGCCGTGTGTACTTGGATAATTTTATTAATATAATAGTAAAAGTAAAGTAAAAAACCCGTAATGGGTCTTTTGGAAAATATTAAGGGCCTCCAGGAGGCTCGAGTTTCCATACAAACGTAGTTCCGCTTTAATACAAAAACTACAAACTTGATTGAATCCAAACTTTGCAAATATATTGAGTAGACACATAACGATGTTTCTAATTAGTTTTCGATGTACTAATATAAAACGGAAAAAAATAAGAGCAGTTTCAAACTTTCAGTACAAAACTAATTTAAGCCTTTGTTTAGTTATATTTTAATTAACTACGATAAAAACTAATTTCAAACATCGATATGTGTCTACTTAACATATTGGCAAAGTTTGGATTCAATCCGGCATGTAGTCATTGTATGAAAGCAGAACTACGTTTGTATGGGAACGCGAGCCTCCTGGAGGCTCTTAAAGCATGAATTTATTAAATTTATTGTAATAAGAGCTGATGACAGTTTTTTTTTTGATAAAATTGTCAGATGGCGTGAAAAAGAAATAGATGGAATGAAAAGAAGATCGGCTGAAAGAAGAATGTGAATAACAGCGCACCGCGCTACAAGGTACTTAATTTTTTTTAATTTTTGATAAATTTATACTCAGTGTCAGATGGACGCCAAAACGTGATAAATTCATGAATAAACTAATTGAAATCGTTACCAACTTGAGCCAGCATTCATAACAGAGTGACTACATGAATGAATACACGACAACCTTGTCGCCATACAAAAAACAACAATGTATGAAATTAGAGCTAACATATTTCGCAATCTTGCCTGTCCAGTCCACCTTCCCGATATGGCGAAGTCTTAGTTTGGTAACGGAGCTGGGAGTTCAATCAATGCGTCGGATTGAGCCTGTTGACAGTTACGTACCCACATAACATGCGCACGCGGTGCGGTGCGACACGGTCTCAGCAATCAAATGTTCTACACATAAAATGATAGTACAGGGTAATCTCACTGATCCGGCACTATTAAAAACCGGAGGGTGCCGGATTATTGGAATGTTTGGATTACTGGATTATATTGAAAAAGTCATAGGTAATGAATAAAATAAAGCATTTCATAGAGGGAATAAATGTATGTAATGTATTAAATTAACATGTAGGTACATATGTATATTAATTAAACTAGTTTTAAAATAATCCTTAATTGAGTACTGCTTTTGTGCAACTTGTGGTCCTTGCTTAAAAACTTTTTATCGCATGATGAGGGAGGCGTGGGCGGAGGGTGCCGGATTATTGGACGTGCCGATCTATCGAAGTGCCGGATTAGTGAGATTTTACTGTATTTTGTTTAGGAACTAGCCGTTGCCCGCGACTTCGTCCGTATGAATAACTGAACATGACAAACAAAACACATGAAAATGAATCGTATACTGCTCGTATAGAAATCCGAAAAAAAGAGTTGTTGATTGTCCGCAATGACAAAAACAGACGCTCAAATGATACTACACGTGTTGGAAAATCTGTTCATCAGTTTGGGAATTAAGATGCCACAGACAGACACACAGATACACACGTTAAATTAATAACACCTGTTTGCGTCGGGGTTAAGAGCTTTTATGGAGACCGCCACTAAAATGATATACGAGTAAAGTTTGTTCGCTGAATTAGTTGCAATTTGATAAATGCCGCTCGCCGCTGCCGGCTCGCGTCAAACTGTTACACGCGCGAATCTTGTTCAGTCTTTTACTATTAATGTGGGCGACGATTCTAAAGATGAAGAACATGAACATGAGTGATTAAAATTAACGATAAATTCTGAATAAAAAAATATTTTTTTTGTAAAATTGTTTTATCTTTCAAAATATTCCAGAACTCCGTTCGGGCCAGGTATATAAATTAGTACTACAGCTGATTCCCCGAACGTAGTTTATATTATATTATCAAAGGCCTACAACCTCCCGGGAAGTCCGGATTCCGGACTTGGCCCCGTGTGTGGGGGTGGCCTATTTACCTTTCCGTGTTGGGAAGAGACCGGCCGTACCCCATATTTTTTTTTTTATTTTAATTCGTAATTGGTTAGCCCTTGGAATCATCTCACCTGATGGTAAGTGACGATGATGCCGAAGATGGAAGCGGGCTTACCAAGATTCCCCAACGCAATGGAGAACTGGCTATCTTATCTTCAAGCCGGAACACATCAATGTTACTTACACTGATGTTTGGCGGCAAGACTTAGATAAGATGGTGGTAGCTAGCCAGGCGGGCTTAGAAAATGCCCTACCACCAACCAAACCGAGTCTTTCAAGTTGACTCCACTGGGAATCGAACCCGCGACCTCCTGGTGTGAAGCGAATGGACTAACCATTACGCCACGGAGGCCCCAGCAGTGAAAACGCAATTATTTCCGCTATTTTATTGGTATTTTTTTTTATTGTCGAGTAAGTTTACAGCTGTACAGTTTATTTATTTTCAGTACGTACGCAGGGGTAGAGAAAATATTATTAGGTCGTCATCATCATATCAGCCGAAAAAATTGTTACGTATCGCGAACAAACATTTTTTTCATTCTGAAAATGGGTTCTATAAAAAAATCGAACCTCTCAATTCCGTCCGTCCGTGCTTGCGTCCGTCCTTCACGCTTGGCTCTGGAGGCTAATCTATATCTATATATCTATATCTATTATTCTATATTTCTATATAATATAATAAAACTGTAACGGAGCCGTGTCTGTACATGAAATATTTTTGGAAATAATAAAACTGTAACGGAGCCGTGTCTGTACATGAAATATTTTTGGAAAATAATAACTGTGGTGGACATAACTAACGATACAGAGGCCAAAACAACAACTTTTGGAATTTTTGTCTGTCTGTCTGTCTGTCTATCTGTCTGTCTGTATGTTCGCGCATCACGCAAAAACTACCGGGCCGATTTTGATGAAATTTTGTATGGTGGTTCCTTATAGCCCGGGTTAACATATAGGATACTTTTTATCCCAGAAAATTCAAGAGTTCCCGTGGGAAAATCAAAAGTATTCATTAATAGAATGGCTCACCACGCAAGTGTGGCTTGACCTATTACAATCAAATTTTACACGTTGATACCCTTATCGCAAACTAAAACTGGGACATTGTGAATCCCAAAAAAATTAGGGTTCCTACAGGAATGCACAAAATTGTATCTTTAGAATGACTCAACGTAACAATATGAAACCTTTACATTGGGATGGGGTGTTTTTGACCATCATTGTATAGTCGGGTATTCTTTATCCCGGAAAACTAAAGAGGTCCCGTGGGAAATCATCTATCGATACTTACAATAATATCACTAGAGTACTTTTTTCTATATATTAGCTACATATACCATACATTATAATCATAGTAGCAGAATGTCAATAGATGGCACTGCAGGGATAATAAAACGCGCTTAAGTTGTATTAAAACATTAAAATATTATTTCATACTTTTGAGTGGATTTCTTTTATGTATTTTTCAGCATACGCTACTTTAAACTCTGGAACTATACGATACGATAGCGAAGTGTTTCATAGACGAACAGAGAGGTATTTTTTTACAGATTCCAATCGTGTAAAAAAATAAAAACACAAAAATCGAGTTTAGCATCTTTTAACAGGAGGCACAGATATGGAAACTCTTCTGACGGCGACTATTTGCGTGTGGCAGTTGCTCTCCGCCTGCAATATCAATATCTGTGAACCTCATCAATGTATTTGCGGGTCCACGGCGGAGGCAATTGGCCATCACTCACTGAGTTGCAGTCGTGTTTGTGAAGATTCCCACGTCACCAATTCCTTAATGACCTCACTCGGAGGGCACTGGTCTCGGCCAGATGGAATTGATTCCAGACAGAATGGAATATTCCATCTTTGATGCAGCCACCGGCCGGGCTTTAGTCGATCTGATGGCAAAAGGCCGGAGGGTTTGAACAGGTGCTATGGCAGAGAGGAACGCGTCTGCTTTGGGAAGCCACTTTTTCTGCCTCACTCCTCATTCGTACGGTACTGCTGCTCAATTTGCGGTGAGAAAGAAGCATAATAAGTACTCGGTCTTGGAGGAAAATTACTGCTTTGTGCCGCTGGTCTGTGAGACAACCGGCTGCTGAACCCTCTGAGGCCTTTGCCTTCGCCTTGGAGATAGGAGATGTGACGTGAGGTCCTACCTGCTGCTAAGGTTGTCTATTGCCATCCAGCGCGGCAACGAGAAGTGCGTCTTGGGCTCCTTTGGAGCTGATACGACTAGAGGATTTGACCGATATTAATATTTTTAGAAAATTTTATTACTAGATTGATATAATGATTTAAATTAGGTTTTTGATAATAAAGGTATGTGTGTTATTTCATCATATAAGTTTATATACGTCCCCACCAAGGGGCTCGACCTGCCTTGAGTTAGGGCGATCAGGCCTTAGACGATCACGTGGGCCCATTGCGGGTTGATTGATTTCACACATAAGCTTCGAGTTTCTTCGCAGGCGTGTGCAGGTTTCCTCATGATGTTTTTCTCACCGTAAGAGCGTCGGATAAACGTACATACCAGTATGAAATCGATATTCGTATAGATATTGGTAATTGACAGGATTCGAACCACGGCTTTCCGGACAGGAGGTATTGGCTCTAACCGTTCTGCCACCGACGCTCTATATGTTATTTAAGATTTAGAAATCCTTACTTAATATTGTAAATATGAAAATGTGTTTGTTTGTTTGTTACCTATTCACACTTCAACACCTCTACCAATCTTGATGAAATATGGCATGCCTGTATCACTGGGAATGAAATAGTTTATTTTTTATCTGTGAAATTATCATAGCCCTATGCAGTTCCTGAGGAAACAAAAACAATACTCTTTGTTCGTTAAGTTATTAAAAATCGTAACGAAGAAATGGGGTGGTGTGATTTTTAGCACGGATTAAAGTGATTTTTTGTATAGAATTTGTTGAGGGGGTGGGGGGGGGGGGGGGGGGGAAGTGACAAAGACTGCTTATCCGAATAGCCCGATACAGTTCCTGAGGTCATCATCATCATCATCATCATATCAGCCACAAATCGTCCACTGCTGGACAAAGGCCTCCCCCAAGGATTTCCACGACGACCGGTCCTGCGCTGCCCGCATCCATCGGCTTCCCGCGACCTTCACCAGGTCATCGGTCCACCGCGTGGGAGGCCTTCCTACGCTACGTTTTCCGGTGCGCGGTTGCCACTCGAGAACTTTACTGCCCCATCGGCCATCTGTTCTACGAGCTATGTGCCCTGCCCACTGCCACTTCAGTTTAGCGATTCTGTGAGCTATGTCGGTTACTTTAGTTCTCCTGCGGATCTCCTCGTTTCTGATTCGATCACGCAGAGAAACTCCGAGCATAGCACGCTCCATTGCCCTTTGGGTGACCTTGAGCCTTCTTATGAGGCCCATAGTAAGCGACCATGTCTCAGTTCCGTAAGTCATCACTGGCAACACACACTGGTCAAAGACCTTAGTCTTGAGACACTGCGGTATTTGGGACGTGAAGATATTGCGAAGCTTCCCGAACGCTGCCCAGCCGAGTTGGATTCGTCGATTGATCTCTTTCTTGAAGTTGGACCTACCTAACTGGACTGTTTGTCCCAGGTATACATATTCGTCAACAATTTCCAGTGTAGAGTCTCCAACCTTTAGAGGAGTGGGTGCGACACGGACATTTAACATTATTTTCGTCTTGTCCATGTTCATTTTAAGACCCACTTGTTGAGAGACCTTACTGAGGCCATCGAGCATTGTGCTTAGGTCTTCCATTTCCGGGAGGGCGACCAACAGTCCCAGGGTGGTGTCGGGTTTCTCGTCCACAAGTCCCTCATTAACAATGTGGTCCAAATCGTGAGCGTTTCGACAAGGGTAGCATACCTTATACTCAGAATCACCAAACGGTATTCGATGAAGGTCATACAGGTATACGCGCCGACTACGGAACACTCCGACGACGAGGTAGAGAGTATGTACGAGGACATCTCTACAGCCTTACATAGCACCAGGACCCATTATACCGTTGTTATGGGGGACTTTAACGCGAAACTGGGCAAACGAAGCGATGGTGAGCTGAGAGTGGGGCAATTTGGATATGGAGTAAGAAATGCACGTGGCCAGATGCTGGCTGACTTTATGGAGAAGGAGAGCCTCTTTATGATGAACTCCTTCTTTAAAAAGTCAAAACAGCGGAAGTGGACATGGTTGCATCCCAATGGCGTAACAAAAAACGAGATAGACTTCATCTTGTCGACAAGGAGGCAAATATTCAATGATGTCTCCGTGATCAATTCAGTCAAAACAGGAAGTGATCACCGGATGGTCAGAGGCACATTGAATCTAAATACCAAGCTAGAAAGATGTCGACTGATGAAGTCTACGCTCCGACCAGCGCCCATCCAGCTCCAAAACCCCGAGAGCTTTCAGCTCGAGCTGCACAATCGTTTCGAATGCCTAGAAGACTGCGAGAATGTGGACGATTATAATGACAGGTTCGTGGAAATTGTTCAAACGGTCGGGTCTAAGTTTTTTAAAACTCGCCGTTCAAACAGAACCAAAAAAATCTCCGACTTCACCAGCAACCTCATGGAACAAAGACGCAGACTGGTTTTGCAGTCCTCTGAAGACGCTACTCAGTATCGGCAACTAAACAGGCAGATCTCTAAGTCCCTAACTCGCGATTTACGCCAATATAACACAAATTGTATTAAAGAGGCGATTGAGCACAATAAAGGCTCAAAAGTGTTCGCGAGAGATCTGTCTGTTGGACAAAGCCAACTGGCCAAGCTGAAGACTGAGGACGGCTGGATGGTCTTCCGTTCCTGAGGTACCTGGAGAAAATTCATGTCCACGCTTGCGAGCTGATTGCGGCTCGCGCACCACTCACCCTCAAAAAGAGTCATAAAGCTATTAAGTCATAAAAGTCATGCGGGCGAAGCCGCGGGCAAAAGCTAGTAATAATAATAAAATAAAAGTTTTTATTTCGATCAATAGTTCATATCACACAATACACAAATTATAAATATAATATTTTATATATATATAAGATTCACACAAAAAATACAATAAAACAAACACAAATACAATTTATGCAGCTATTTCTATCCATCGCTTGTAAGTTTTAGTTTTGTTTTTATGCAAGTATTGTAACCTGCATGCAACTCTTTAATTATAGCGCTAAGTCTCTAGTCCCACTGGGACTAAGTTTGAAACTAAGAGATTTAATTATTTTATTTTATTGAGGTATTATCAAAGGTTACTTCTTACAGTCAAACAGAAGAAAAGCTGTCATACAACAAAAACTGATTTTTTGAAGTGATATCTTTTTTAGGCGCGTTGGGCACCAGGAACACTCGGAGGGTCAAAACTTATAAAACTGTATTTGATATAGGAAAAACCATTGGACTCGCGACACTGTTACCGATGCCTGTTAACTGTTACCTGTTTCACGGTTAGTAAGCTTTCTTAGTTTAGGAGTAACCGAGTAAGTAATAGTCGACCATCTTAAGACGTGCAGTTGGATTTATATAAAGTACTAGCTGTCCCAGCGAACTTAAATTCGTATCACCTTACACTACACTACACTACCCTTCCCTACCCTACCCTATTTTACCCTACCCTACCCTACTCTACTCTACCCTACCCTACCCTACCCTACTAATGAACCTTCTCCTGACAATAGCGAACTCAACAAAAGAAGAATTAGCGAAATCGGTCCAACCGTTCACGCGTGATGCCGTGTCCAAGGGAAATAGGGATTCATTTTTAATTTTTATATATAACTAGCTGTCCCGGCGAACTACGTACCGCCTTACATTACATTACACTGCCCTACCCTACCCTACACTACACTACACTACCCTACCCTACACTACACTACCCTACCCTACCCTACACTACACTACCCTACACTACACTACCCTACCCTACACTACCCTACACTACCCTACACTACTCTACCCTACACTACACTACCCTACCCTACACTACACTACCCTACCCTACACTACACTACCCTACACTACCCTACCCTACACTACCCTACCCCACCCTACATACACTACACTACACTACCCTACACTACCCTACACTACACTACACTACCCTACACTACACTACACTACCCTACCCTACCCTACCCTACCCTACACTACCCTACCCTACCCTACCCTACCCTACACTACACTACCCTACCCTACCCTACCCTACCCTACATAAGAACCTTCTCCTGACAATAACGAACTCGACAAAAAAAGAATTAGCGAAATCGGTCCAGCCGTTCTCGAGTTATGCGCTTACCAACACATTTTGCGATTCATTTTTATATATTAAATATAGCAAAGAAGATACAGATTTTTCATAATCCATTACTAACTGCAAAAATAATGTTGACTAAAATGACCACGGAACCCTACATTGCGCATGCTCCACACGCACTTGGCCACTATTTTCAACGTGTTCAGTGTGTTCAATTACCTAGCTAAACACACGGCAGTGTATCAGCCAAGTTCGTAAAGTTTTTGGCTGCGACATGTGTGCAATGGTTATTCGTATCAAAGTCTTTCAAGACCTCGGACACACCCTGGACACTGCCGTGTGTTTAGCTAGGTAATTGAACACGCTGAACACGTTGAAAATAGTGGCCAAGTTCGTGTGGAGCACGCGTAATGTAGGGTTCCGTGGGCTTTTTAGTCAACATTATTTTTGCAGTCAGTATAATGGATTATGAAAATTCAGTATCTTCTGAACACTTCATACAACGGGCCAGAAATGACATTTCAAAAAACGAATGACGGAACAAACAAAATGGCGGCTAAATCCTATACGTTCGACAACCAAACTGTAACCAATCTGTATCAATCTGGAAGACGAAATGGTGAGGTCGCAATCTAGAGAGCGGCAGGGAGTGTCTATACTGTATGTTAGTTAGTACTAATCTACGGATCTGAGTTTAAAAAGGCGAGGCATTTTTAAAACAGTTGTCTCTGTTTTTTCCTTTACGTGTAAAGAGTCAAGACAATAACCACACTTTTGCACTTTTTCAATGTTTTACGTTGTTATTTCTCATAAGACTTCAATTTAAAAACTAAAATTTAGCAGATTCTCTGTAGTACTTAAAAAGAACAATTTCCATACAAAAACTATGTGCAAATTTATAAGTTTTATTAATAAACAATTCGTTTTAGACTTTTTTTTTGACGTTTTAGACCTGTTTTTGGGATATTTTATGATCGAGTAAAGTACACACTATCGTGTAACAGATTAGCACATTCATCAGACAATATCCTTAAGTATGTCCAATATTTTTTTCAAGACCGATATTTAGTAGTAATTACAACAACAAAAATATCTAGCAAAAGGGTTCCTCCGCTTCTCCACCGGTGACGTAGGTAGCTCGGAGGAATATTGTTTCTCCGAGTCCATTCCGGTGCGTATACATTAGTTTCAGTACACGCGTGACTGATTGAACTCAAGTTTAGCGTGGGGCAGGGTCACCGTCAGCAAAATATTAAACTGGCTTTGGTGTCAGTCGTGTCATATAATCACATAATTCATTGAACTGTCATGGTAGCCGTATTTGGCGGGAAAGCATTCCGCTTAACGCCAAATTGGGATTGCGCCTGAGCTGGGATAAGTAACTCTTTATGGATCTTTATTGCAATGTTGTTGCATAAATGAATTTATACAAACAGGCTGTAACAAAATTGGTGTAGGAGCCGTTATTTGTAGCTTCCACTTACTTAACAGACTATTTTTTTTAACAACGGCTCTAACGGTTTTAATTAAACTTTGCACGTCGTAATCCGGTCATTTGAGTTACTTTTTGTCAACTGTCAAAAACGACATTCTGTTCCTAAAATTGTTCGTGTCACAAACTTGTGACGTCATTGTCTTTGACGAACTAATTTAGTGATTTTGATTTAAATAAAATTGAAATTAGAATAAAATGTTACATGAATAAGTGTTTATGCTTTTTTAGGAGAAATGCTATTTAATTTAGAAAATAATGTTTTTTTTATTTATTTTAAACACTGTCAAATACCCTATTGCGTATGTTTGTCTATTATATAAGGTCTAACAAAATTAGCTGATACTATTATAACTGGTGCTTCTACCCTTGTAACTGAACAACTTTCCCCATGGATCCATAGTCAAATCGCAAAAAAAAATTTTGCCTCCCATACTAACTCGATCAGCTGATCAGCCAACTTAGTATGGGAAGTACAATTTTTTTTTGAGATTTGACTATGGGTTTCATGGGGAAAGTTGTTCAGTTTCATGGGTAGAAGCACCAGTTAAAATAGTTTCAGCTAATTTTGTTAGACCTTATATAATAGTAATACCCATTGGTCTAGGAAAAATTGTGTTAGTATGTTTCTCCTACAAATGAAATGGAAAGTTGTGCTATTGAAATTGTCATGTAAATACGAATCAGTAATAATAATTGATCATGCAACATGAATTCATAAAAAATATAACTATGTATATTTTTTAATTACATTTTTGAATGAAAAAAGAATCGAGAAAGCTTAGTGCGCGCTGCCGCTCTAAGTATGCAAAAAGAAAAGAAAAAACCGACCAAGGCGATTCGGGTTCGCGCCAAGTAGGGTTTCGGTGTCTTTCCAAAAAATACATATTTATTTTAAAAAACTAGATTATATTTACAGTTGGTAATAGAACATTTTGTACGGAAAATCTATGAACTTTTTAAAAACCAACTGCACATCTAAAGAGGCCTGTGAACCCACGGCGAAAATTCGACTTTTCATACAAACGGCGATAACGATTTTCACCTCTTAAATGTTTACCGATCTGGAATAATTTTTGATTGATTGTCAGTCAGAACAAAAGCTAGGCTTATACGTTTCGTTCTTTAAATTACTGATTATAAATAAAACAAAATGGCCGAAATTAGTTTTGTACGAAAACACGTGAACGACAATAAAATTTAACTTATTAACTTTATCGAAAAAACAAAAACGTACAAGCCTAGCTTTTGTTCTGACTGACAAAATATCAAAAATTGGTCCAAATTGGTTATCATTTAAGAGGTGAAAATAGTTATCGCCGTTTGTATGAAAAGTCGCAGCTTCACAATCCTTTTAAGTTGGTCGACTATTACTCCTAAACTGAGAAAGCCTACTCAGCCGTGATAATTTTTCTTTTAAATTGATTATTATGTACCTTTTTTTTGAAAAAATCACATGTCCTGAAATTTTTATTGTTTTGTTTGGTTGTTGTCAAGGGTTTACCAATTGTGAGTTTTAAAAAAAATAGCGGTTTAGCTGGTGGGGGAGACACTTGAGTCGAACAAAAAATTTGCACTTTATAGCTTAATATTTTGCAAACCAATCCCCGAATGCAAAAATGGTTTTTGCAAACCCTTAGTTGTTTTAAATACATATTCAACAACTAGCTGTGCTCGCGACTTCGTCCGCGTGGAGGTTTTGGTTAACGATATTTATTATTTACACGATTGTATTAAAAAAAAAACCCTCACAAAAAAACCGCTAAAAAGTAGAAAATAATATGTCTTGGCCCTTTAAGTTTAATTTAAGTAGTCATGTAATATTAGTAGAAGTCGGGGGAGGAACCCTCAGATCCTCTCCATCATTGACCGGAAAGCCTATACATTAAGTTAATCGAAACATGAAAATCAGCTAGCCAACAGAGTCAACCGCCTATGTGGCGTAATGATTAAATTCATTAACTTCACATCCGGAGGTTGTGGGTTCGATTCCCGGCGGAGTCTAACCTTGTGCACCATCTTATCTTAAGTCTTGTCGCCAAACATCAATGTTACCAGCATTGATGTGTTCGGGTTTGAAGATAGTCAGTTCCCCATTGCGTCGGGGAATCTTGGTAAGCCTGCTTTCATCTTCGGCATCATCGTCACTTACTATCAGGTACCCGACCTGATGTCTTGGCTAGAAAGCATCTGTGCCTCCTTGGTGATGGCTTCCCAAACCGGAGGATAACAAGCACTTTCCACCCAGCGGAATTGCTGCATTGATGCAGCACATCTTCGAGTAGGCTGCAGTACAAAGGTTAGACACAGAAGATCCCATTGGGTCGAAGTGTCGCTGCGACTGCAGCCCCCATTTAGATGTTAGATAAGATACTATCAGTATCAGGTAAGATGATGCCAAGGGCTTACCGATTATGAATAAAAAAGGTTAATAAATTTTTTTTTTTAAATCATACTAAGTTAACTTTAATAATTATCGAAAAACCTAAAAACTTTTAGGTACAATGCTTTTAATATTGCA